>RJVU01001449.1:755569-800297 GCA_003731715.1 Anabarilius grahami | reverse complement strand
GAAAAGGAATTCACAAAAAATAAAAATCTAAATAAAAAAATCTAAATAAATAAATTAAGTAAGTAAGTTAGTAAGTAAAGTATAAGTAATTTATGGTGTGGCACTCTTAAACTAAAATCTAAAGATTTACCAAAGACTTGATACTTGCATCAAATCGAAGTAAAACCGTAAAACAAAGAATAAAACAAGATTGTATAAAATATAAATGAATAAAAAATACTGTACAAATAAATAGATTTCCAATGTTTGTTCTTAAGGCCCGTTCACACCAAGAACGAGAACTATAACGATAACGATAAAGGTATAGCTGTAAATATCATAAATATAAAAGAATAGCAGAGTACAACTATAACGATAACAGCACAGAGAAACAATATCGTTGGAATAATTTTCAGAACTACTTATTCCAGCTGATTAACGATAAAAACATTGACAACCAATCAGAATCCATCCTGATTTAAAGAGACAAAATACAGCATGCGCTTATTATAAACAGAACAATATTATGCGTTGGTGTGGACGCTAGTTGTCATTAGAGTTATCTTTATCATTCTTGGTGTGAACAAGCATTTAGATTTTACCATGAGAATGAGAGCAATTGTTCTGAGTAGAAATCAAAATAAATAAATATTGCGGGTGCAGACTTCTGACGGGACAGAAGAGAGTATGTGAGTAAAGCTCAGGAGATGCTGGTGTAAAGTGGTGCATGCTGGAGAGGAGACCATAAGAATAATTCACAAAGCCTCACATCCTGAAACACTACAGAGAGCATAACCCTGTGCCCCACCTCCTCTCTCCATTTAATCCCTCTGAGGAGAAATGGGCTGAAATTCAATTGTGTTTGCCCTCTCTGGTGCAATATCTGTAGTTGCTGTGATTATTCATTGTCAAGGTAACTCCCCTTTTCCCTCTGGCAAGGTGAAGTTAATGTCAAGGCACTGGTTTGAAGTGATTTGTTGTATTTTGACAACAGTTACAGGCGCCATTTGTTACGGAATTAAATTGACAGCAAGGTGTGTCAGCTCAAAAGATCTCTTTTATTATGTTTGTGAACTTGTGAACTGGTTAAATCTCCCCCAAAAACAACCCAAACCCCTCTCATTCTCATGGGTCTGCCAGATTTTTTGCCAAGACTTTCTGTTGACTCATTTATTATTATTATTATTATTTTTAAATATATACATATATTGAGCTAATGTCTCTTCTAACCCTAAGCGTCCTTACACAAACCTTTCTGCATTTTCACATTTTCAATATATAAGCAATATCACACTCGTAGCCGTGCGATATCGCTCTAAATCAGCACGACTGTGATTCGGCCATAGGTCACAGTCGTGCTGATGTACAGCCATATTGCATGGCTTTGAGTGATATTGCGTTTATTATACAACAGTTCAATGGCACAAGTGCGTAAATAAATAAGAAACAACAATGGATTGTCTTTAAAAACCCTCTTTTGTGGGGAACTACTTCGTCTGCCACAGATTCAAATCTCAAGTTGACAGTTTAACAGTTGAGCCCAAGCCTCCATTATTAAAGGGTTAGTTATTACTCACCCTCATGCCGTTCCACACCCGTAAGACCTTCGTTCATCTTCAGAACACAAATTAAGATATTTTAGTTGAAATCCGATGGCTCCGTGAGGCCTGCATAGGAGCAATGACACTTCCTCTCTCAAGATCCATAAAGGTACTAAAAACACATCTAAATCAGTTCATGTGAGTACAGTGGTTCAATATTAATATTATAAAGCGACGAGAATATTTTTGGTGTGCCAAAAAAACAAAATGACTTATTTAGTGATGGCCGATTTCAAAACACTGCTTCATGAAGCATCGGAGCACAAATGAATCAGTGTATCGAATCATGATTCAGATCGGGTGTCAAACTGCCAACGGCTGAAATCACGTGACTTTGGCGCTCCGAACAGCAGATTCGATACACTGATTCATTTGTGCTCCGATGCTTCCTGAAGCATTGTTTTGAAATCGGCCATCACTAAATAAGTCGTTATTTAGTTTTTTTGGCGAACCAAAAATATTCTTGTCGCTTTATAATATTAATATTGAACCACTGTACTCACATGAACCGATTTAAATATGTTTTTAGTACCTTTATGGATCTTGAGAAACCTATGAAGCCTCACGGAGCCATCGGATTTCAACTAAAATATCTTAATTTGTGTTCCGAAGATGAACGAAGGTCTTACGGGTGTGGAACGGCATGAGGGTAAGTAATAAATGACAGAATTTTCATTTTTGGGTGAACTAACCCTTTAATTCTTAAACGTCACTTTAGACTAGTAACGAAGGAACGTTGAGTCACTTCATTGAAACTCATTGTAATATATAGATTATGGTATTATGAGAGAGAGATCAACTAAGCGAGCTGATATTCTTCAGGTCAATCATAATCACAAAAACAGTTTGAATGTCCACTGAGGAAAGCGATATGTTTGTCCTTTTAACATTTAAGACATTCCCATGACAGCGATAGTCAATGCATTTGTCAGTTGTGTCTCGTAAGATGTTGTTTAAAGTAAAAACAATGTCCTTGTTTACTTGTTTCAGTCCATTTCAATATAAAAGTCTTTGCAACTGACTCACTCATAAAGACACACTCAGTTGCCACCATCTCGTGGCGTATCATATAACTTTCACCGAAGTCTAAATCACTAACAGACTCTTTCTCAATACCAAAAAATACGGCATGTTATTTATATAAAATGTTATTTATTGAACAATAATATTAAAATTAACAACAATAGCCATTATAACAATATAAGAAGTAAAATAGGAAATAAACAATAGCAAATAGTTCAGTCAAACGTACAAAAGCAGTGCTCTAGTTAGTACAGGATTTAATTTCAATGCAAATAAAGTTATGAAACTTAATATAACCCTTAAGCCAAATCTATTAGCTCTGGAACAAGTAATAAATTAATAAGACCAAAGATTGCCCATTTGATATACCCAAAACGATACCTATGTTTAAACACTATTTACATAGCAGCAGCAAATTCCCGAAGCACTGGCCGAGATGAAGCTGTTCTCTGCGGGTACATGAGTGCTGAACGGTCGCTGACGGCCTGGAGCTCACATCTACGAAAGCATCTAAACAATTTTTCAAATAGGTGCTATGTTTATATATAAATCGCATATCTGAGCTCTAAACAACTAAATTCTTGCCTAAAAACTCTTAAAAAAACTACATTCCGTTACAAAATAACAGTAGTATCTATAAATAATATGATGGGTTTGCTCGTCCACCATGACACTCGCTGTGAGAATGCTGACAGTGGAGTGAGTGATTTGAACAGTGAAACGGTTCCTAGAATATCGCATGGCTGGAAAGACCTCTCAGCCAATCAGATTCGAGAACTAGANACTGCCAACGGCTGAAATCACGTGACTTTGGCGCTCCGAACAGCAGATTCGATACACTGATTCATTTGTGCTCCGATGCTTCCTGAAGCATTGTTTTGAAATCGGCCATCACTAAATAAGTCGTTATTTAGTTTTTTTGGCGAACCAAAAATATTCTTGTCGCTTTATAATATTAATATTGAACCACTGTACTCACATGAACCGATTTAAATATGTTTTTAGTACCTTTATGGATCTTGAGAAACCTATGAAGGCCTCACGGAGCCATCGGATTTCAACTAAAATATCTTAATTTGTGTTCCGAAGATGAACGAAGGTCTTACGTGTTTACTGACGCGAGGGCGGGGCAACCCGTCAAAACCGAGTCCCGCCCTACATTTTTTCTTGTTTTTTCGTTTCACTCCGAGACGTTACAATAGGGAAGAAAAGAAAGACTATCACAATTCCCATTTCATGCCGACACTAAACATTTCCCTTCAATGACAACTTCAAAAGGCGAGACTCTCATTTCTGGAGACTATTCAGCACAAATAGCCAAAGAGCCAAATGTACCACTTGGGACGCGGAACTAAAGTGTTCAGCACTTGTGGCAGTGGGACGTTTTTCTGGTTACTCAAAACAGCTTCCTGGAGGTTGACGTGGATGTTGATGATGGCAGAGACTAAAGCAGATCTGTCAACTGATGCTTCAAACCTTCACATCTCCAACAGCAGCGGGAATGTGTCCTCACAGACCAACAACCCTCTGTCCAGAAAACTCCACAAGATCCTGGAGACCAGGCTGGAAAATGACAAGGTCTGTGTCGGTTTGGTCGCATTAGCTAACTTATTAGCCTCGCAGTGCACCTGTCACTACGTACTCTTTACAAGTATAATTTATAATAATAGTAAAAAAAAAAAATCTGCATCCTTGGTTTAAACGGTGATAATAAAGATAGCACCAAAAGTACCAAAATTGTAGTTCTGTGGTGTACTCTATATAAAAAGCTTTATCATGTTATAATATTACATGCTAAATCAATGGTACTTGAAAGAAAAATATACTGTCGTTCATTTACTTGGGTATTTACTTATTTTTCTTTCTTTTTTTAAAGAAATGAATGTGTGTATTAAGCAAAGACACATTCACTTGATCAAAAGTGACAGCAAAGATTACTACATTGTTACAAACTTTCTATTAATCAATGAATTAGAATATACTAAATTAGAAAACAAAATATTACTATATTTTACTGTATTTTTAATTGAATAAATGCAGCCTTATATTTCGAAAGACCATTGAATTTCCATACCATCACTGTACTGTACTGCCACAGTACGTTTGGTGAAGGTTTGCAGTAATGATTAGACATATTGCTTTGATCAGAACATATATTGTGTTTTGTAAATGGAATTATATCATCTGATGTCTCTAGCCATGATCTTCATGTCGTATGGGTTGTAGGAAGGATGCAGTTGACAAACAATCAGCAGTAAAGGTCCTGTTGTCTCATTTATTTTCTCTATTTTTAGGAGATGCTGGAAGCGTTGAAATCTCTCTCTGTGTTTTTCACTGAGAACAGCCTGAGAACCAGGAGAAACCTGCGGGGAGACATCGAGAGACGCAGCCTGTCCATCAATGAAGAGTTTGTACGGATATTTAAAGAAGTGACGGAGGTAAATTTACAGGCAGGGTAGAGTAGAGCACAAGCTGTTGGAAGTTCATTGTAGGTTTATAGGTGCAGAAATATATTTGTTTTTTGACAACAATTTCTATTAAGTAGCTCAGACCAAAACAATCCAAAACTGTTAGATTACATAAGCTGCCTGTGGGGTTTTTATGATCTGTCATCTTACTATGTGCATTAATTAAACATGTTTTTTTAATTGTTCCTTGAGGTTAATTCATAATATTAATAAAAAATGTTGCACACACACACAAAAATATATATACACCGATCAGGCATACCATTATGACCACCTTCCTAATATTGTGTTGGTCCCCCTTTTCCTGCCAAAACAGCCCTGACCTGTCGAGGCATGGACTTCACTAGACCCCTGAAGGTGTGCTGTGGTATCTGGATCTAGCAGCAGATCCTTTAAGTCCTGTAAGTTGTGAGGTGGAGCCTCCATGGATCGGACTTGTTTGTTCAGCACATCCCACAGATGCTCAATTGGATTGAGTTTTGGGGAATTTGGAGGCCAAGTCAACACCTCAAACTCATTGTTGTGCTCCTCAAACCATTCCTGAGCCATTTTTGCTTTGTGGCAGGACGCATTATCCTGCTGAAAGAGGCCACAGCCACCAGGGAACACCGTTTCCATGAAAGCTTCGCATTGATGCTTCGCTCCCAACGTGCATCAATGACCCTGTCGACGGTTCACCACTATTCCTTCCTTGGACCACTTTTGATAGATACTGACCACTGCAGACCAGGAACATCCCACAAGAGCTGCAGTTTTTGAGATGCTCTGACCCAGTCGTCTAGCCATCACAATTTGGCCCTTGTCAAACTCGCTCAAATCCTTACGCTTGCCCATTTTTCCTGCTTCTATCACATCAACTTTGAGGACAAAATTGTCATTTACAGACAAAGCATGATGAAATAATTTTCTTACAGTTTGTGATGCAGCTGCTGTCAGATCCAATACAGAGCTGACTGCCTAATCTTTCAGAAAAAGTTTTCAGAACTCTCCATTACACTGTGCCTCGTTTACAAAACAAAATACTCTGAACAAGCATATAATCCTCTGACGTGATCCAGGATGCCATTAAAAATAAACCTTTTTCACTCTTTCATTTGTCCTGTTGTCGACAGATTAAAGTGTGTGGAGTATGTCAGAAACTGAACGTGCATCTGTATACTGTATCCAGTGTAGACAGCATCAGTGATTATAATGGGTTCTATTTGCTTTTGATGCGACACTTCTGGTGTAGGCACGTGTCAGCCATTAAGAGAGCAAATGTGATGTCACAAGTCCCACAATATCGAAACGAGCTGTTTTTGGAACTTGATTAAATTAATGCTTTGTTTATAATGAGGAAGATGTTTTGAGCTATGAAACTTGCCAGATGTTTTACTGGTACAAAGACCTTGATGTCAAAAGATCAATGTAAATTTGGCAAATTTGATTTCTCATGTCACGACTCCTTTAAATTACAATGTATAGTTATGCATTTTACTTAAGATTTTTTTTTTAAAGAAATTAATACACGTTAATTCACCAAGGACACATTCAACTGATCAAAAGTGAGACTTTTCTGTTCTTTTGAACACTCTATTTATCAAAGAATCCTGAAAATAAATCCATGGTTTCAACAAGCAGCACAACTGTTTGATTATTATAATAATAATAATAATAACATTGATCATAATAAACAATGATAATAATAAGAAATGTTTCTTGAGCATCAAATCATCATATTAGATGATGCTGAAAATTCAGCTTTAGGATAAATTATATTTATGTAATAAAATAGAAAACAATTACTTTAAATTGTAATAATATTTCACAATATTACAGTTACTGTATTTTTTATCAAATAAATGCAGCTTATAAGCATAAGAGACTTCTTTCAAAATCTTACAAAAATCTTCCCACACTTATGAAATGTATTGTGCTTCAAATGTTATTATAAAAATTATTATGGATAAAAGCTTCTGACTAAATGTAAATGAGATATACATTATAAACTTTTGCACTCCATTTGCACATAACCTCTGTACCTTCTGCTGCTGTATTGGACTCATCTTCAGAGATCTTAAGTGTGTCTTTTTGCTTCAGGAACTAGAGAGCGTTCATGAAGATGTTCAGGCTATGAGCTCCTGCTGTGAAGAAATGACCAACAGGTTAAAGGTAATCACGCATGTTTACTTTCAGATAGTTACCATCATCATCTATAAAAGACCATGTGAAATCAAAATGGGACTTTTGGTGCTTTATATCCATGTCTGAGGTAATCTATATGCTAGTGTACTCCAGAATGTTGACATAATAACAATTTAAAAGCCATTTAAAGGGTTTGAAGAAGATATTTGAATGTACATAGTTGAAGGACTAACATGCTCTTTCATGTTCTGTGTGTCAACAGGCAGCTAAAGAACAAACCCAGGACTTGATTGTGAAGACCAACAAACTTCAAGGAGAGAAGTGAGTCTGATGTAATGCTCTGCAGTGTTTGACTGATATGAGGTTTTCAATAGCTGGAGAGCAGGCTTGCCGATGGCATATATTGAAGCAATATCAAAAGAACAAGAGTTGCAATACAATAAAAAGTCCCTGTGGTACTAAATATCATATGGAGCCTGCAGTGTAACAACATAGTGTGCCACAATATGTTGCAATACAAAAATGCAACAATATGTATCATGGATCGTGTATTGTGTACCCAAAATTAAAATTTAGTTTAGACAGATTTTATTTAGCATCAAATAGAGTAAAGGTCTGACATTTAAAGGTGGTAAAGAGGTTCTTTTCGTCGACTGAGTTTTTGAAATGAGCGCATCCTTAAGAACAACCCCCCTCCTTCACAGCTCATTTCAAGGGAACGCCTCCCAAAACTCATGCACGAGTATTGGAACACGAGTGTTTACCACCGGCATTCGCTGTGTTATTAAGCTGGGCACACATTTAACGACTTGCTAAAACATTCTAAGACTATGCTCAACATACAGCGATTGTTTCCTGCTCCTGAATCAGATTTATATACTTTCACATGGAATTTGAACACCGACTGTAATCGCAGACTGAACGCAACTGGCTCTGACTGGACGCGTTTGAGCGCGATCAGTCATAAGTATCAATTTACATTCATAATCGGCCTTACAATCGTTAACTTAAAGCCGCGCACACACTTAGTGGATTCATTATGTCGGACTCACCGCAGGTAACTCATAATCTGCAGGAGTGGAGACTCTGTGGAGTGTGGAAAGTTACTGAAGCGCGCAGCCGCGCGTCTCTCACAAGGAACGTCATGGCAGTGATTGACAAGCCAAAGGGCCAATCCGCGCACGTCTCTCACAAGGAACGTAATGGCAGTGATTGACAAGCCAGAGGGCCAATTGTTTACGCGATGATCGCGTAAACGATTGGCTGATGTTTTTAAGGCCCTACCTCGTGCACAGATGATGTATATTAATAATATTCCTTTCAGTGCACCTAATAAATAGTCTTTTATCAGTTAGTAAAGACAGTTTCAAGTAATATTGCAAAATAATGTATAAAACAAAGCATCCTCTTTAGCACCTTTAAGCTTCCATGATTATTATTATTATTAATAAAGTAAAAATAAAAGGCATTATATAATATAATAGAATATTTAAAACATTAAATGTATGCATTTAGTCAGGTCTAAGCCTATTCAAGTTCAAAAACGTCAACTCTATTTTGGCATTGTTTTTGACTTTTTTTTTTTTTTTTTTCCTGAATGTGGAAGTCTTGCCCGACTCATAGCGGAATTATCCTTTACATTTTCCGGTATCTGATGTTTCTGGTCAAATTAGGGTATTTTCTGAGCTGATAATATAATGTTAAACCTATGAAAATGGTTCAAAAAAGCACATGGCTTCTTAGTGCCACTACTTAACAGTGTGACCGTCTTTTATCAGTGCCTCACCCGTCAAAGTTTAATAAATGCATAGATGACATGAAGTTGCCCGAAGTTAGCTACATTGAAAACAGATGGGCACTCATATTCTACATACAGCTCCCGATCGGGGTGAAGTTTGGGGGTATGTGCGCTCTTATCATGTCCTCAAAATGATAAGAGTGCACTTATACCTTTTTATGATATTTTAACTTAAGTGCTGCAAGCCATACTTTTACGGATGCCGTATACAGACATTCTTTTCGGATTCACTGGTGCTCAAAACACATACTTTCCAGGAATTTCTTCAGTTTATAGCTGTTGTTGTGGCAGTCACTAACAGCACAGCTTAACTGTGATTCATCAAGCTCAAATTGTGAAAGAATGGTTGGGAGTGAGCATGAATAATAATTTTCACCCATGAATTGGCTCATCTAAGTCCACTTGATGGAAACAAATTAAAGGGTTCGTTCACTCAGAAATGAAATTGCTGTCAATTAAGTACCTCAACCTTATGTCGTCCCAAACCCGTAAGACCTTTTGTTCATCTTCGGAACACTTAAAGATATTTTTGATAAAATCCGAGGGGTTTTGAACCACGCATAGGCAGCAATGTCATTGCACCTTTTGAGGTCCAGAAAGGTAGTAAAGACATTGTCCATAGTCCATGTGACTCCAGTTGTTCAACCTTAATGTTATGAAGAGACCAGAATACTTTTTGTGCACAAAAACAAAACAAAAATGACTTTATTTAACAATTTGAACTGTTGTCATACGCAGTTGACGTAGTGAACGCAGTGCAGGCTTCCTTGTTCTAAGCCAGAACGCCGACTCATTATTGGCCGGCTCCTGCGTCAGCTGCGTGTTGCTCACATCAACAATACTGAGCCGCATTAGACGTAAACATGGAAGCGCTGAACTGCGTTCATTGCGTCAACCATGTATGACAACAGTTCACATTGTTAAACAAAGTCATTATTTATTTATTTTTTTCTGCACAAAAAGTCACTTCATAACATTAAGGTCGAACCACTGAAGTCACATGGACTATTTTAATGGTGTTTTTAATACCTTTTTGGACCTCAAAAGGTGCAATGACATTGCTGCCTGAGTGTGGTTCAGAAACCCTCTGATTTCATCAAAAATACCTTAATTTGTGTTCCGAAGACAAACAAAGGTCTTATGGGTTTGGGACGACATGAGGGTGATTAATTAATGACAGAAATTTCATTTTTGGGTGAACTAACCCTTTAAGAGGTGCATCAATTTTTGATCAAGATCTTGAATTGACAATGCAAGAGTCTAACAAATAAAGAGTCTAACACTATAAAGTCTACTCCAGCACATCGCAAAGACTTTAAATGGCTCACAATACACTGTGTGTGTGTTATTAACCACATTATAAGATAATTTCTCCCATTGCCATTTATTCTGTTTCTATGCACTGATGTTTGCTTCTAAAATGGGAAGAAAAGTTCTGTAATTTAATTTAAAGCTCTTGTCTTTGTAATTAATGAAAATCCAGCGCTCCTACCAGAATGTCACAGTGTTCTATTTCTGGTAAACATCACAATGTTGGACTATTCTTAGCAGTACAGCAGTGCCAGCAGGGCAGCCTTTCAGAGCAGATGACAACAAGACTGCGGTGTTACACGAATCTCATTTCCATTTATACATCAGAGAAATCTGAAAGAGTGTGCACATGTTCACTGCTGAGCACTGTGATGTCCAACTTTTGATGAGGTCAATGAAGCATTCATCGTCTTCTGCTGGAAAATTTTATCTCCATTATACTATACAATATACTATGATGGTGCAGTTTTGCATTTCCAATTAATATTTCCTTATCTGTTTTGCTGCTAGCTTTGAATGCAACTGATTACAAGCTAGCTGCTGATAACGAGACAATGCGATACACAAAAGTTAATAATGACACGGAGAAAAGAGGATTCTGGTATATGAGACTCTGTTCCTTGTTGACTTGATTGGTCGAACCATATCATATCAGGGAATTTGGCTCTAGGTCTGAGACTCAAGGTGAAGGCACAGAATGATAAATTGAGGCTCTAACTTCAGCATATCTTGTACTTCCTGTGACCCACAGATCAGGTTTATGGCCCTCACTGGTGAAATATACTTGTTTATGGCCATTGAGAGACTGCCGATGAAAGTCATTTGAGTGGAATTGATTGAAGAGAGGGCTGACAGGGCATTGACTCTGCCGGGCTGTGCTATGCCATGTGGTGGACCAATGAGATGCGGAGAGAGACAAATAGCAGTGAAGTACTTTGCTGTCTGCTTTCTATGGACATCTGCCTTCTAAGCAGCATGTATGTGTCCACTGGTGTGGAGCTGAGTGGGTGTTTTCTGTTAAGTCTCTATGAGAGCTGAGCGGAAGGCTTATGCAGGGGATTGTGGGATTGACAGTGAGTATTTAGTATTTAGAGGGTTTAGAAATGTAGAAAACTATATTCAGTTTTGATAATTACTATGAGGCAGTGATTTGTAATATGTTTGTTTGCTAATACTGCTGCAGATTCTGGCGGATTTAGTCCAAAGTAGGGCTGCCCTTGACTAAAGATTGCCTATGCACTTTTCATGCGTATTACATGAGAATATTTGTTTTCCAGTTGAATTGGTTCATTTAAAAGTAGACATTTAGCTTTCTATTGATATATTTTTCATGTCTGTGAGGCAAGTTTACATTGAGTTTCGGTTCTTTTTTATTGGCGCTCTCAAGTTCACAGAGAGAGGCAGTAGAAAGCGCATCCTGTTTGTTTTCATTATTTTACAAAAGCACAATGTATTGTTGTTACCGTGAGTGCACACAAATAAAAGTAGACTCTTCACAGATTCAAAAGATGTATTACTCTTCATTACTCTGTATTACTTTATTACTCAATCTGTATGACCAAAAATGTTGGAGTATTTCAGTGCAAGTAATCGCGCCGGCGCCTCCATGTTAGCTGTCATGGATTAAGCACGTTGCTATTCAGCTTTCACACTCCGCACAAACACTTGAATAGCCCACATTTTTCTAGGTTAACGTTAAAGTGAGCGGCCATGTTAAGTTGCTACTACTTACGTTTCAGATGATAAGCTATATTTGAGGTCGATAAATGATGATAGGCGAGCGTTTGGATGTCCTGCCTGATGTACTGTATTTACCACATAGACCAGCACTTCTCAAAGTCCGGACTCCGGTCCGGATCCGGACCCGGTGGGAATTCAATCCGGACCCGCCTCCATTTCATATTTCAACAGCAGTAATTGTGTGTAAGGGATTAAAAGTCTGGATTTCCTACTTTGATAAACGCATGTCAAAATCATTTGTTTAGTGTTTTATGTCTTTTTGGAGATGGTCCGAAATTAAAGCGATGGCGAGATATTTTAAGTTTTCCTCCGTGATTCAGTTGCCATGACATCCAGTGAGTGTATACTTTTGACATAATTGGGCGCGAGTTGGGCAACGCAACACTTCACCGCAGTAAGCGTTTGAATAGGTGTGGAGCAGTGGTTCTCAACCTGCGGCCCGTCACGAATGTAAATGCGGCCCGCGATATGCCGACCACAATTTAAAAAAAAAAATTATAGCATACAATTTTTTTTTTTTTTTAAATTTAAATTAAAGTGAATTAAATAAATATAAATGAGCTATAATGCTTTATTTGTCATATAAAATAATTTTGGTGAGCATTTATTATTTTCAGACATCAGGCAATGTAATGACGCAATCACTCAGTTAACGAAACAAACACAAGTGCGCGCTTAGGAAGAATTCAAACAGTAGCCATTAATTTAGTAAATTTAAGCCTCAAATTGGTCAAATTTGTTATTAAAGGAGAAAAACTAAATGTGGAACATAAAATGAAGGAACACAGTAAAGGTATGGAAGAATCAGTTGTTAATGAGCGAGATGGGCAGCCTTCCTGTTTGCTCTGTAGTAAAGTACTTGACAAGCAAAACCTACAATTTCAAAAGACTGAACTGTGAATTCGATGTGTTTGTTTGATGTATTTTAAATCAGTAAAAAATAACCACATCAGCGCACCTGCGGCTGGAATGAGCCCAACTCTGCTCGCGCTCGCGGATCCAATGCTGCGCGAGGGATTGCGACATGACAGAATGCTTGATATCGTCATAGATTGAAATTACAGTGCGCTCAATGTTGTTTGTAAAAAGAGCTGAGTAACATTTGCTTATTAAGGCGTTTATGTGATTGTTTGGTGACTATTGCAATGCTGTTGAAGAGAGTCATAAAGTCATACAGAATTAAATAGCAACTTAAAGTGATTGTATATACAGTTTGTGTGTTCATTGAGAATTACTGATTATTATTGTAAAGATAGTGTCAGTAAGTTAGTTTTTATTTGTTATGTATTGTGTGCAACATCTAGGTATAATAATAGTATTATCTGCTAATACCATAACATTAAATCTGATTGGTTAGCATTGGTGACGTCATATGTAAATTATATGCGGCTCGTGAGACTTGCACTTGGACCATTGTGCGGCCCACTGGGAAAAAAGTTTGAGAACCACTGACATAGACCATTCGCCACTTCCTGTGGAATTTTTTGGTGCCCTAGAACTTCTTTTAAAAAGATGTAATATAAGTCTAAGGTGTCCCCTGAATGTGTCTGTGAAGTTTCAGCTCAAAATACCCCATAGATTTTTTTTAATTAATTTTTTTAACTGCCTATTTTGGGGCATCATTAACTATGCACCGATATATAGGCTGCGGCCCCTTTAATTCTCGTGCTCTCCGCCCACGGAGCTCGCGCTTGCCTTAAACAGCATAAACACAGTTTACACAGCTAATATAACCCTCAAAATGGATCTTTAAAAGATGTTCGTCATGCATGCTGCAAGCATGCTTCGGATCATGTGAGTAGAGTATATCATGTGTATTTATTTGGACGTTTACATTTATTTCTGAATGAGTTTGAGGCTATGCTCCGTGGCTAACGGCTAATGCTACACTGTTGGAGAGATTTATAAAGAATGAAGTTGTGTTTATGCATTATACAGACTGCAAGTGTTTAAAAATGAAAATAGCAACGGCTCTTGTCTCCGTGAATACAGTAAGAAACGATGGTAACTTTAACCACATTTAACAGTACATTAGCAACATGCTAACGAAACATTTAGAATGACAATTTACAAATATCACAAAAAATATCATGATATCATGGATCATGTCAGTTATTATTGCTCCATCTGCCATTTTTCGCTATTGTTCTTGCTTGCTTACCTAGTCTGATGATTCAGCAGTACACAGATCCAGACGTCCTGCCCTTGTGTAATGCCTTTCATAATGTTGGGAACATGGGCTGGCATATGCAAATATTGGGGGCGTACACCCCGACTGTTACGTAACAGTCGGTGTTATGTTGAGATTCGCCTGTTCTTCGGAGGTCTTTTAAACAAATGAGATTTATATAAGAAGGAGGAAACAATGGAGTTTGAAACTCAGTGTATGTCTTTTCCATGTACTGAACTCTTGTTATTCAACTATGCCAAGGTAAATTCAATATTTAATTCTAGGGCACCTTTAAATTTTGGTTGACTAAGCCTCTTCTTGTCGACTAATGGTTAGTTGACCAACCATTAGTCAGCTATCAGGGGGCAGCCCTAGTCCTAATCACATTTTTACATACTACTACATTTAATTTAATTTGAAATATAGTCTACAAGAAACTCATAGTGCGATTGCATTCTAAGTGAGGGATAAATGTGATGCTGCCTTACAGAAGGTGTTAGAAGGCAACATAACTTTTGGAACAGACTTCACGCATATGATGTCTCGGTAGGTTGGAAACTCATTAGGCTTTGGAAAAGAGATGCAGACTTCAATGAGGAAGGCGAACATTGTGAAGACAGAACAAGATCTTTTGATTAAGGGATGAGCTAAGTTCAGAGGTTTGTGCGATTAAACGAGTCTGAGATTGGCAGAGAAAATAATCCTGTTGTTTTAGAAGCGGGAGTTCATCGTATCTCTGACCTTGCGGAACGGCCCTTGATTTTGGCACCAAAGGAAATGCTGACAGCTGTGATGGACAGCTGGTGTCTCCACGCTCTACTACCATCAACCCTGTACTCGTCCAGCAGGAGAGTTTGTCTAAATCCACAGAGTGGCACACAAAGACAGACAGGTGAGAGAGAAGAGATGGATCAGTGAGAGAGAGAGACATCGATGAAACTATAATGAGGTCATTTTTCTGGAATGTATTGTAATGGAACGCTGTCAGAAAATATTTGTCTAGGCCAATAAAAATGCTTAGTGTTCATTTCATGCCATTCCGTAAGGTTTCAAATTAATTCATTTTAAAGGGGACATGTCACAGAAAACAAGATTCCTCTTCCTCTTTTTGCTGAAATAAGACTTTGGTCTACTGAATGCAAAAGCTTTCTCCTCAAACATGGCTTGTTTATGATGCCATAACCATGAGCTTATTAATGATCACTGAAATTTGCATAGCAAAACCTGTTTAATATTCTGCAACTTGGTCCTCCCAGATCAGGGGTATCCAATCCTGCTCCTAGGGCCAACATCCTGCAAAGTTAGATCCAACTTACCCCAACACACTTGCCTGGAAGTGTCCCAACATCACTTTCTGTTTATCCTGAAGACCTAGATAGTTTGGGTATGTTTAACTTAGAGCTAAACTCTGCAGGAAGGTGGGGTTCCAGGATCATGGTTGGACACCCCTGTCCCAGATGAAGAACAGACCATGTGAAAGTATGGTGGTACACAGAGGTTAGCCGATCATAACTTCTTATGGTACATTCACACAGAACGAATTTTTGAAATCCACTGGGTCGCGTTTCCATTATTTTTCTATTTAAACATTGTGCTCACGTATTTTGCCGTGTCTTGCACATGACACAACGTGGTCTCTAGACCAGTGTTGCCAAGTCTGAGGTTTTCCCGCAGAATTGGGCTACTTTTACACTGTTGCCACGGGTTGTTTTTCATGTCCGTGGGTTGAAGCTACCCCAAGTAACATGATTTTTTAGCTCCTGGAATGCGAATTTTACCAGGGGAACCCCACTAAAAACACATATTTTACCCCCCGGAATGCGATTTTTACCATGGGACCCCCCTGAAATGCGATTGGGTTAGTTTTGGGCTAGTTTTGAGTAGCAATTGGGTGGGTTTTGTTGTGAAAACCTGGCAACCCTGCTCTAGACTTTGCAGGGTTTTTAATTTTTTATTTATTTCACTGCCCTGCCTCTCGTTTTTTAAATGCAAAAACATGTTCTGTGTGAAGGGCCCTTTAGTAAACCTTTGTAATGTTTAGGGATGAGGCAATGCAAACAAAATCCCCAGAATTTTCATGGTAAAAAAAGAAAATCCTGTGATTTAGAAGGAATCTACACGATTGCAAACTTCGCATGAGGACGAAAGATTTTTTCACGCTGATTTCACAAAGCAGTTAAGGATTCACCGCGTTGACCAACAAGAAAGCTGCTTGGTTTGAAAGTGACTCCGGTGTGAGCGCTGCACTATATGGACAATATACAGTGGACCTTTTTGCTCAGAAAATTACACCGAAAATTCATTAATGTACTACACCTTAGGGGTCAGTGAGAAAATGGTCATGAAAACGAAATTAGGACTACCATTAAGTTGACTTTAGGGGACAAAAATAAAATAAAATACTGAAGAGTCTACTTCACATCTAATAATATACATTTAGCTGCATTGTCCCATATGGAGTCACATTTGGTATTCTATGTTTATATATATAGTGTCCTTCCACATTATGTTATCCTGCTGTTCTGTAGGGACATTGCCTGTCTCAGTGACATTTTCATCAGCCAGATGGGATTGTGCCTGCTTGTCCAGCTGCTTTTTAACCTTGCCTGACCGTGTCTGTCCCCAGAGGGACAGCTGTGCAAGGGACAGGTCAGGATATGGCTTGTCATTCTTTCGTAGAGGACAGAAAGCAGGATCTCAAATATTAATACACACCTGCTGGTGTTCTATTTTCTCAATCTGGAGTTTGTCTTGCCGGATGACCTTTCTGTCACTGATACTGACTGAGAAAATTGTGTGGCAGAAATACCTGCAACAGTTGAGTTGATTTATATTACAACATTTATTTATTTATTAGTTTTCATAGATTCATTTAACTGTAATGATTGCTGTAGAGGCTCAGGTTTATGAGAGACTTGATCAATTAAGTTTTTATTCTTTACTCTGCAATGCTTTCTGCATATAAAGTATAGTGTGATTCCAGACGAGCCCCCAATTTTTCACTTCTTAAACCTCTAGACTCACTTGTGGTTTAACAGAATGTTTTTTCTCCTTCTGTATCAAAGATTTTGAAAGCACTTTGATGTCAGTAGGAAAGTCTGAGCACTGTTTAATTTGAAACTGAGAATAAATGCAAATATCATTCGTGACAGCAAAACACCAGTTCATGACAGCACTGAAAGCTCCAACATAAAAGACCAAGGACAGTCAAACAGACCAGGAGCTGGCAGCATTGTTTTTCCACAACCTTCATCACATCATTGAAGCTTTAATTGGTGTTGAGAGACCTTTTCATTAAGCGGCAGGAAGTGAGTGTCATGCTGAAGGCTTTAGCCCGTCACCTGTCTGAAGTCTGGTGATGCTTCTTGCATCCAACACTCGTTACTGAAGATCAGCAGCAGATAGTTCAGTATGTTGTAATTTTCTGTGAAATGATGCAGTAAACCAGTGTTTCTCAGCTGGTTTTGCTTCAGGACCCTAATTTTACACTAGACATCAAGTGGCAACCCAACACATTTTTTTTTACAAAAGTAAAAATATTTGCAAAAACAAACCCAAATGTCCTTAAAGTCAAACAGAAATTTAAAGGTACAATATGTAATAATTTTGGCCGCTAGAGGGCGCTAGAAGCCTATTCAAAACAAAGGCGTAGCTTGATGACGCCAAGTTTTAGAGCGGAATCAGTGAGGCCTCCATAGCCAGCAATGACATTTCCTCTCTCAAGATCCATTAATGTACTAAAAACATATTTAAATCAGTTCATGTGAGTACAGTGGTTCAATATTAATATTATAAAGCGACGGAGCATTATGAATGATTTCAGCGGTTTGACACGCGATCCGAATCATGATTCGACACGCTGATTCATAACGCTACGAAGCTTCATGAAGCAGTGTTTTGAAATTGGCCATCACTATATAAGTTATTTAGTTTTTTGGCGCACCAAAAATATTTTCGTCGCTACGGTGAACAGTGTTGCCAAGTCTGCAGAATTGGGATTTTACACTGTTGCCGTGGGGTTTTTTTTTTTTTTTTTTTTNAATCGGAATCACCCAAGGAAGTCAATTCCCCACCCCCATCCCGGCCTGGAATTTTAATTCCTCGCAATGTGATTTTTAGCGGGAATGGGCTAGTTTTGGGCGTGATGGGTGGGTTTTGAATAGCAATTGGGCTGGTTTTGCTGGGTTTGAGCAAGCAAAAAATTGAGGTTCAGGATCATACTGTACTCTACTACACTTTAGAGTTTTTTTTCCTGGATTATATGGTTTATTATATGGTTAGGTTTATAATTTATAATAATAATAATAATTATAATTTAATGATATTGAAAAAATTGGGGGATTGTCCAGGATCATTGGGGGAAATTATACCCCTGAGATCCTGTTACGCAGATGTACTAAAATAGAAATTCTTGAGAGATCCGAGTTACTAAGATGTGGGAAGTGGTGAAGAAATGTCATCAGTCAGCCTTCGTCTTTGAATCTAATGAATGTCCTTTTAATCTCTCATGAATTTTTACATGAGTTCAACTTCTGTGTTTCCTTTCTGATCTGTTGTCCAAAATTGTGTGTAGAATTATGTGAATCCTTTTGTTTGGAAGATAAATAACTGATAACTGTCCAACCAGTGACATTTTGAGATTCTGATGGATAGCCAATAGATAGTAAAGGATAACTGACATAACATACAGGGAAGACCATTTTTGATTTGTCTAAACCCTGTTATTGTTGTTCTGGTTTCTAAAGGTCCTTTGATAAACTAGTTTCAAGTTTGATGGCTCTTTCTCTGTTAGTGATATTGCTGTAAGTGGAGACTTGCAGTGAAAATCCTGATATCCAGAAGGGTCTGTTATCTTATTGTGCTAATTAAACTGGGACCGTATTACCCACCCACACAAATGTCTTCCGTCTAACACCCTCATCCACATAGCAAGTGAAAGAAAGTCAATAAGTAGGCAAGCCTGCTGCGTTGTGTTCTGGGCTTTTGCAGATATGTTTTTCTGGGCTGAGGCATTGATTAAGGTCTTTACCACTCATTTCTGTAATATATTGCATTTGATAATCAGTAGATTTGATTGGAGGAGGCGTTAGGCTGAGGAACGAGTCATGCTTTGGATGGTTCCTTCAGTGTTAACAGATGCACTGTTATTGTGGTGCATCATAAAGCTTGCAAATTATTAAATAATTATAATAATTCTACCTATATTCTCAATTCAATTCAATTCAATTCAATTCGCTTTATTGGCATGACATATTTAGGTACATATTGCCAAAGCATTGCATAAAGCAAAACATACAAACAAGAANAATATATATATATATTAGGGCTGCCCCCTAATAGTCAACTAAATGTTAGTCGACTAGAAGAGGCTTAGTTGACCAAGATTTTATTAGTTTATTTATTTAAGTAAAAAAAAATAACACAGTCAAGTGTCGACATGTTAATTTTTTATATAATGTAGTTGTAAAATATTATTTCTTTTGCCATGGTGCTGTAGAGAATAGTTGTGCAGAAAAGGTTGGCTCACCATGACTGCTAGTCTTGAAACAGCTGTGTGGTTACATCCCATGAACTTTACAAATGCGCTTAGGTATTCATTCTTCTGTGCTTTTTTATATTTATATTTTTTTAATTTACTTGACTCAAAGTGAAAAGTGTCATGGTCTCGCACTTTTTTCAGTGCACTTTCTTTTTTTCTTCTTTGACATCCTGTAGTTCTAGAGTGATCTTGTGGAACCAGCAGTTCTTATTAATAGCCTATGAGGAGATTCAGAGGATGACTGACAAAACACACTCCTCCATCACAGTTTGGTGTCTGATATGATGTGAATTCACCCATGCTCATCTGAGCATAAATGCACAAAACTTACCGTCTGCAGATCTTTTTTTCACAGATATACTCCAATGAAAGTAATGTGGTTTTGTAGTCTTAAAGGATTAGTTCCCCCAGAAAGGAAAATTGTCATCGTTTACTCACACCATATGAGTTTTTTTTTTTTTTTTTTTAGTTTTAAAGCAGCAATAAAAGTTTAGTGCCATAAAAACATTATAAATAAGGGTGCTCCGATCAGGATTTTTGGGGGCGATTACCAATTATGATCACCAGAAGCAGTATTGACCGATACGATCACTAAAATGAATAATACTTTTCTTAAAAACAATTTATTTTAAGTATTAAAAATTTAAGAAATGAGAAAGTATCATCAGTTGACAACCCTTTATTTGTTGGCAAGCAACATGTGCAACATATTCCATTCCCTCTCTTAGAGGTAATTAGAAACTGCTTAGAGCTTAACAAATGTAGCTTTCCTGTGAAATAAATAATATAAATAAAAAACAGAACTGTCATTATCAACAGAAATAACAGGTAAAATAACACTGCATAGTCTTTACCGTATAAATTAAATATAGATGAATCCTACTAAATCTACAAAAGAGCAGTTAGTGATTTTTTGTTGTTGTTGTTGTTTGATTAACATCAATGACACAGCAGGAATATTAGGCTGCTGTCACTTTAAGACTGAATTCACGGATCCAATATACTGTTACACATGCGGCTTTCCCAACTGTTTATGTTCACTTATGGCATAACCAATGGTGTTTAAGCAACTGCTCACCAAGCCGGGCATTTTGACACATTCTGTGTCTTTTTAACCTTTAAGGCTTGAACCCGAAGCTTAAAGTTCACTTTGCTTGTCCGTGTTCCACTCTGTCTCGGAGGCGCACAGAAAGCCTCTTGGGGAACACTATCACTTTTGCAGCTATCTTTGCTGTCTCCGCTCTCCGCAAAGACATTGCACATTTATTGTCCTTTTTAGACACCTGGTAGAACTGCCTTCAAGTCTTCTGAAGCCATGCAATAGCCTAGTGATGCTTAAATTGAAATTTAGTTAGCTATTCACTAAAAATCTTCCCGTGCAATTCGTATTCGCGATCACTCATACTCTCTGTATAGGGAGCGTAGGCACTGACCGCACATTTTACAAAATCAAATATTTGTCAATGACACTTAGGATCTGTTGCACACCAAATTCTCTGCCATTGACCGGTCAGTCATCCCTCCTCACTATCTTCACATGATAAGTAAAATCTAATGTAACTGTAATGTAACCGACTACTGCAGCAAGTAACCATGTCCTTTTTGGGTCTCTGTAGAATGCGTTATTCATTTTCTGTGCTTTTCTGAATTTGGAAGTCGGCTTCGGGTACCTCTAGTAAGCAATGACGTACATCCGAGTGAACAAGACAGAGGGAAGTTAGCGAGGGATGTCATAAAAAAGTGGACTTAAATGCAGCTTAAGTTGAACTTTGGACCATTTGCAAACATATCTTTTAGATCGGGTTTCTGAATTGGATCAAGATCTGAAAAGATCTGACACAAAAGAATGATTTATTCACAAAACAGTGTTATTATTATTAACTAAAACTATTAAAATGTATTACTGTTAATTGAAATGAAGCTGAAATCATATAAAATATAAATAGTAGATCAAAACAGAAGCGTGAACTTTTCCTTTAATTTGGATGCCTAAATTCTAGTTTTCTTTCCAGCAGGCTTGTCTCTGTCTTTGAGTTGTAATTTACATCATCTCTGACATTTACGATGTCCCTCACAGACACACACACACCCTGCAGAGGTAAACCTTGGGTGGCAGGGAATTACAGCCATTTAATACATCTTTGACGTGTTCTCATTGTTCAAATTTTCCAGGTTGGATATGTTTCCCCTGGCCTAAAGCAAATGTCAAATACTTCTTTGAAACCGGAAACATGGAATATGATCCCAAAGCAAGTCCACACGACTAGACACGTCCCCTGAATGCTTACATGTTTCCTTTGGCATGTTAAATACGGTTACAAGCACGTAGCCATGGGGAGAGTTAAGGTAACATTATGTATTAAACTGGGGAACATCTTACAAAGAGAATGACTTGGGGTGTGCGATTTCCCAATTTTAGATTGTGAATGATTAAAATGTCTCCAAGATCTGCCTTTTGAAGAGAAATCATAGTATTGTGCTACAACGCAACGTACGTTCAAATCACGTTTAGCAATGCAGCGGTAGGGTTAAGTTCATGTGACATTACAGTTCATCGCCATAACGGAAGTTTATTATTTGCATGCGTTTTAAAGCCTTGCCAGGTAAACTTTTTTTATTCACACATTGTTCTGACACAAGCTTTTCTGTCACAGTGTGTGAGTACTGAACAAAGTTCTTTTTTGAGTCTTATTGCTTTTAAACTGTCCAATACACACAAGGTTTACATAAACACAGTCATTTATATCTTGAGTGAATGTTAACCATTCAGATGCATGTCAGTATATTATGATACACGTGTTTCAGTATATTAGATCCTTGCATTAGGTCTTAAAGTGACAGTAGCCTAATAAATCTAATGCCATCCATCTGTGTCATTAATGTTAAACAACAAAATACAAAGCGAAAATTACTCACTGATCTTAAAGGTTCCATAGAATGCTTTTTCACAAGATGTAATATAAGTCTAAGGTGTCCCCTGAATATGTCTGTGAAGTTTCAGCTCAAAATACCCCATAGATTTTTTTTTTTTATTCATTTTTTTAACTGCCTATTTTGGGGCATCATTATATATGCGCCGATTCAGCGTGCTTCCCCTTTAAATGCTTGCACTCCCCGCCCCAAGCTCGCAAATCTATAATACATTTCATAAACAAAGTTCACACAGCTAATATAACCCTCAAAATGGATCTTTACAAAGTGTTCATCATGCAGCATAACCAATTATGTAAGAATGGTATTTATTTGGATGTTTACATTTGATTCTGAATGAGTTTGAGGCTATGCTCCGTGGCTAACGGGCTAAAGCTAACATTACACACTGTTGGAGAGATTTTATAAAGAATGAAGTTGTGTTTATGAATTATACAGACTGCAAGTGTTTAATAATGAAAATAAAGACGGCTCTTGTCTCCGTGAATACAGTAAGAAACAATGGTAACTTTAACCACATTGAACAGTACATTAGCAACATGCTAACGAAACATTTAGAAAGACAATTTACAAATATCACTGAAAATATCATGATATCATGGATCATGTCAGTTATTATTGCCCCATCTGCCATTTTTCGCTGTTGTCCTTGCTTGCTTACCTGCATAAAGTCTGTTGATTAGACTCTGTGCTGCTCCAGACGTTAATACTGCCTGCCCTTGTCTAATGCCTTGAACATGAGCTGGCATATGCAAAAGTTGGGGGCGTACATATTAATAATCCCGACTGTTGCGTAACAGTCTGTGTTATGTTGAGATACGCCTGTTCTTTTGAGGTCTTTTAAACTAATGAGATTTACATAAGAAGGAGGAAACAATGGTGTTTGAGACTCACTGTATGTCATTTCCATGTACTGAACTCTTGTTATTCAACTTTGCCAAGGTAAATTCAATTTTCAATTCTATGGCACCTTTAATAGCTTAAGTAGCTTTAATAAGAGTGTGTATTTTTAATTTATACAGTGAAGTCTATGTAGGGTTTAATTTTTACATTTGTTAATTCAATTTCTGTCTTGTATGCTCTTGTTAAAATAAAACAAAGATAAAATAATGAAATGAAATAAAATTAAGTGAAAAGATTTTGGTCGAATTTCCCACCTCTACTTTGGGCTAAATGGTCTGTCATTCTTTTTTCTTTTGTTACTTTGTAAGGCTTTTTTTTTTTTTTAAATAGGGAAATTAGTTTGGCTGTTCTGCTTAGTGACTTGCAAAATAGTCTTAAAAATCAACATGAAAAATGAATTGTGATAGTTTGCCATATCACCCACCCCTAGTATGATTGGAACTTGCCCTCAGGCTAAACAGTTTTTGCTAACTGCTTATGAAATGAGGGTTCCTTTATCACAATGTTAATGTAAAATACATTACACTAAAACATCTTAGCTGCTATATGACACTTGATGTCTATTGGCTAGGTTCGTTAAATTTACTGTCATCAGATTCTCTTATGAATTCTCTCCTTGCATTTTCTGACTGTGTCTGTTGAAGAGAAGCTGTCTTTTTTGTCAGTTTAAAGCTTATATTATAACATATATTGTGTTTGTTTGAGAGATGTCTAGTGTTGTATTGAGCTTTACCCATAACTGGTGCATTCTGGGTGTTAAAGCTACTTTGAAGCGATAACTATACGATAATGAATGATAACTATAAAGATAACGCTAAAGATATAGCTCTAAACATCTTTCTAAATATAAAAGAATAGCACTGTCCTCACCACAGATATAAAGATAAAGAGAATCATTGGGATCACTTTCAGAAATTTTTTTTTCCAGCTGTTGAACGATAAAACACCGACAGCCAATCAGAATTCATTCTAATTTTAAGGTCTTGCGCATTTAAAATGGCAGACGTCATTGCAGAGACGTTAATCGCCAAGGTCCAGAAAAAGCACCACTGTTTGACAAGTCACACCCCCTTTTTAAGGATACTTTAATGAAAATTTATATATGGAAAACAATTGGTCATACCCTTGGAATAAATGGTGTGAAGTATTAACGATGAGATCATTATGCCAGGCTATAGCAAACAGTTTAACTTAAAATGACCTCAGGTATGTTTCGACAACGTGTTGTCTAGCTTCATTTGAAGTTGCAGTGAAAAAGACTAGGCATTATTTTATTTCACTATTGACTTCGTCAACTAAATTCACTGTGAGATTAGATCAATTACACTAGCTATTCACTCGAAACATAGCATGCTGAGGACATCTGCTGGTTAAAGCCATGTAAATGCAACTAGAACAGCAAAAACATGTACACACTTTGAAACCGCAGTGCATGAGATTAGAATAAACCGTTATCGTTTGTGGGTGTGGACGCAAATATAATTATCGTTATAGTTATTGTTCTTGGTGTGAATGGGCCTTCAGAGTGACAACATTACTCATGACCTAATAATTTACACTAAATTCTAAAACTAACCAAAAGTTATCGCTTTCTACGATATGGTTATGATAGGACCGTTAGCCTCATGGGCAATCTCTCCGACATATAGCGCAACTGCGCCTCCGGTGATCCGAGTTCAATTCCTGACTTGATGTTCTTTGCCAATACTGTTCCCCTCTCTCCACCTGGTGCTTTCCTGTCTGATCTGTAACTGTCCTATCCAATAAAGCAGGAGTCTGCAACCTATGTAGCCTCCGTTCATTCATACCTGGTCACTTAACTATTCAATCCTGAAAGACCAGGTGTAAATGCCCTCCAAAAGATAGGGCATAATCGCATTCTAGACTAAACTGGACAAGTATTAATGCATGTGTTTGTTGAAGCCACATATGTAAATTTTACTCCTTTCAAAATGATAAAAAATAAAAAATAAATAAAATGTATGAAATTGTGTTATAACAGCTCTCGGTAGCCAGATATGACAGCGCTACTGCAACAGGCATCACTACAGATATGGCCTGCAGCAAATGAGTAGCTGAGCATCTCTTCAGCAAGCCAACACGCAAATGAATTATCTTGCATGTTTTTTTTCCCTATTGAGGTCTTTGATCTTGAAATTAGGTGATGATAAATAGGCCTAAATTGAAGCTTATATGTGTTGCTGTCATTGGCATGAATTTGCATACAGCTTGTGAATTTAAGATTAGATTTATATTTGTGTAAATTGAAGAGTTTTAGATCAGTAAACAAACATGAATGACCAGTTGTAAACAGGCCCATTGGAAATCTGTTCTTCAAAGTTTAATTTAAACGTGAAAACAAACTAAAGGATTTTGACAAATTTAAAACAATTTTTATTTAAAAATGCTTCATAAAATTAAGATTCTACACTTTCTATGTTAGTCGTTATAAATATTTAAAATAGCATGTGTTTTTATACATGGCACATTGATTTACTCAAATTAAAAATGGCACTTGATGACAAAAAGGTTGCTGACCCCTGCAATAAAGGCATAAAAATGGCAGAAACATTACTTAAAAAAAAAAAATGTTTTATTACATTTGCTCGCAACAGTTACATTCCCCAGAGAAGTTTTCAAAAAAGCATTGAAATATAGATTTTTCCTCTGACCTCATATTATTTACATCACAAATTTTTGTGTTCTCTTGCAAAAGTTTTGCGAGCTAATGCAAAGTTTCTCAGGGGAATGCAAAAGCATTGAGTTTTTTCTCCCATATCTAATTTTTTCCCCATCACCATGTTATCATGTTGGGAGACAAAGGCTGGGTTCACAATGTCAGTCCAAATCCGATTATTTGTTTATCAGATTGTAATCTGATTGTCCACACTATTTATCTCAGCTGTTCAGATCCGATTGTGTGTTCTGTGGAGCTCTTTCATTTTCCGAAATATCTGGATTGGATTCTATGGCATGATGTTGCTTCGATAATGCCTACACCAAAAAACAACAACAGCAATATGGAGGGGTTTTGCAATACTGATGTTGTCTTACAACATGTGTAGTCATGGTGCTGTACTACTGCGTCTAATGAAGCAGCGACAGTTCACACTTGCTAAATATGATCCGATTCCAATCAGATATGCCCAACCAAAAATGTATTCTTCCAACAAATTGTCATGTGGTGCTTTAACGTTCTGAAAATATCCACCTCAGGAGGTCAAAAGAAATGTGGAAGACTTAAGACTTTTTAAAAAATTTTTATTATACCTTTGTTTGTCATTACACATTATGTTACTATAGTATTGCTATAACAATAGCTACTTACAAGCAGCTCCTCAAAACAAATACATAGTCTGAGTGCTGGTAGGCTTTATTGGTGAGAGGAAAGTGATGAAATGAAAGAGGGCTGAATCAGCAGCGAGTTACTCTCTGAGGACTGCGGTTGTCATGACTGCTATTGTTCTGATGTCATACTTTATATATGTTCTTGTTCAAATAATGTCGCCTCGAGCCCTTTTTTCCCTGTGCTAGTTTTCTACACTTGCTTTTACAGTGCTCTTTTCTTAAAAATAAATAGATGAAAGACTATGTTTGTTTCAAAAGTTTTAAGTATGTGGGTTGTGTTTTTTGGCAAGAGTGTGACTGCCATCTAGTGTTGGCTCAGGGAAGTTGTTTTGGATAGGATTTTCTGTGAGTACATAAATGAAATAAATGTAAATATGTCTTGCCCAAATGAAAACCTCTCTTTCTCTCTAGATATATTTATATGACTCTGCTGAAATTATTGAATTGTTATGTAAAGATATATTCCTTCTCTTTAGTCATCGGTTGGAGGTTCGAGCTCAGGTGGCTCAGGCATTCCTGTCAAAGTTCCAGCTGTCCGCCGCCGAGATGGCTACGTTACGCTCCGCACGAGATGGACCCATCACAGAGGTGAAACTGCTTGCTATTCCCTATGAAATTTCATTTGAGAATCAAAGCATGTGAATACTGTCAAACTATGAGATGGCAGATTGGCAGCATTATTTTTTTTATCTTGAATGATAATTATAAACCGTGTTGGGGTTCACGCATTGCAAGTAATGTGAGTTACATAATTGGATTACTTTCAAGTAACTAATAAATTAACACATGCAAAATATCTAAATCTGTCCTTTTTTCAAACACGTAATGCTAGTGACTGTTTTTCTCATTTATTGACTGGCTCCTGTCACAATGTTGAGAGAAATCGTGAGTAAGTGCAGAGGTGTTGTGTGCGCTGTGCAAACATAATGGTTATTGTAGTTCTGCACTAATGTGAACATGCATTTACTTATCTCACTTGCACAAAAAAAAAAAAGATTCACAGGGTTCCTACGGAGTATGGAAAGGTATTAAAAAATATGGAATTTGATTTGGGTAATTTTCTGGTCTGGATAAGTGCAGAAAAAGAAAACAGTGTATGGAAAAGAAATTGCGTTTCCAGACTATTTCCCCTATTCTGTTTTCTAAAATATAAAATGAACCATTTTTAAAAATAAGTGTTTTCATGGTAAAAGTTTAGAGATCATATAGTGATTGTCGAACACAACGGTTTCAAGATTTTCATTATGAAACTTTATCAAACTGTTAACATAAGCAAGTCTCTTTCGAATGTAATTGCCACTCAAACCAGCTACAGATAATGGAACAAACGATCATTTAATTCAGACTGTACTTTGTTGTTTTGTGATCGTGCAACATCAAACAAAATTTACAGTACCAAACCAATGTGTCAGAGGTGAATACATGCAGGTTATGAAGCATTTTAGATGCTATCAAGTGCATGTTATCACTTTGAGAAAACAGTTGAAAAAACAGAACATAAAACAGAATATAAAACAGAAATATAATTACAGATGACTGTACTATATACCAGCGTTTCCCAACCCTGTTCCTAGAGGCACACCAACAGTACACAGTTTGGATGTCTCACTTATCTGACCCATACATTTCAGGTCTTGGAGTCTCTACTAATGAGCTGATGAGTTGAATCAGGTGAGTTTAATTAGAAAGAGTTGGAAAATGTGTACTGCTGGTGTGCCTCCAGGAACAGGGTTGGGAAACACTGCTATATACCAATATAATGCTGAAAATAATGCTGTACAATCCATTTATGTTAAATATGGTCTGAAAAATCTGCAAAAGTATGGAATTTTGAAATGGCAAATGTGTAGGAACCCTGGGTTCAGTATTCCTCAAAATGTCAAGTCAAGTCACCTTTATTTATATAGTGCTTTTTACAATGCAGATTGTGTCAAAGCAGCTTTACAGTGATAACTGATAAATTATTTTGTCCAGCTTAAGTAAATTCAGTATTGGTTCATTTGGTGGTAAAAATCTATAATTAGTTCATGTATCTATCAGCACTGGAGAAAACAGTGAAAAAAAAAACAAAAAAACACTTTGTTATTAAAGGGGGGGGGTTCTGCCAATCTCATGTTAATCTTGAGTACATCTAGAGTAACAATGCATCCTTCATATCTCCGAAAAGTCTTTAGTTTTGTCATATTTATAAAAGATAGATACGCTAAACCGAGTCTTTCTGAAAAAAGCCGAGATCTGGAGGGATGCCGTCAGTGCTGTGGGCGGAGCTAAAGAGGCACGAGCGTGCGCAGCTTCTGCATGCTAGCTGCGACGACATTATAAATAAAAAGGGAACAAAAACATTTGTGTTGTTTACATTATATGCACTTGCGCGCCGATTGCCAACAAAACACAGACATCTGATGCAGTTTTACTAACCACCCGCGATCTGCAAATCCAACGCCGAACTGGGACTTGTTTACAAAGTATTCATCACCGAATTCCCGGAAACAAACAAACATACGCGCACAACTCTGTTGCTGCCCCGTAAAAACAAACTTCATCCTCTGTTCGCTTAATGCTGTGTTCTTTAGGAAGCACACACTCCTTCGGTGACAGGAGCTGCGTCTCATTTCGGAGGCTGCGTCCTTCGGAGGTCGCATTTGAAGGCTGTATACATCATCAAGGATGTCATATTTAAGAAAAGTAACCGTAATAAAATTGTTCGATATTCATTGTGAGGTGTAAAATACTGTAATTTATTTCTTACGTTGCAATCTAACGGTTATTTTTTCTTAAATGAGACTGATGATGTATGCAGCCTTCAAAGGGTGCAGCTCCTGAATTGGGACACAGCCATTGTTGAAAAATCTCTCGGCTTCCGTATCCCTAACGAAACGCGTTGATGGGCGTGCTCTTGCTCTTGCTCTGGGTGATGTGTGTGTGCACGCTTATCAGGGAGAAGTGCCTATATAAGGAATTCCGCTCTCTTTTGACGTCATACAGGACACACTCGAAAAAACACTCTGAAACCTGTACCGAAGCCGGAAGTAGTGGATTTGGCACAGAAATACTCCGTCATACATCCAACTCATGTTTTGAAACTTTGGCCATGTTTAGCATGAGAATGCAACTCTTTAACAGTGTAAATAAGTCAGAATGCATGAAATAGCATTAGACCCCCCCTTTAAGGTAATGCAAAAGTACCGTAACACATTACTTTCCATAAAAAGTAACACAATTAGTTACTTTTTTAGGACATTAAAAACACATTACTTTAACCCAACACTGATTATAAATGTAATAATTATAATAATACATCTAATGCATAAAATTTTTTATTTATGTAGTTTTTTTTTTAACATCCCATTAAAAAAACAAAAAAAAAAAACATGCAGAACAGACAGACATCATTTCATAGAAGTGAACTGGCAGGAGGAGTTTACGAACATTTCAACTCCTTCTTCCAATTTTTATCAACTAGAATGTTTCATGATCTTCTCAGATAAAACTCTTAGATGAAACCATGTCTTGCAGACCACTTGAAAAATAAATGTAGACACAATTATCTGTAATAGTTGAGTGAACTCTGTTTATTGCCTAGGACTTCTTCAGAGCGCTGAACCGTGTGAAGAACATCCATGAAGACGTGAAGGTCCTACTGAGGACCAACCAGCAAACAGCTGGGTGAGAGAAAATAGAATGGAATAAAATAGACTTAGAAAATGTCAAAATATACAAAAAAAATTACTATAACTTGATTCTTACAGGCTTTTTTACATGTAGATGTTCAGTGATGTCTGTACTTTAACTGCAGGCTGGAGATCATGGAGCAGATGGCTGTGTTACAGGAGACGGCATATGAGCAGCTCTATCGCTGGGCTCAGAGTGAGTGTGTGCTCTGGACACACACACACACACACACACACACACACAGACACACAGAGCAGAGGCGAGAGAGAAGTTTCTGAAATATAAGCACAACTGCTACTGCCTGAGAATTTGGAATGACTTATAACACTCTGTTTATTCCGTCATTTATGATGATTTTAGTATTTTAGTACTATGTTTTAGTTATGTAATATAAATAAAACATGTCATTTATGTGGCTTAGTGCTATAGGAGGCCTCATAGATGTTTCTGTGTCTGTCTTTGGTGTCTGTAGATGAGTGCAGAGGGTTGACTCAGGAAACATGTGATATTCCTCCTGTGTTGAGTCAGGCTATGGAGTCTCTCCAGGATCGGCCTGTTCTTTATAAGTGAGTTCTTCTGTCGCTCACACATGCACTTCAACGCACGTTAATTCAATCTATTTTCTCTGTAGGCTTTTTAAAACATTGTTTAATACAGAGTTCAAAGCCATGAATCAAGCCAGTCAGCTCCGAGGCGAATCACGACTTTACAAATATTGATTTGAAGCAATAAAGTTTGTGAAATTGGATAAAAGATGAAGGTACAAGGTTGTCTTCTTAAACTGTTTGAGATTTATCAAATATATAAATAGAAGTGTAGAGAGACCAACTCAATGATATACCTTTATAAAATCTTTATTAAAGAGTTCAGTCATAATTTTAATTTGTGGTGAATACTGTTCAGAAGTTTGAACAAAACTTTTTTTTGTCTCTCTTGCTCACCATTCATTTGGTTGTATTTATTTGATCAGAAATACAGTAAAAACAGTAATATTGTGAAATATTATTACAATTTAAAATAACTTTTTTCTATTTGAATACATGTTAAAATGTAATTTATTCCTGTGATCAAAGTTGAATTTTCAGCATCATTACTCCAGTCTTTAGTGTCACATGATCCTTCAGAAATCAATTTAATATGCTGATTTGCTGCTCAAGAAACATTTATTATTATTATCAATATTGAAATCAATTTTTTTAATCAGTAATAATATTTTTGTTGATAGCCTGATATATATTTTTCTCTGTTTGATGAACAGAAAGTTCAAAAGAACAACATTTATTTGAAAAAGAATTGTCATCTTCTGATCAATTTAATGTGTCTTTGCTGAAAAAAATAAAATAAAATAAAAAATGAATCCGAACTTTACATAATACATTAACAATTTAAAAAATAAATGTACTGAACAAAAATATATTAGGGGCAAATCTGATATTAATTAAACTTGAATCGTTATTAATGTTAACATATTAATTAATAAAATTATTAATATATTTGTCCACTGTTTAATGATAATAATAATTATTATTATTTAGAATTTTGTGGCAGATAGTTGCAAGTAAAAATGATGTTTTTGCCAAACTATGGGATGGACTGTCTTGTTAAGTGTACATGCGATTTATGTAAGATTTAGCATTGGTACTGTAAACATAACAGTGGTTACCCATACTTGTGAACAACAGAAAATCAGACTGCAATTCCATCATGTACCACAAGGTGTCAGTCTAAAACATCCTTATGGAAGCAGTTTCCTGTGTTTACTGTACCTTCCTTCAACTGTCAGAACAATATTAATGTTCAGACTTCCGTAAAAGAAAACAACAGTCAAGATTGATTAGTGTGTTTGAGTTAATGAGCCATATCAATACAATACAACAACAACTTGGTTTGCATGAATGAACACAGCCATAAAAATGACATTTCTACAGTTTAAATAAACTCACTTCAGTATGTTTTGAATTTAGTTTAAATTACATAACATATTTTTGGTGAAGCCCACACAGGTTGTAGATATTATTCATACTGTTATTATTACTCATACTTAGGGCTAGCCATCTGAGAAAACCCCTTACCGAAAGTGCTAAACATCAGCACGTCCCACACTTTTGTGCTATGAAAATGAATGATACCTCATATTGCGTATGGAAGAGGTAATTAGACACATAATCAACCCAAGCCATATCTAGAGACCTGAAAATCACAGATAACAACTTATGGGTGGGATTTTTTGACTTTGGCCGGTAAGCAACCACCCAGAACACCCTAGCAACAACTCATAACACCATGTCAACTAGCAAAAACACTCTATCGTCATTTTGGCGCTTTTTGAGCTCAAATATTCTTAGGTTTCAAAACTTTTCAGCCAAACCCGCTGACTTAAATATTTACTTGAAGTACCCCTGAGATTTAACAACATATTCGCATGTTCACGGTTCTCTGATATCAGTTAATGGTCAAATGACAGGCAAGTAAATGCAAAATATCTAACCTTTATTTAGTAAGTTTTAAAACAATCAAAGACTGTCATATGTTGTGATATGGCATTTCATATGAAAAGTCTCATATTGCTATACCGAGACATCCAGACAAAAAACAAAGACTACTGCTACTTTCTAATGGAAATATTAACTTTTAAGGGTGTTCACACTTGGGTTCACTCTTTCCACCTGTTTTACACATACTCTGTTTGCAGTGCATATTTTTTCTGTGCCTATATTCATAGATTAGAGCATTCACACGTCACACGGATGCAGTGTGGCAAATGCGTTGCAGGATCAGTGCGGTGTAGAAGTGAATTGTTTCCACACAGTCTATTTTTGGTATAAGTTCTTTGACAGCACTCATTTACTGTGAACTGAGACACAGAGCTGATCGCGTGAGCGATGCACACACTTCTCTTTGTGTGGTGCAAACAGACAGTGTTTTGCGGTTTGATAAGGACAAAGCCTTATCGCGCTTTCGATTTTAGTTTTTTTTGACAGCAATGGCGAAAAACACGACATTAACAACCATTTATGTTGTAATGAGAAGTTTAAATATAATTTATTAAATATAATAAATCTATGCATGGGAAACACTGCATGTAGTTACCTTGTATTACCCAGTACTTTCTTAGGTAAGTGCACACTGTAAAATAAAGTGCAACCCTATTTTTGCTGTGCTGCACGTGCTGAGTTAGGTTGATAGTGCATGGTTTGTTGTTGAAATGAGTTTGTTTATTTGACAAAAAGAAGTAAATACTAATTGTTACAACTCATTTGCCAACGATAACACAATAAAATTAAAAGGTTAGTTCACCCAAAAATGTTAATTCTGTGATGAACTACTCACCCTCATGTTGTTCCAAACCCGTAAGACTTTAATATTTTAATTAAATCTGAAAGATGCAGTCCACACAACTACCACTTTGATGCTTCAAAAAGTTCTTAATGACATTGTAAAACTCACTCGATTCATATGGATTAGTTGTACGATCTCTTTATGAAGCAACAAAGACAAGTGGTAGTTGTGTGAACTGTCAGTGGAGGGCCAGAAATCTTTGAGACTTAATTTAAAAAGTCTTCATTTGTGTTTTGAAGATGAACATAAGCCTTACGTTTTTGGAATGACATGAGGGTGAGTAAATGATGACAATTTTTTCATTTTTAGGTGAACTAACCCTTTAAAAAAACTTGATATATCAAAAAGGACACTATTGGCAATGGATATATTAGCATGCTGTCGCATACAACTTTACAACCAGCTTTTCACTTAAAAAACTAAACCAACACTATTTGTTAAATATCTTATCTTAATATCCATAGGTAACTCATTCCACTCCTGTTCTCCTGTGTATTCAAAAAACCTCTGCCCATACATGGTCTTACAACAGCACAGAGTAAGATCCATAAGACTTTGTCTAGTTTTGTAAATTGTAAAATAAACCGGGGCTCTACTGGTAATAATCCTCTGTACTTTTTTTAGTTTCAGGTGAGCTACTCTTCTTTCAATTAGTAACCAGCCAAACTGATCTAACTAATCTAATCAATTTATCTTGTAACTTTCTCACCCACATACTAGATAAATCAGACATCCAAGAGTTACAGGCATTCTCAAAATGGCATTACACTAAGCCTGAATTAAGCCATTTTAAATATTCATTATCCAGAAAACTAACATATCTGGCTAGAAATGTAATCTTGGCATTTACCCTGCCTACAACTTTCAAGGCCATGCTTGCACCAGTTAAAGGTAGGGTATGCGATTTGTTTTATAAACACTTTTTGTTACACTGGTTAAAACACTCTTCACACCCTGATAGCAATCAATAATAGAAGTGGTCTAAATATTAACAGATGTACATAAATCGTCTGTGGAATGCATAGGACCATAAAATGTTCGTCCAATCATTGCATTCGGTCTGATAACATATGCATTTCCATACCTCCGCACACCCTGCTCGTGTAGACATCACACGTCATCAGTGCGTTCCATAAGGCTATGCAGAGTTGTAGACAGACAGTCACCGAGTGCCACAAACAAACAGCAGCCGCCTTTTACAGTTCCTCCTGAATTAAAACAATGAGCTTATGCTGCATTCACGCTATGTCATAACCGTAATTACAAGATAGCAACCCGTGACATTCTACCCAGAGCTGTTCATGTCCTCGGACTCTGATTTATGCGTTTCTATGTCAACACTAGTCACATGTCAATGCTGAAATGAATCTGCAGCAATCAGGTGGTACAAGTTGGATCTCTGGTGGTACAAGTTGTTTACTTTCATTATTATTGTAATGTGATGTGCTTTGAGACATTTTAAAGCTGTCTCTCGTCTCGTGGCGCTTTGCAGACTCTGCTCTGGTTGTGCGGGTTCATGTGTTTTGGAGGAAGAACACAACCTAGATAATTAAGTGAAGTTCGATTTGATATTACACAGTCACCGACTTGACTACCAACTCAGCAACTTTACGCAATTAAAATTTAGAACCAAAGAGTATAGATTCTGTTAGGGCTGCCCACGACTAAAGATTTAGCACAACGTTTTGTTGTTATTGAGATTGCACACAAATAAAAGTAGACTTTTCACAGATTCAAAAGATTTATTGCTCTTATCTGTATGACCATAAATGACGGAGTATTTGAAGTGCAAGTGATCGCACCGGCGCCTCCATGTTGGCTGTCATGCAGCGCTCTATTATTCAGCTTTCACACTCCGCACAAACACTTGAATAGCCCACATTTATCTAGGTTAACGTTAAAGTGAGCGGCCATGTAAAGTTGCTACTACTTGCATGTTTCAGATGGTAAGCCATATTTGATAGGGCTGGGGCGATACTATCGATGCATCGCAATTCGTGGATCATTTCTGATATTTTCCAAATGCAACGCAAATCGATTCTGAGCTCAGCAGATGGCGCTTTAGGTCATTTTTTAACCGCATACTCAAATGCTCATGAAGAAGACCGCTCGTGCGTTCGGCTGAATCTGACAATGTATCATGACGCGAGATTAATGTAAACTGTGCCCACTGCAAACACCCTTGTAATTCACTTCAACCTTTTCAATTACTTTAGATGTAATTGAAGTTTGTTTTCAGACAGCCAATCACCTCACTTAATTTGTTCTGTATTCTACTAGTCTCCTTATCTGAAACCAATAGAGCAGTATCATCAGAATATAAAAACAAATTACAATTACAAACAACTTGCATATGATTTATATATAATAAAAATAAAACAGGGCCAAGTACACAACCCTGAGGGACTCTATTTACAAGTTTCCCCTCAGAAAGTATCCCTCCAACTTCTACCCTCTGAACTCTTCCTGTTAGATAAGAAGCCAACCATGCAATCACTGTGCTCAAGAAAGACTTAACACTTAATTTATCTAACAATATTGAGTGGTTCTCTGTATCAAAAGCTTTTTGTAGGTCCAAAAGAACCATGCCACACAAATGACTTTCATCAGTCTGTTTCTTTATGAAGTATCTTGAATAAATTAAACAAGTGTCTGTTGAATAAGACCTCCTATGAAAATCATAAATTAATCTATTCATACATATTCATACATCTGTTTATGCACAACCTTTTCTATTATTTTTAAAGAATGGAATGTAGAATGGAGACCAGACGACTAGATAAGTCCCCAGATCATGTCTTATTTCCTTTCAATAGCTAATTTCTTCATCGCTACTTTCGGTGCAGCCAATCTGTAAAAACATCCCCAGCATCTCTCAATAGTCGTCAAAATGTTTAGATACTCTCACATTGTTACCGTTTCTATCTTTCCTAAAACTTCAGTTTATCTTTTTTATAGACCACACAGTTTCCCAAGGTGCCACAGTAGCGTCATGCGTTTAAACACGTGGATAGGCTTGCGCGGTTTCTTGTCATTCCATGTTTTTTTTTTTTTTCTCACAGATTTTTGTTTTCTTGTTCTCTCTTTCTGTCTGTGTCCCCTTCTCTTTTATCCCACACTCTCACCCCCAANCGCCCCCTCGACCCGCAGTGATTTTATCTACGGGAGTCCAAGGCCGAAGGAGAAAGAGCGAGAGGATGGGGCCCCCAGAGTTCCTGGAATCTGTGCCAAACTTCTCCATCCCTCCTCTCCTCCCTTTTTCTCTGGCCGCTGCGGTCGCTACTGTTTAGTCTGCACAGGGCTGTTCTCAGCCCGTAGATCAAAACATGGCCACATTTCCTAACTGCGAATGGGGCCCTCCATTGTTTTTGTCTGTGTGTGTGACCCTGGGTCTTTCTAAACTAAAGTATTTTTTTCTTTCTGATTTCGGTGACTGTTCTGAAGGTCTCACACTGTCTGTTTTGTTTTGTGGCCAGGCATTTAATCTTGTTTATAATAGAAATGTACAAACTACATATTTCCAGTATGTACCTCAATATGACTTAACAAGACAAAACAAGCATTAAAATAGGCTTGAACCAGGAAAACCTGAATAAATGAATTTACATTTTAAAAGTTTGATTTCTAGACATGGAATAGTCATGTAAACTAATACAATCTTAACTCCATGGGCATTTTTATAATGGATAGTTGGAGTCAAAAAGGCTGACAACCACTATGCTAGGGGGTCTTCTGAAAATTTTAGAGAAAAAAAGATAGGCGAATTTTACATTATTACCTATTAATTTTACTTTTTAAGGACTAAAATTAGTAGATTATTCATGATTTCATACAATTGGCATCCCTGGTTTTCAACAGTATAAAGTCAAAACAACTGTGTATATAGAATTATGTAGAATTGTAGAACTGATGTTCATTTTTCATGTCTCCTTTGTAAAAACACAATTCAATTTGAATCTTATGTGAAATTGAATCAATAAGATTTCTCTCTACATTTTACTACATATAACTTGCATAGTTAACTAAATATTTCCCAGATAATATTTTAATAATTATTTTGGTTTTAGTACAATGACAATATAAAAGACAATTATTTAATTTTGTAAACAACATGTCTTTATAATTTCAAGCTTACTCTTCCCAGTTATATGCATAAACATCCTTTATTTTGTGAATGGGGTTCCTCGTTAGAGGGTGAGCATATATGGAAGTTATCAGCAACAAAACATGACCATGTGTCTAATCACTAAGGAGCTACGGGGAAAAAGTCATAATGACAAAGTTGTTTGATGGCAACTCAAGAATGAGCACATTTCCAGACCCTTCACACACAACTCTCTTGAGCGGTGATGTTGCGCTTTTAACAGGCCTATAAAAACAATCAGCCACTGCTAAGGCATTGACTCTACATTAAAAGAAAATTGAAATATTTGCAATATATATTGTTGTTTTGAAAAAAATAAATGCCAGAAAAAAACAGCTAATTTGGAACGGCCTTCAATTGAGAAGGATCCTTTTTGCCTGCAGAGAATGTAGTTACAACATAACCTAACAGGGCCATGCTAACCAGCCAAACCTTGACCTCTTGAATTCGTATCTAATTCTCACTTTTTTTTCTACTTCTCCCAGGTACACACTGGATGAGTTCGGAACGGCGCGGCGTTCTGCCGTGGTCCGAGGCTTTATTGACGCCCTGACCCGCGGAGGCCCGGGCGGCACCCCGAGACCCATAGAGATGCACTCTCACGATCCGATGAGGTAGAGTCCACGAAAAGTGCACTCATTGCGATCATTCCATTCAAAAGCTTGCGGAAACACAATGGATGACATTTTCTATTCTACACGCTAAAAATAATCACTTCAAACCGGCTATAATTGGGGATCATTTTGAGGGTCACGCCGTTGTTAGCCACTAAAAGCCTCTCCATCGCTGATTAACATCCTCACATGTAGAGCCTCCATGCTCCTTTATGTGCTGCGTATCCCGAAGCTGCAAATCCAATTCAGCGTCTAAGCACATTAAACCCAACCTGATTCTTTCAGGAAAGTGCTTCCTCTTTCATAGAATTACTTAGTGTGGGTTCAGAGAGAGGTCGGGCTGTTGAGATCTATGGATCGTCACACGTGCTCCAGGCCGGCACCCCATCAAGCTTTCGAACGCCCTCCTCCCCCCTCCCGTCAGGAACCCGAGGAGAGAACATGAGGTTCTTGGCAGAACGTCGATAAAAGTGGGAAGCGGTGGTTCTCAGAACAGCACTTACCCCCGCTGCCTGGTGTTAAAGGATATGGAGCCGATGTAATGATAGCTGACTGTGTGATGGTCTCAAATCTCAGGAAATCTATAACTCAACTAGTTGTAACTACAAATCTAGAAGAAACGCTTCAAGTAATTAACCATCTAGTCATCCAGTTCCTACCTGTGCAAGCTGTTTTTGTTTGCTAAGGGCATCATCACTATTGCAGTTGTTCATTGTTAGGGTTAGAGATGTAAACAAACCCCTAAAATGAGGTATTAAAGGAATAGTTAACCCAAAAATGAAAATTGTCATCATTTACTCACCCTCATTCTAAAACTGTAAAGGAGCCAATCACATAGAAAGTGTTTTTGCATTCCACTGTGCCTTTCCAACTTTTCCATTGTTTTTAAGTAAACATAAATGTGCTAGATGGATGTGTTGACCGTTGCATCTTTTGAAGACACGGCATGGCTTAAGAGTAAAAAGTTAAACGAAGTTCAACTGATGTGTGAGCTGACATTATCGAGTATGTCACTCACTTTGCAAAAACCAAAAAGTCCTTGAGGGTCTGTGCTTTCACGATGTGATGTAATCTAGTAGAATGCAGTTAGAATGACCCCAAAATTCAAGATATGGAGGGAAAAAATGTCCCCTGTATGAGGTTTTGTCTTATATTTCTAAACTATGTAATTATTCATTATCACTTTAACAAGAGTACTGTTTTTTCCGAATATTAGCACAATTGCAAATATTGATTTTTATACAGCAGTTCAATAAACAAGACGTTACTATTGTGAGTTACATTTTAGGCACAATGTTACTGCTTAACTGCTTTACTAAAGAGCAATTGTGTTTCATCCCTGAATGAATCAGCATTTTTTAACGAATCAATGATTTAATGACAAAGAGCGTCACTTGCTTCGTTCCTGAATGAATCAGCATTTTTGAAGGAATCTGATTAAATAACTGACTTTTTTTGCATAAGAAAATAGTGTTTTTTGTTGAGTATCATAAATGATACATCAGGCTTTTATGACTCTCATAGTATGATAAACACTCAGCAAAAAAAAAAAGTACAAAAGCTGTCACTGGGCCGGCACCCTTTCAAAAGGTACTGATATGTAGCATTTATGTATTTAAATGGTTAGTTTTATCATCAAAGCTCTGTTGTTTTTTAGTGTGGAGGCATATAATGCAATGATATCAAATGGTGATTGAGAGATGTACAAATAATACAAATTAAAAAATTAATGGATAATGATAAATGATGTTTGTATCTCTATTTGTACTTATACATGTCTGTTTGAACATACAATCATCCAAACAGGTATGTTGGGGACATGTTGGCCTGGCTTCACCAAGCCACAGCCTCAGAGAAGGAGCACCTGGAAGCTTTGCTCAAGCAGGTTACCGTGCAAGGTACGGTATCTACTCTGGAAGTGAGATTTGCTAGTTCAGAACTAGTTTGCTTCCAATATGAACAAATCTGTCTACACTGTGACGTGTCACATTTGAGTAGAGGCCCGTGTCTGTTTTCCTGTTCATCTAAATACTATAGATATAATGTGTCATTTGATTGTTCTAAATTTATTAATTTCACTTTTGATTCAGTGTTACTTGCCATTTCTTTATGAAGAGAACATATAACTGCACACTCTATTAAGCACATTTGGCATTTCTTTGTAATTATTTGTGAAATTTACTAGCGATTTTGGAGTGAAAATTGTTTCTACACCTGTTCTTTTCAATTCTTTCACACAGAAGTCACTTTATAAAACCAACAGGTTTCTGTTCATGAACGTAGCGAATTCGCATTAAAATTTACAAAATGTAAAATAAGTCTCTGATGTCCCCAGAGTGTATGTGAAGTTTTAGCTCACATACAATATCTCACAGATAATTTTTTATAGCATGTTAAAATTGCCACTTTTAGTGGTTAAGCAAAAATGAGCCATTTCAGCGTGGGCCCTTTAAATGCAAATGAGCTGCTGTGCTCGGCCTAAGAGGGCGGAGCTTCAAGAGCTCGTTCTCACCTGTCAGGATTCAGTCAGGAGACTGCAAATATATGCTGCATGGAGATAGAACAGGTATAGTTTAGTTAAATATGGTTGTAACTTATATTATCTTCTTTTTTTTATCCACTATATATTAGCACAAGCCTGTTGTACTGTCCGAATGATGGCCAAAACTATACAGATGAGTTTTATGATGTTTATTGTACTTCACACAAAAGATGAAGCTTCCGTTTTCACTCTAGAAAATCTATGTAAGAGCTTAATAAAACACATTACAAGTGTGCATTAAAATATTATCCATAATCTCTCTCTCTTTCCCTTGTATTATCATCACCAACATATATAGTGAATAACACAGAAACACTCCTTACAACTAACAGTAAACAAATATAAAGACCTTATGCCTTTCGGGTGGTGCTTAATAAATGTTATACCCGTAAATAAACTCAGATGAAATGTAATAAAGTGCCCTCACCTTCATTACTGCCATATCCAGTATCACTCTGGAGACTGTAAGCTGAATCACAAACAGTTTTTACTTGTATATCCTTGAGTAGCATATTTTTAGCACAGTCTCTGTTTTGTATTGTCCCATTGTATTGATATTCGTTCACAAAGCAGTCCGGTGCAGACATAAACGAATTTCGACAGAACTGAGGGAGCTTTTTCCTGGAAAACCAAGTTAATCCACCTCGTTTTCAGCAGCTCAGATTTAGGGAGTAAATGAAGAGAGCTATGTGGATTAATCCATCCAGCTACATAACACCTAAAACACTTGGGAGACATTCTCGTCAGTGCAGTAGTGGCGGACTCGCTGTGAACGCGCTCAGGGCGGTTCTATGTTCAAACATCAGTGTCTGTTAACATTCTTTGGCGGGGCCTGTGTCTTTTGTGACGTCACACTGCCAGGGATCTGGAAACGGCTTGTTCTGAGACACTGCTTATGATTTATGGGGATTAAAAAAAGGAGTGGGTGGATTTTTATCACTATAGGGTGGTTGTGTACACACACTGCCAACACACTTTTATGTCCAAACACCATGCAAAAGTGAATTTTGCATAATAGGTCCCCTTTAACAAATTCTAATGGGAATCAGTGCTATCGGGAATTTCGCTTGAGGGCATGAAAATTCACCACACTGAGCAATATGGCTTTCACATTGGAGCAACATTTTCATAGTTTCTAACTATTGGCGAACGTATCCGCTTTTTGCCGTGTTCAAACTGGAAAAGATTTTAGTTCCCATTCAGTCGGTCTGTCCGACGTACGTCTCCGTTCACTCCTTCAGGGAACGAGGGTTACCTTTGTAACCGAGACGTTAAAGAAGCGCCTTTTGGGGGAAATAAATTGGCTCCTACTGCAGAGAAGGATCTAACCCAGCACAATAGGAACTACCAGTGACGTACGCTGATTGGCATGCCATACGAAACACCGCCACCCTCCATTTTTAAAAAGCCGTGTAAACTCAGTTTACATATACTTACTCCACGAACATGGAAATCAGCGATAAGACATAAACATACAGAAATGTTAACAGAATTTACCTGTCTCGTTTGTCTGTGGTGTTGTGTTCTTTTCTCTGCCTTGATGCAAGTTGTCGTAGGAGATTTCGTCTTTCTCCTTTTTGCTCTTTCAATCAGTTGACTTAAACGTCTACATTCCATCTCCGTTATCACAAAGCCTGCGACACACAACAAGAATACAGCTCTGATCATGGCATCCTCCATCCACCACTTGTTGACATTGTAAAAGGCGCACTTAATAAATTACATCACTGTTGACCGGCTTCCGTCACTTCAGAGTTCCTACTGGCAGTGCGAATGCAGCCAGGAAAATGTCCCTAGGGGGAAATTTTGTTCTCGGGGGACCGCCCTGGTAGCTAGTTCCTTTAACTGAGTTCCTATAACTACCCGTTGTGAAAGCCCCTAAAGCTACTTGGTTTGAAAGTGACTTCTATGTAAACTGTGCTTCATACTATTGACAATGGACAATTGACCTATTTTTGCCCATGAAATTTCACAGAATTTTTGATAATGTGACTTCACATTGGTCATGTACACACTGTAAAGTTTCAGGAGTGACAGCCACATTTAAATACTGGGAGTGAATCCCCTAAATTACGTTCTGTGTGTTTATGGACCATGGCTCGATCTTGAAATTGTGCGCACACTTGAATGTTGCCATGTACACTTGTTATACATGTTTTGCAACTCGTTGTTTGCACTTGGCTCAATAAAAGATCAAGTTTATGGAGTTAATAAAGTAGGCAGATGCAGGTTGCAATATTTAAGTTTGTTTTCAATATAAGGTATTTTGATTTATCTTGGTTTATATGGGCTTGTTCTTGATTACTGTTTTTTTTTCTAGGAAGATTTGACAACACAAATGAGTTAAGACTCCCTGTGGTTTTCTTCTATATGTGGCACCGCACACATACAGAAGAGAGACACATCCCTGATGCGTGTTCAAATATATCATTGACAACTAATTGTTCATTTAGGTTCCGTACTCACTGCATATCATTTTGTGTAAATGTGGTTGTCACTACCTGCAATTTTCGGGAGTAAATTACTGAACTGTGTGTGAACAGAACGTGATTAATCACTGAAAGGTGAACTGACAACTGAATTAACTGCAGTGTGAATGTGGCTACAAAGACCACAAACATTTTAGGACTTACAGAGTTTTGCCTCGCTCTCTGAATGTAGTTGAGTTGAAGATAAATTGTTCTGCTGTGTTTGTGCAGGGGTTGAAGAAAACATGCAGGAAGTAGTTGGCCACATCACCGAAGGAGTATGCAGACCACTCAAGGTGAGATGAAAACAGTGTCATTAGAACTAATAATTAAACAATATTTATAAAAATATCAACTCTGAGTTGTGGATTAGTGGTTAGTAGTTGAGCTGTGGTGCTCAAATGGGCAACCAAGGTTCAAGTCCTGCTTGCAACACTTCTTAATCACATAAACACCTTTTATATGGTTTTTTTAATCAACTTTTGTACTTTCCTTAGGACTGTGTAGTATCATATTTGAGTGATTTCATATTTAAGCAAACTTGATCTGTGTTTCTTTTTTATTTCCTCCACCAGGTGCGAATCGAGCAGGTGATCATTGCAGAGCCAGGTGCAGTTCTTCTGTATAAACTCTCCAACCTGCTCAAGTTCTACCATCACACCATCAGGTACACACACACTCATCTCTCCCCCCCCCCCACACACACACACACATGTTGGTTTTTGTGAAATGTGGGGATATTCCATAGGCGTAATGGTTTTTATACTGCACAAACCATATTTTCTATCCCCCTACACTACCCCTACCCCTAAACCTAACCATCACAGGAAACTGTGCACACTTTTACTTTCTCACAAAACTCATTCTGTATGATTTAAAAGCCTTTTGAAAAGTGGGGACATGGGGAATGTCCTCATAAATCACCCTCTCCTTGTAATGCCTATGTCATACCCATGTCATTATACACATTTGTGTCCTGATATTTCACAAAAACATGCCCCCCCCCCCCCCCCC
>RJVU01001449.1:714342-755554 GCA_003731715.1 Anabarilius grahami | reverse complement strand
TGAATGGCTTTTATTGTCTTCATTTCAGAATACATTTGATGGAAGGACAAATCCGTCTTCTTATTTTAGTGAAGAGCTTGGCATACATTCAAAACAGAAATGGCATAGCCTTTAATACTGCAGTTTTTCTGAATGCATCTGTCTCTCTCTCAGTGGCATCATGGGTACCAGTGTTTCCTCTCTATTGATGACCATCGATGAGATGCACATGCTCAGTAAGAAGATGTTCTTCAACAGTCTTAGTCTCCACGCCAGTCGCCTCATGGATAAAGTAAGTACCTATCAGTTTTTTCCTTGTCAACTAAAATGTAAACTTTTAAGAATAGTTTACAGTGGTTGAAATAAAGCTGAAATAAAATAAAATGTAAATATTAGAGGAAAAACATAAACTTAAAAATGTAAAAGCTAATTCAAAGTATTAATAAATACTGCAGTAGTATATAAATGATAGTAAAATAACACTTACTGTACACATACCAAGTTCATCAAATCTCTCTTCTGTTCTGGTGTTCCCATTTTCATATATCTGAAAAGATATGCAAATTCTTCCATTATTTACTCTCCCTCATGCTAGTAATCCAGTAAATAACACCTTAACAGCCAATAAAAACACTTCAACAACTGCCTGAAAACAACCCAGAACACCCTTGCATTGTGGCGCTCTAACACAACATCCTATCCTTCTATAGTAATTGACACAACAAGTGTAAAGTGCAAAATGTGCCTTACGGTCATTCATCAGTTGGATCGTTTTTTTAACAGGCTGAAAAACAGCATTCTCGGACCAAGGATTTTAAATTATCCCCAAAATATCCTTGAACACGAACAGGTTACTTTGGAGAAAAAAAACAACACTTCATTGATAAGTGGATCAATAGCCAGAACAAGATGGCCTCCTCTCCAACCTTCTGAGAGAATTATCGCCTTAGCAGTACGCTAATCAAATCACCTCAGGCTTAGGACGTTACGTATCACTTCCTGACGTCGCTCAGTGCCAGGAACACCAGGCCGAGCTAATAAGCTATATTAGAGGCAGCAGAGCCTTAGGTAGTGTTCGCGTAGCAGGGTGTTTATTAGTCAGCCTTCAGAGGTGTCAGTCTCACTGTCAGACATGCCTGGCTTGATTTTGAGGGTCTTGGACATGAGTTAGAATGGTAAAATACTGCTGTTAAAAGTCAAAAGCTCTGAACGTTTTGTCAGAGGGCCAATGACATGATGCTTATTTTTTTGTGTCTGAACCTATGAATTTATTTTAGTAGACATTAAAAATGCACTTCATACTCAGTGATTTTAATACATCTCATGATGGACAAGTTTTCAGTTTTTCCATTAAAATTCATTTTGATATTTTTTAGAGGCTTAAAGACAAAATGTGGTGTAACCAAGAGAAACACTTAAACCTATTAGTAGAAAGTTTATTTAAATTGTTCATAGAAAAATCTTACATAGTTTGGCTTAAAATGAATGTTGTTGATGTCGAATAGTATAATTCCAAGAAAAAAGTGATATTTGATAGATTTGATAAATGTTTAAATTGAAAAATATCTTTAAATAGTTAAAAATAAAGAATTACAATATTTATTTGTGTGCACTCAAGGTACATTCGAGGCATGTGGGAAATATTATTAATGGGTGCACCAGTCGTCTTTTTCAGTAAAGGGTTAGTTCACCCAAAAATGCAAAAATTCTGTCATAATCTACTCACCCTCATGTCGTTCCAAACCTGTAAGACTTTCATTCATCTTCAGAACACAGAAAATTTGGACTAAACCGCTCAATTCAAATGGATTAGTTTTACAATCTCTTTATGAACGTTTTGTAGTGTCAAAGTGTCAGTTGCATAGTTGTCTATGGAGGGAAAGAAAGCTCCCAGATTTAATCAAAAAGATCTTAATTTGTGTTCCGAAGATGAACAAAGTCTTACGGGGGTGGAACGACATGAGTAAGTAATTAATGACAGAATTTTCATTCTTGGGTGAACTAACCCTTTAAATTAAAACTTGTGTTGAAATGGGTATAAAACCCACAAAACCTAGAATATATTACTTGTGTTTTAAACAAGATTTTTTTCTTTTTTTCTCAGGTAGAGCTTCCACCTCCTGATTTGGGTCCCACCACCTCCCTCACTCAGACTCTGTCTCTCCTCAGAGAGGTTTTGGCCTCCCATGATTCATCAGTTCTGCCTCTTGATGCCCGTCAGGCTGACTTTGCCCAGGTGACTTTTTATTTGATGTTTTGCGGAGGAATCCAGTGTGTTTCCACCTCTTAGTGACTGGAATGTGGTAGTTTGTAAGAAATACTTTTGTTTTTTTTTGTTTTTTTTCGTTTTGTTTTGTCAACTTGTATTGATGTACTATACAACATTTATTAAGTAGTTTTGTAGAAGTGAAACATTTTTGTAACACGTTTTTTTTTCCTTTTTTCTATTGTTTCGTTCCAGAAATGAATCGGTTGTCTTATATTTTTGTGTTTGATTATCCATGTGCATTTCAGTAATATTACACACTATTTTCCATATAGGCATGGAGTGCTGTACTTATGTTCAGTCATTACAAGTAATACTTCACGTTATCAGATTACATTTTTCACAAATGTACCTTATGTATTTAATCTCACTTTATTAACCAATGTCTTTGCTGCCGACCTTCAATGATCCAATTGCAGTGGTGTATAAAGTACTCGAAAACCATACTTGAGTAAAAGTATAGATATCTTACCAGAAAATGACTTTGGTAGAAGTTAAAGTCACTGTTTTGAATGTTACTTGAGTAAAAATTTTAAAGTATGTGATATTTTTTGTACTTAAGTACGAAAAGTATTTTTTTGATATTAAACATACTTAAGTATTGAAAGTAAAAGTACAAGTAAATGTAAAATACAAAAGGAGCAAAAAAAATTATAAAACATTGTTCTACACACAGTTTGAGCAGCAAGATTGTGTTCAGTTTTAATCCTTTGTTACATTTTGTTTCTTTGAATTAAAAAAAAGGCTAAATGTTTATTGTAATTTTTAAATATAAAAAATACTAATATATTATATACATTGATACACCAATATGCATTGATCGTTCATGTTAATTCATAATGCATTACTATGCATTACATTACTAATGTAAGAGACAACTTTAAAATGTTAAAATGTAAATGTTGAAATTAAAAATGAACAATAATTGTATTAACCTTATTTTAATGTTACAAATGGACTCTTGTAGTGTTACCATTTCATATCAATCCAATCAGTCATGCTTAAAAATGACCATCTTTACACACACAGGCATAGCCTAAGTCTATTATATGTATACTTTCACACATTATTTGCCTCTGTTTTAGAAAACTTGATGATTATCTAATCAAAATATGTGTTACAGGGCCGATAAAAAAATAACTGAAATCAAATACATTTCTGATTTGTTTCTGTCACTGCATGATGAGAATACAGTTTAAATATGCAACTTCGCTGAATAATTAATGCATAACAGCGAACAAATGAATATAAACTAATGCAAATCAATGGTAACAGTCATGACATTAAACAGTTGGTGTTTTTGTCACATTGTTTTAACCATTTGAGGTACTACTAATGTTAGCATCCTCTCAGCCTCAACGGCAAACATACTACTGTTCTCCACTAATGCAGCATCTACTCAACAAACTAATTACTTTATAATTATATGAAAACATGTACTGTAGTGTACACTGTATAACATATCATTTTGTTGTCCGTTTTAAATCCGTTTTTTAAGTGTCCCGCTCTGTGCAGCGCGCAGCCTCACGTCACGTGTCAAAACAAACTCTCCGAGGCATCAGTGTTAGTTTTTATTTCGCCTCTAGAGGCCGCTCTTGTACTGTATTATGACAGCGCACTCTTCTCAGCCGCTCCAGCAACGGACGCAACCAGGAAAATGAAATCAACCGCGGTTGTGCGAGCACTTGTTTGCACATGCTTGCTTGCAGTTTGTGTTCTTCCGACTTTATTTTGTAGTAAGTAACGAAAATGCTTTGGGAAAATGTATCGGAGTAAAAGTATACATTTTATTTAGGAAATGTAGTGGAGTAAAAGTAAAAGTTGACAGAAATATAAAAATTCAAGTAAAGTACATATTCTCCCAAAAAATACTTAAGTACTGTAACGAAGTATTATTACTTCGTTACATTACACCACTGTCCAGTTGAACCATACTAATAAACAAAAACGACTTTTGTGTTTGGTTTGTTTGAGCTGCTACAGGTGTGAATTTGCATTTCCTTCAGCCTGAGGCTTATTCATTTCACTTTTGTGTGGTCCTTACATTTGCCAAAGTTATTTATATAGAATATATATATTAGTGCTGTCAACATTAACGCATGCGATACATTTTTAAAAATATTTAACGCAATTAACGCAGCATCCATTTTTTGCATCCTTTGGGTAGCATTACAATATATGATCACGCTCTTATTCATGCAAATGATTTTAAACCATTTAAGCGCGCCAAAAGAGAAAAAGAGAACGCGCTGCCTCTGAATGTCCTGTCACACACACGACGCACAGAAAGACGCACGCCAGTATCACGCACATGGATGGCGCACCAGAATCGAGTTCTCTGTCACGCTTGAACGAACAATAACACGCACAATAAAGCCAGAAATGTCCGTTTTGTCCAGTATCCTTATTAGAGCAGCCTTGAATGATTAAATAAAGTCTTAAACGAAAGTAAAGAGTTATGAGAAAGTGGGACGCGTGTGAGATATGAGTCATGTGCAGCAGCTAATTGAAGATAATCAAAGAACAAAGGTAACAGAGAAAAATAACTTTTGTAGCTTTAATAATGATTAATCTATATTTAATTTAGGCTATAAATTATGCTGTGCAGACTGTTTGGTAACTTTATTCAATTTCTTCCTACCTGTCTGTTTGACAGGTAGGAAGGGCACAGGTTAATATGACATTTATTATGGGTTTATGTGAGGATTGTTCTAAGTTCACTTAAATTAAAAGTTGTTATATTTTTGAAGCCTAATAAATGTTAAAAAATGATAGCTTTCAATTATACTGTAATGTTGAATAGCTATAATTCATGTTTAAAATTGGGGGGAAAAAACTCAATTTAATCAAGACATCAGTAGCGGTGTGAGTATCAGTGATACTAGCCTTTATTCACAAGTATTTAAAATATACTGTCTTTATGTTGTTTCTTTATGTTGTTTTAATTTGAAGATTAACTGTGAAATTATTACATTATAAAATATATAAAAAACGTATAAAAACGTAAGTGTTTTTTAATTGCGATTAATCACAGAACAAAATGTGTGATTAATCAAGTTTTTTTTTTTAATCGATTGACAGCACTAATATATATATATTTATATTTATATATATATATATATACACACACACACAGTGGGTACGGAAAGTATTCAGACCCCCTTAAATTTTTAACTCTTTGTTATATTGCAGCCATTTGCTAAAATCATTTAAGTTCCTTTTTTTTCCTCATTAATGTACATACAGCACCCCATATTGACAGAAAAACACAGAATTGTTGACATTTTTGCAGATTTATTAAAAAAGAAAAACTGAAATATCACATGGTCCTAAGTATTCAGACCCTTTGCTGTTAGACTCATATATTTAACTCAGGTGCTGTCCATTTCTTCTGATCATCCTTGAGATGGTTCTACACCTTCATTTGAGTCCAGCTGTGTTTGATTATACTGATTGGACTTGATTAGGAAAGCCACCACCTGTCTATATAAGACCTTACAGCTCACAGTGCATGTCAGAGCAAATGAGTATCATGAGGTCAAAGGAACTGCCTGAAGAGCTCAAAGACCAAATTGTGGCAAGGCACAGATCTGGCCAAGGTTACAAAAACATTTCTGCTGCACTTAAGGTTCCTAAGAGCAGAGTGGCCTCCATAATCCTTAAATGGAAGATGTTTGGGACGACCAGAACCCTTCCTAGAGCTGGTCGTACGGCCAAACTGAGCTATCGGGGGAGAAGAGCCTTGGTGAGAGAGGTAAAGAAGAACCCAAAGATCACTGTGGCTGAGCTCCAGAGATGCAGTCGGGAGATGGGAGAAAGTTGTAGAAAGTCAACCATCACTGCAGCCCTCCACCAGTCGAGGCTTTATGGCTGAGTGGCCTGACGGAACCCTCTCCTCAGTGCAAGACACATGAAAGCCCACCTGAAGGACTCCAAGATGGTGAGAAATAAGACTCTCTGGTCTGATGAGACCAAGATAGAACTTTTTGGCCTTAATTCTAAGTGGTATGTGTGGAGAAAACAAGCCACTGCTCATCACCTGTCCAATACAGTCCCAACAGTGAAGCATGGTGGTGGCAGCATCATGCTGTGGGGGTGTTTTTCAGCTGCAGGGACAGGACGACTGGTTGCAATCGAGGGAAAGATGAATGCGGTACAGGGAAAGTACAGGGATATCCTGGACGAAAACCTTCTCCAGAGTGCTCAGGACCTCAGACTGGGCCGAAAGTTTACCTTCCAACAAGACAATGACCCTAAGCACACAGCTAAAATAACGAAGGAGTGGTTTCACAACAACTCCGTGACTGTTCTTGAATGGCCCAGCCAGAGCCCTGACTTAAACCCAATTGAGCATCTCTGGAGAGACCTAAAAATGGCTGTCCACCAACGTTTACCATCCAACCTGACAGAACTGGAGAGGATCTGCAAGGAGGAATGGCAGAGGATCCCCAAATCCAGGTGTGAAAAACTTGTTGCATCTTTCCCAAAAAGACTCATGGCTGTATTAGATCAAAAGGGTGCTTCTACTAAATACTGAGCAAAGGGTCTGAATACTTAGGACCATGTGATATTTCAGTTTTTCTTTTTTAATAAATCTGCAAAAATGTCAACAATTCTGTGTTTTTCTGTCAATATGGGGTGCTGTGTGTACATTAATGAGGGAAAAAAATGAACTTAAATGATTTTAGCAAATGGCTGCAATATAACAAAGAGTGAAAAATTTAAGGGGGTCTGAATACTTTCCGTACCCACTGTATATATATATATATATATATATATATGTAACAAACAAGCAAGCCCAGCCCAGGTGAGAAAAAGTAACGCAAAAGTAACGTGACGCATTACTTTCCATAAAAAAAAGTAATGCAATTAGTTACTTTTTTAGGGAGTAATGCAATGTAACACATTACTTTTAAATTACCCCAACACTGCTTAAGTTTGTCAAACAGAGGTCATGACTTTTTTTTTTTTTTACCACATTATCCTGGTTCTCAGGTGTTGTCCTGCATCCTTGACCCATTGCTGCAGCTCTGCACGGTATCAGCCAGTAACCTGGGCACAGCAGATATGGCCACCTACATGGTGAACTCCCTCTACATGATGAAGACCACACTGGCTCTCTTTGAGTTCACAGACAAACGCTTGGAAATGCTGGAATTTCAGGTGTGTTACACATAGACTTATTGCAAAATTTTAAATTATAAGATCATTTAGAAAATGTTAAATTATAAATGAGTCAAAGTGAGATTAAACCTTTTTGTAATTATTTTTAATGGTGACTTACTGTAGATTGAGGCTCACTTGGACACGCTAATCAACGAGCAGGCGACGTTCGTGCTGACCAGAGCCGCACTGAGTCACATCTACAGCTGTGTCCAGCAGCACACGGCAGAGCAGGTGAGAACTAATGTGAAGGATTTGGGTAAGGAACACCTCTTCTTGGATCACAGCTTGAACTGTCTGCTGTGATACACTGTATGACACATGCAAAAATCCCAAAAACTCTCCCCCTCTCTGTTCTGCTTAGTCGCCTGCTCTGCAACTGCAGAGGATTCCCAGCGTTACGGGAATTATATAAATGATACACAGCTTCACAAGACCCTGAAATAAAGCTTTTAAAGAAATTATTTCCACAGAGCACCTCATTGACAATTATTATCAGTTATACTGGTGCTGCTTTTATGCTGTTATTGCTGCCTGAACATGTTTCTTGCTTCTTATCATGGGTACAGGAGCAAATGAGTGTATAAAAAGGACAATTTCAGTTCTAAAATGTTATTGAATATTCAAAGCCGATAAACCTGATAAACAGCATGCCAATGAATGTGCTTGCTTGGAAATATAAACAAGTTGGTTAACCCCTTAAACCCGAAGTGTCCTGGGACACAAAAAATCATAATCAAATTATTAAGCAACCACTGACGGGAATAACAAAAATAGGTAACATTTTAAAGCTTAGAAACTCAGCTTTTTAATGCAGCCAAACATTTTGTTCAACTCTTAATGAGTGCTAAGTTATCACTATAAAACAGCGTGTACCGCATGCGGGCACCACCTAGCTACAAAAAAAGATCGTATTTTCCAAAACTCCTGCCGTGATTATCACAAAATAGGTGTAATTTGAAAGCTTAGTGTCTGAACTTTACAATGAATGTTGCCACTTTGATTAACTCCTAAGTAGGGGTCGACCGATTATCGGCACCGATGTTAAGCATTTTTATGGTTATCAGTATCCGATTTGCCGATAAAATAATTTCATTTTGAAATGTGCTATTAGCTCTGATGCAGCCACCTCTGTCCAAACGCACCACTCTGTGGCCTAGAGCAAGCTCCGCCCACTGCCCATCTGATTTGTTGGGAGTCGCAAATCCAGCCAATCAGCGCGGAAGGCTGAAGGCACGGAAAGTTTTGCACTCTTACACCGAAAGGCTAGCACTAGCTAACTGGAGCTGCTTCAGTGATCACACATCAGTTGTCTCTCAATGGTAAGGCAGCAGCAGACATTGCTTAAGTTAAATACACTGAAGTTGTAAGACAGCTCAATATAATCAGGACCTGAATTTCGGCGCGGGATTGCGGGTATTGCACATAATTCTACACATTCCTGCTGGTTTCGCGATTATTAAACGGGAAATTCCCAAAAACATTTTTGCATTATAGCATGTAGATTGAATCCAAACAGATTACCAGAGCATATCAGTTATATTAAAACTTTCTGTGAGACATAGTTTCACAAACAGTGTGATTCAGCGGTACCGAGTCTCCCTCTCTCTCAAAATACGCAAATGGCTTCACATCCATAGTATCCACATTGAGTTTGCTCTGCAAGCGAGATGTTCGCTGCAATACAAGACTTTAGCACGCGTTTCTGACAGTTAACTTGACGGAATTAGCTCTTGTATATCATTTTAACTCATATCAATTCAAAAATACAAGCCATTTTAAAGCATAAAGTACTCGCACGCTCTCAAGAGACGGTCTTCAGTCAGTGCGCTCTCAACCAATGCACACAGAAGACAGCCGCCTCTCAAACTGTTCGCAACAAGTGTCAGATTGAGTTATTTTTTGCGACTTATTACACATAAACGTTCAGTTACGTTCAGTTACACACACAGTTATGTTAAAATGCCCGTCCTGATGAGTATCAGGACATCAGGGAATACCGAATTTTTTTATTTAAAAATGTAAAAAGTTTTCTTTTAAACAATACCAACCTTTTGACTCTCCTTTCTAGAGATTTGGAGTTATGAGTCATTATTTTTGTGCATGTAGGCATTAAAAATGCCTACCTTTGTTCCAAATGCTGTAACTTTTGATTTCTTTATGAGATCATCACAAAATTTGATCCAGATACAGCTCACATATCGAGGAACATCACCAAAAAAGAATGATCTCGCTAACATATATCCTTCATTTTAAATTCCATTTTAAATTAGAAAGATATATAAATTTTTCCTTTTTTTTTTTTTGCTGTTTATTTGCCGTTTCTCAGCATGAGAATGTCCAAATTTAATTATTATTTTTTTTATTTAAAAAGTTTTCTTTCACCAGTACCAACCTTTTCACTCTCCTTGCTAGAGTTTTGGAGTTACGAGTCTTTACTTTTTTGTGCGTCACTCAGAAAAAAACCCTCTGAAAATACCCTCAGGGCGTAAGGGGTAATAAACAAAATTACTTGGTGGAAAAACTGATTATTTTATTATTTTTCGATTTTTCGATTTTTTTAATGTTTGGTGTCATTCATGTAGTACACATGATTATTATTAATATAAACCTATTATTATTACTTAAAAATTGTAATATTTTTTTTTAAACATTTGTGTCTTTTATTATGTTACTCCTGCTGCTGTTTTATAAAATCAAGAAGCTATGAGAAGCATTTTTTTTACCACGGTTAAGGGGGTTGTAGATGGGAACGATGCAAAGTGAAGTGTTTTATTACTCTAATAGTATTTTGAAGTTTGTTAAATTGTAACTACTGACAGTAATGTAATGTTATAATGTAAAAAAAAAATATATGCTGTATGGGTCAATACTTTATCGGTGAGGACTTGGAGTGATAATGCCTGATAATAAATGATTTCATCAGTAAATTTATATTATAGCACACATTATTATACTAGATAGCATAGCCTGCCATTAGTTTGAAAATAATATTTCTAATAAATAAATAAATACTAATAAATTATTTCTAATAAAATGTTCTAAGTAAATGTAATTCGTTACAGTATTATTTTAAAACACATAGGAATTTAAATTATTTAAAATGTATGCAGTCAGTGAAAGGTAAGGCATGACCTTGCGCCATAAGACCCAGAGCTCATCAGTGCCGACAGCCCATGGTGGAGTCGAGGGAGGGAGGAGCCAAGGTGGTGTAGAGGCTAACGACAGTTGGGGGACGACCGCAGGAGTCGAGGACAATGTATCCATAGGCACTGATTGAGAGCTGATGGAGACGAGTGACATAGCTGGCACTGGAGACCAAGGCAATGCCATGGTTACGAACGTCGAAGGCGAAGCCAGAGGCCCAGAGGGCTGAGGTGTGCCGGTGTGATGGAGGACAGAGGCGATGCCGAGGGGAAAGAGGAACCTGCTCCAGTCATAGTGATGAAGGGACGGAGCGCAGTGGACGGCCTGCAAGTCCGTGGTGGAAGTGGTGTGACAACTGACGAAGGGGGAGTCGTCAGGATGAGGGAACCCGGTGGAGCCACAAGTCCGAGGGTCTCCGGTAGAGCCGAAGGTGGGAGGAGCCAAGGCGAAGCCGACAGGTCGATGGGCTGAGATGGAGAGAAGGAGGTGGAGCCGCAGGATCCTCTCACACTGAAGCTGCTGGTGGTAACATGGCCTGTGCCTCGACGTCATAGCAGTGCTTCCACTGAGACGGCGCAGGGATGAGAACATCCGGAAGCAGCCGGGCTGGAGGACTGGCTGAGTTTTGCGGTGATTGCGGCAACAGAAATCTTACAGAATTACGGTAAATATAACATGGTCGATGAAAATAAGTCATAGTACATGGTGCTGTCTAGAAACAGCAATGATGAAGGTACCGGGTAGGATAGGGTGGGAGTCGTTAGCTCCTCACTGAAGTTTATCAGCCAGTCCTCATTGTCTATACTCACTACTCCCTTGTCCGCCGATGTCGCAGGCTCACACCCCTTATCAGACTAACGATGGAGCTCCACTTCCGGGGCGATGGTCAGCTCTGTTCTCTCTTCCTCGGGCTCTGGCTGACATGTCGTGGCAGGCAGTAGCTCTCCGTCTGCAACGGGCTCACATGAATACTCTGTGGTTGAAGGTGGTGTTTCGGGCTCTGGGTCTGGCCGTGTTCTGGACCGGCACGCGATGCTCTCCAGACACCGGATGATAGCTTTGTTCCAGCTCAGTCCATTGGTGTCTGGGAGGTCCACGAGGCAATGGTAATTTGCCCCGATCTAGAACAGTGACTTCAGGGTCTCGTCGTCATAAGGGCAGGTGATGGTGAGATGGCAAATAAAAAATCTGAGCCACGCCACAAACTGCGTAATCCTTTTTGTTCGGTATTCTGTAACGTTATGTAATGATTAACTAAAAGATGAACAGCTGTGATGATGTGATGTGGCTGGAAACTAGAACAAAGGAAACACATATCATGAATGAAACTAAACTAACTGAACATAACCGTGAGTCTGCACATTGCCATTGAGGACTACCTATGATGACTTGACAGCTGAGCGGGCATTATTCTCACGTTGAATGCGTCAACATCACATTTGCAAAGACTGATTGGTTGACTGCCAAATTGAAATATTAAACAGAACAATAAAATATCATTATTAACTGGTAATATTAAATATGTGTTTCTGTTCAGAACGATTAAACTAGATTTGGTTTACGTTTTTGTTTATGTTCCTGTTACAATTTTGTTATTTCGTCTGTTTTTGTTTTCATTCCTTGAACCGGTTCAGAGCCCTGATATTCTGGCAATTGTTTATTTTAACAGTCGGATGTTACTGTAAATATGGTCTGGAAAATCTACAGATAAGTCTGGATATTTGAGTCTGGAAATGTATGGAATTTTGAAAAGGGAAATGTGTAGGAACCCTGGATCTTTTTGAGCTCTCTTTTGCAAAACACTATTTGTGGCCATCTTTCCCCTTTTATATCACCTCCAACACACATGCACACACTAATAGCGCACATTACTTCCTTATTATCTTTTTCTCATTTCACAGGAACAGTCTCTATTGTCTATTCCTTCCCTTTAGACCTTATTACCATGGTTACCCTATGGTTAGAGGCTCATTAATAAAATCACAGAGCATGGATTTTCAGTCAAATTCATCACATGGCAGGAAATGGCCTGAGATTGAAAAAGAACACAAAAATAAAGCTTACGCTGTAAACATGATTACCTGTACACATCTCTGTGCGCATTTACAGATTAGACCAAGCAAATGATTTACCTTTGTTTTGTTGTTGTTCATTAATGATGTGGCTTCACACAGCTAAAAGCACTCAGCATCTCTTCTCACATTGTGTACTATATAAGGTGTATTTCAGAGATTTAAGATCACTAAAGATCTTATAACAACAACATTTGAGTCTGCCACTGGTTTCCATCCAATGTTGGCTCTTCTCTTTTTAAACCATTCTTCAAAGTCTCTCTTTTTGTGCTTAACAGAAGTATGTTGAATAGATTCAGGAACTTTGAATCATCATTAAATTATTTTTTGGAACTCATTCCAAATGTTTTCCTTTTTCTTTGTTGTGAAACAAAAACTTAACAGTGTAGTCCAATTCTCAAACCAATGAGTCTTATGAGTTGTTGTTTATTTGTTTTGTTTTTTAAATGAATCAAAAACTTAGTGCAACCAGTGTAATCTGATTCCTGAACTATTGACTTCTATGAGCCAGTTCTTTTAAATGAATCAAAACTGTACAGCTTGACCAGTGTAGTCCAAATGATTCTCATCTCTCATATTTTTAAATAATACAAAAAAATACAGTGCAACAGATGTAGTCTGGTTCTCGAATGAATCACTCTTATGAATCTGTACTTTTTTGCAAATCCAAAACATACTGTACAGTGTGACCAGTGTACTCTGATTCCCAAATGAATGACTCTTATGAGCCAGTTCTTTTGAGTAAATCAGAAACATACAGTGCAACCAGTGTCTGATTCCCAAATGAATGATCCTTCTGGTAGTGAACTGGCATTAATGAGCCAGTTCTTTTTAGTGAGAGAAAATATACAGCATGACTGGTGTAGTCCGATTTTTAAATGAATGAAATATAGCGCAACCAGTGTTGCCTGATTCTCAAACTAATTAATCTTATGCGACGGCCCTTTTTAGTGAATATCACATGTATGCTCCAGTCCTTTTAAATGAATCATAACATACAACCTGACTGGTGTAGTCTGATTCTCAAAAAATGACTCTTATGACTCGTTTGTTTTTGGGAATTTGAAACTGGTCCAGTTCTTTTTAATGAATCACTTGGAACAGCTACTGACTCACTAAATCGTTATTTATCATGACATGACCAAGAATTGTTACCGTTTCATGTTGTTCCTATGGCTTTGAGCCTTACTCTCGTTTATGGGTGTTTGAGTTTATAAACCAGCATGGTCTTTTTAGTTCAGCTGACTAATTGTCAGGTGAAAAAGTTTCCAGTAAACTTGGTGACTTTTTCGGACATGTAGCAGCACTTTAAGCAAGGTGTTATATTACAGAAGACAGGCGAGAAAGCAGAAGCATTGAAAGTAAGCACGGGTGTGTGTGTGTGGGTCTTGGCAGAGCAATGCAGTCTGGGCATTTCCACGCCTGTCCTCCTCACACACCCCCGTAAAAGGCTGGCGTGTGACTAAGCGTCTCTGGACACCTGCTGTCCACAGCACAGGACACAACTGTCTCGCCTACTGCTTCAATGTCTTCTCTGTCCACTCAACGCTGTTAATTACGGCCTGTCTCGGCTTTATATGGCTCCTGTTGCCCACAACAGACGTCATGAATCAGGCCCTCAAAAGCCAATTTTGTGTCTCATGTCGATGGCATCATTTTAAAAACATTACGACCCTCCAAATTGTATATGCATGCAAAAGACCATGAGGCTAAATGAAGATTCTGTTGATGTTTGAAAATCATAATGCATCTTTGTACACTCTTCATGTTGTCAGGCATGATGCAAAGTACCTAGAACTCTAGTCAGAATGATCAGTTTTATAATAAAGCACTAAGCCATGAGAGGTTGTGCATAGCAAATTCAAATTTACCTCCTTAATTTTGCAAAAATCACTGTATGAATGTTTCATCATTAAATGGTGGAAAAAGTTTCATGGTAAAAGCAAAAATAAAAACAAATAATATTTATATTTTATTTATATACATAGCCAATAATTACTTTAATGTTGTGGCTGAAAGCTAATAATGGCCAATGTTAAAATTCTTTACTATTTTGTCTAAATAAAGAAAGAAATAAAATAAAAAATTTACAAAACTATCAACATCTAAATGAATCTTTAGCAGTCAGGTGGTACAAGTAAGAGCTCTTTAAGATGTTTACATTCATTATTTATTATTGTAATGTTATGTGATTTTGAGACATGAGGTAATTTAAAGGGTTAGTTCACCCAAAAATGAAATTTCTGTCATTAAGTACTCACCTTCATGTCGTTCCACACCCTTAAAGATCTTCGTTCATTTTCAGAACACAAATTAAAATATTTTTGATGAAATCCGAGGGCATCTGATCCACACATAGGCAGCAACGTCATTGCACCTTTTGACGTCCAGAAAGGTAGTTGAAAACATGGTTAAAATAGTCAACGTGACTACAGTGTTATGAAGCGACAAGAATAAGTTTTGTGCGCAAAAACAAAACAAAAGTAATGACTTTATTCAACAATTTGAACCGTTGTCATACGTATTGAAGTGCAGGCTTCCTTGTTTACGTCCGAACGCCAACTCAGTATTGGCCGAAGCTGAACACGTGAGCAGCAGGACACATGCGTGTGATGCTGACACAGGATCCGACTAATAATGAGCCGGCATTCGGATGTAAACAAGAAAGCCTGCACTGAGTTCACTACGTATGACAACGGTTCAAATTGTTGAATAAAGTTATTATTTTTGTTTTGTTTTTGCACACAAAATGTATTCTTGTCGCTTCATAACATTAAGGTTGAACCACAATGTCTTTACTACCTTTCTGGACGTCAAAAGGTGCGTTGATGTTGCTGCCTATGTGTGGATCAGATGCCTTCGGATTTCATCAAAAATACCTTAATTTGTGTTCCGAAGATAAACAAAGGTCTTATGGGTGTGGAACGACATGAGGGTGAGTACTTAATTACAGAAATTTCATTTTTGGGTGAACCAACCCTTTAACGCTGTCTCTAGTGGCACTTTGCAGACTCTGCTCTGGCTGTCTGCGTTCATGTGTTTTGGAGGAGGCGTGGCTTTGGACAGCACTCTGAAGGGTGGGTGGGATGCTTTCAAAGCCAGCTTGCTATTGCTAGCCTTTCTGAAATTGCCTACCCTACCTTTAACCAGCAAAAAGGTCCATTTGTCTATTGTCAGTAGTGTAGCAATGTTTGAAGCATAGCTCACACAGCTTTTTGTTGGCAAACATGATAAATTTGCATAAAATTTTACCTGTTGCAAAATCTGCATAGTGAAATGTTTCACCCTTACGGAAAATTCCCAGTTGTGTGGATTCATCTTGAAATAATGGGATTTCACCTGCATATTTTTGATCAGTAAATGTAACCACATCTTAACTGTATTGTTTGTAATGACTAATTGTAATTCATATAATGTTTAGTCTATGTGTAGTTACGAGTTTCTGTAAATTAGCTATTTTATAACAACTTAAAACATGTCTCATCCATTCAGATTTTAGAATCTACTACTACTATCTACTACTATTACTATTACTAATCTGTACAAGTGTGTGAACATAAAGGATTCTTGGTACATTAGCTTGGTCTGCTGCATTCTGAAATGTGTCATTTGGGATATACGTTGTGTTATTTTCTTAGCCATATATTTGTTCGTTTTCTCTCCTATGCATAAAAAAACTATTCAACAGTCAATACGAATTGGGTTGAAATGTGAAATATCTCACTTCATATGTTTTCAAGCTGTCCTGTTGCACCTATTCCTTCTCTTCTTTGTTTATGTGTTATATCTGTGCCACAGGCTGTGTCAGTTCACAGAGCTGAAGGGAAGTAGTTGTGTATCCTTCACTCATGTTTTGCTGTGTTCTTCCTCGTAGGGTCCCTTGGCCAACCTCCCTGGCATGGACAGCACATCCTTAAAAACAGCGATGGTGAGGCCTGTTTCTCTTTCTTTATTAAAGTGCCCCTATTATCCTATTTTAAAGGTTTCTAATTTTGTTTTGGAAGTCTCCTACAATAGTTTTTCATGCATCCAAGGTCAAAAAACACTTAAAATGTAACTTTGTCGGTTTTCAACCCATTTTGTATTGTTACAATGTTGGTAGTATATAAATTAACAATCTTTACTCATTCGCAATGTTACCTGGACTGAGAAATTCACGTGGATTCATCAGCAAAAGTCCACCGGGTCATGGAAAACACGTTTCACACGTCTGAAAACTGTATCATACTTTGTCTACTCTTTATACAGCATTATGGTGAAAATTGAACACTATGGCACAAACACAGAGGTTTTTCAGATTTCATGTTGCGGCGTTGTCTCCATTTTTATGATTCTTTGCAGCCTTCAGGCTGTGTGTCCACCAAAGCATTTTTAGCCAGCTAGGTGCTAGGCGCTCTGCTGAAAACGCCTGCCTGTGAACACCTATCTGCAGTGCCGCGTTTTTTTTTTCAGTTGAGACGCTTTGCTAGTGTTACTAGTACCTCATTTCAGTTTGTTTCTGTACTGTTTCCATATAAAAATGTCGGTACAATGTAAAGTATTTGCTCTGGCTTTCGTTATAAATGATCTTTTTCCATTATTATGCTTGTTGTCATCGGTTGACGTTGTACAAGCAGAATGTGGTGATTGTCGGTGTTGTATTTGTCCCACCCCTCCTCCACTCTGATTGGATGGCTGACTAAAAAGTGACACTGATGAGTGCAGAGTTTTACTCAAAGTTGAACATTCTTCAACTCGAGGGTACCGCTAAACAAACCCTCAGTGCTCAGCGCTTGAGCATGAAAAAGATGCCTAGTGCCTCGTTACGCTCCTGCCGTTTAAAAAAACGCAGCGCTCCCAATGAAAACAATAGAAAAAGTACGCTAGCTAACTGGAAAAAACACTTTGGGGGACACACGGCCTTAGCCACTGCCTACAACATGCTGGATCCTTTACCAGAATCCAAAAGTAACTCACTCCTCCTAAACATTTACTCTTTGAATTCTTGCACCGGGAACAATACAAGTCGAAACCATTATGACTAAAAGTTTGCTAAGAAGTATTTCCTATAAAAAGCAAGGTTTTATTTGACTCTAGTAAGCATATCCATAGCAGACTAGTGGGAGATGGCAACATGCCCAGTGCATTATGGGTGTTGAAGTTTTCCTGCCTATTTGGCAAAAGGGAAGACAAGAGCCTTTATTCTTTTCTTTTCTGTTTTCTTTAGTCAGGTAGCACTGATTTAAAAAAAAAAAAAAAAAAAGAGGGGTGGGTGGGGGTGTCATCTTTCTATTGCAAGAGAAAGCCAAGACAGCCAAATTTTATTGAAAGCCCATTTTGCCAGCACAGAAGTAGACCCTTGAAATTGTCTCATATGATATATTGCATTACCTCTTTTCTCACAATGTCTGAAATAGGGATGAAAGTGTACTGTCCAAGTAGTAATAGAAGATGTTTGCTCTCATAATGATGACACAAAAGTAGAAGCTGCTCCATGCTCCGACGTGGTTAGTGCTCACACCCAGCTGAACCGTGCTGTGGCCCACCTCTTCCAAGCGGGCCAGTGACAGTTAAACAAACTGTGCCTGGGCACGGTACGGAGCGATCATGCTAATCAAACAAACAAGACTTTGGGGGTCAAACGCGCTCGGGCAAGGTTCAGATCGCCTAGCGTGAGTACACCCTTAAACTTCTTGTAATAGACTTCTAATTCATGATCTGCGTTTTGTTTTGCTCTATCCTCTTCGCTCCCGCGTTCGTCAGTTATCACCTAAGATCACGCTACACCTACGTCATACGTCGGGTCAGAGGTCACCCTTCTGCCAGAACTCGACTCTCATGTTCACACTTAAGGCCGTGGCCGGAAGCCAGTGATTATAGTTTATTATGTTTTAAAATATGGATATTTTTCTTCCAAAAACCCATCACATTTGCTTCAGAATTTATTAACCCAATGGAGTCGTAAGAATTACTTTTATGATGGATAGAGCTTCAAAAACTCTATTCAAACTCTATTCAGTGCCATTACAAAGCAGGAAAGATCCATTTGTAGAGCCAGGATTTTATTTAATATAGCTTTGATTGTGTTGAACTGAAAGAATAAAGTCATATACAGCTAGAATGGCTTGAGGGTGAGTAAATTATGAGATGTTTTCATTTTTGGGGTGAACTATTCCTTTTAAGGTTAAAGATTAATCAATTAATTGTTCGTTAATTTAAACAACAATCGATTATGGTGATTTATGTAAATTGACATCCCTAGTCTGAAATGGTTCGATCAAGGATTTAGTCTCTCTAAATCCCTCTTTATCAAGAGTCTACTCTGCTCTGATTGGTCAGATGGCCCAGTCTATTGTGATTGGTTGACCACTCATAGCATGCATTGGAAACCAAATGCCCATTACCATATCTGAGTTGTTGGCTTTCTCACCACTTGATACACAGTGATATGAACAGTAACGATGGCATTGGTTTTACTGTATCAATTCGAGCCTGAGTCCTCATCCTTTTGAAGTGCTGCAAAGTGGATTTGTCGTCTCGACATGTTGACAGCATGAACCAAACTCTTTCAGGCCTCAGATACATCTACAATGTTTGAGGGCGGGTCAAAGTAGACATTTTTCACGGGCATGCAAATTTGTTACAAACCTATGTAGGTTCGAGCAGGAAGTAAGAATGAAATTACTAATGACTCGTTTCAGGCAGTTCAGAATCAATTATTTTTTGGGAGACAATAACTCCATTTATCTTTAACACTTTGCAGACCTTTTACATTCACAAACACATTTTATATTACACACTACATAGATTCATGCATTTACTTTGTGATTTTAATCCAGTCTGAGTTGAAAATGTCTGTTTTTCCTCACACAACCTGCAAGAACAAATTACTTAGTGTTTTTACTAATGGACCATTAGTATTCATCATTAGGATTCAGACCTTTTTGCCACTTTTTTAGGTGAAATAACAGACATCCTTTGTTAGTAATTGGAAAATTAACAAATCAAATCCTGTCCGAATAGTGCTACCTAAGGGTTTTAAAGGTGCAGTCACATTTGCAAAACTTCAGCAACATTTAAAGCTAGGGTAGGCAGTGTTTTTCATAAATGTTTTTTCTTTCCATTCCTGTTTTGTCTAACGGTGTGGTGTTTGTTTTACTCGCAGGTCCAGTTTGACCGTTATTTGGCATCTCCTGATACACTTGTGATGCCGCAACTCAACTTCCTGCTCAGCGCTGCTATCAAGTATGAGTCAGCTTGCATTTGTCACACACATTTCGTCTATAATACAGCCATTTGCCAAGAACATGAAACATTGTATTTCAAAACATTACAATTACAGATTACCTTTTATATACAAGGATTTGAAAAGCATTTAAAAATGACAAGTTTACCAAAAAATGCAACTTTTTTTCTGACCCTCATGTCAATCCAAACCTTTATGAGTTTCTTTCTTTTAACACAAAAGACGCTATTTTAAAGAATGTTGGTAATCAAACAGCTGATGGTAGCCATTGACTTCCATAGTAGAAAAAATACAATGGAAGTCAATGGCTACCTGTGTGGTTACCAACATTTTTTTAAAAAATATCTTTTGTGTTCAACAGAGAAAAGAAACTCATACAGGTTTGGAACAACATGAGGGTGAGTAAATGATGACAAAATTTTCATTTTGGGGTGAATTTTCCCCTCAAGTTCAATGGAAATTACTCTTTTTTTTTCTTTTTTTTCACAATTTACACTGTATTCTCTTAAAATTCTCAAAAATGTTTGAACATAAAAACTCTGCGTTATTTATTGACAATTTCAGATTACTTCTAGTGTAGAATATGACCCCTTTAAATGTTGCATTTTTGTAAAACATCCCATTTTCAATTTTTTAACACCATTTCAGTTTAGCTACACTATTCTTATTACTCAATCACATCCCACCTAAACAGATAAGGTTTTGGTCCATAAAATATATCAGTTCGTCAACGAATTAATGAAGCGGTCAAGAGCATGCCAGGTTTCTGGTGCGTTTGTCATGATTCTCGTTTCCCCCTCTTCCTTGCAGTTGGTGCTTTTAGCATCAGCACATCAGTGCGATGTTGCTATTTGAGCGGTAGAGAGGCGCACACATTGAGTCACATTGTTACTGGGAAATGTAACAGGCTTGAGGAGCACTCACTGTCCCTCAGGTTAATGTTCTCTATTAATGGAGATGGACTCGTGCACGGGCTTGGCACAGCTAATTAGCTCCTGGTCCATTTCTCTCTCTCTTTCTGGCTATCTCTCCCACACATAAACACGTCGCACGTGACTCAACTCTGCGTGAGATACAAAGACGAGTTAAATGGAGATGGATCCATACGCACACACATAGATTTTGTTCTGTTTACTTCACGTTAAAGGGATAAGTTCAACCAAATCTGAAAATGTTGCCATTATTTAATCAGCCTTGTGTCTGTTTAAACCTTAATGACTTTCATTATAATTTTATGGAAAAGAGCAGCCTTTTGTGTTTCACATAATTAAAAGAAAGTTGCATGGGTTTGGTACAACATGAGTGTGAGTAAATGACAACAAATTTTAATTTTTGGTTGAACTGTTCCTTTAAGGACAAGCATTAATCTGACTTGATATGTATATATGAGATGATGGTTTACATGCATGTAAATTGCACAGTTACCTTCAAGATTGCCGTATGTGCATATGTGTAGCTGTACTGGTAGAAGTACATCTGTAGAGGGCAGTGTTAGTCCTGAACTGAACCCAGATCAGTGCCTTGTGTAGCTCTACTGTCTTTGCTCACTCGACCAGTAATACTCTGACCAGTTTATGTAGTTTTCAATTAGGGCCGATTCATGTGTGATGTGTTTCCAAGAACTTAGATCAACAGAAGTACCCTCAAAACCAAAACAGCACCAAGTTATGGCTACCAAAGTGTTCCTAGAGTCATTTATCTATGGTGTTGTTTTGAATCATTTGGTTTGTTCAGTCACACAATGTAAAATGTGGTGGTCAGATTAACCTTGACTGAATTATTTTCCAATCAAATATGGTAACCAGTTTTTAATTGCTACCCATTTTATTATTTGAGGAACACTTTACATTGTAGTGTCTGTCTAACATGATACATGAAAGTTAATCAATTTCAATAGCACCTAGTTTTTTTTTTTAGTTTTTTTTTACATTTTTTAAAGATATTGTGAACAGTTTATCTATCTATCTATCTATCTATCTATCTATCTATCTATCTATCTATCTATCTATCTATCTATCTATCTATCTATCTATCTATCTATCTATCGGTCTATCTATCTATCTATCGGTCTATCTATCGGTCTACCATTTTATCTATCTGTCTATCTGTCCGTCTGTCTATCATTTTATCCATCTGTCTGTCTGTATCATTTTATCTGTCTGTCTATCCCTCTATCTGTATCTCTATCTATCATTTTACATTTTTGTCTGTCTGTGAATCTATCTGTTTCTATATCTGTCTGTCAGTCTATCTGTCCATCTATCATTTTATCTGTCTGTCTCCGTCTCTCTCTCTATCTATCTTGTCTGTCTATCTGTCTGTCTCTGTCTATCATTTTATTTATCTGTCTGTCTATCTGTCTTGTCAGTCTGTCTGTCTGTCTGTCTATCATTTTATTTATGTCTGTCTGTCTGTTTCTGTCTGTCTATCATTTTATTTATCTGTCTATTTGTCTGTCTATCTATCTATCTATCTATCTATCTATCTATCTATCTATCTATCTGTCTGTCTGTCTGTCTGTCTGTCTGTCTGTCTATTATTGTATTTATCTGTGTCTGTCTGTCTGTCTATTCAATTCAATTCAATTTGATTCAATTCAATTCAATTCAAATTCAAAATTGCTTTATTGGCATGACTGTAAATAATACAATATTGCCAAAGCATATATACAGAAAACAATAATAAAAACATCTGTATAATAGAAGAAAATATTATCAAATATGATAACTATCAAATATTATAACATAACTTAAACTTAAATTAGCAGTGTAACAAATTAGAACATGACTGAAAATTTGATACCGATACAGATATCTATCTGTCTGTCTGTCTGTTTGTCTGTCTCTGTCTATCATTTTATCTATCTATATTAAAAAGTCAACATGGTGACATGAGTACTGTGATGTATAATGTAACCATTGTTTAATGTGTTAACTTAAATTGAATGTGTAAATTTAGCATATAATCAGAAAAATTCTCCCTCTCTTTCTCTCTCAGGGAGCAGATCTTCAAACAGTCCACAGAGCTGGTGTGTCGTGCATATGGAGAGGTGTATAAAGCTGTAACCAACCCTATAAACGCCTATAAAGACGCTGAGTCTGTCCTGCACAGAGCTCCACAGCAGGTACAAACCCTGCTGTCATGAAATGTGCCACACACACTACAGATTGTAACAAGCAAGGATGTGATACTCAACACACTCAGTGTTCTGGGACTGGCCACAAGACCATGTTCATGTACTCGTCAGGTGATGGGAGGGGTTTCTCACCGCGTAATAATAATTATGTGAAACAAAGACACTCCAATGACAGCGAGGCGTACAGGAACATATCTGTCTGGATTTCTCACACGTTGCTCTGTGGACGCTGCTGTGTGCCAGAGGAGAGGAGAGGACAGCTCACACTGAGGAAAAAATATTTATTTTTCCTCCCCACGTGAACGGAGATCCCCACTAGCAGGCCTGGGGAAGCAAACTACAGACCATTCCACTGCTACACACATATTCACACGCACTCAAATATAAGTATAGTCATTGCATTACGTATACACAGGGGCTTTTTTTTATTCACCGCCACAGAGGCCTGATGTGACTCAGCGTCGGTCTGTAATCAGAAACAGTTCTGTCTTCTCTTTAAATCATATTTTTTTCCTAAACTGCATTAAAATACTCAAAAGTTCACAGGCTTATGTGTGTCAGTTTTTTATCTATCTATTTATCTATTTATCTATTTATCTATTTATCTATCTGTCTGTCTGTCTGTCTGTCTTTTCTGTCTTATCTATCTATCTATCTATCTATCTATCTATCTATCTATCTATCTATCTATCTATCTATCTATCTATCTATCTATCTATCTATCTATCTATCATGTCTTCTCTTTTAAATCACATTGTTTTCTAAACAACATTAAAATTCACTCAAAAGTTCACAGGCTTGTGAGTCTCACACTGTTTTTTCCCTCTCAGCCTCTTCTGAAGGAGATAGTTAAATGAAATTTTGCGGCCACCCAGTGGAGAACTCGACCAATGGGGAGAAAGTAGAAGGCATTCTCTCAGACAATGGTGCTTTCATGTCAGCGGCCCAATGGCCAGTCACGCCATCCTTTAATTGCCGACAAAACGCCTGCCAGTGCTCGTTCGTCAACTAAATTTAGCAAAACACTGAAAAACAGCAGAGAATATAAAAGCAGTATTACTCTCAGACTATTAATAGAAGTTTGTACTAGTTCTGAAATGAAAGCAGATGCAATAGTAAAGCCTCGCAGAAGAGCAGAGTGAAGGATAAAGAGCGTTAGGGTGTGAGGAGACTACAGTGAACCCAGTGTGTGAGAGGCGCTGGGGGCCACATGGCCTCTCATCTGGGGGAATATTTTGAGCGTGTCACATGGCCGCATTAAAGGGACTCTCCCCGCAGTGCCCGTAGCCAAGACGCCCCTCACATGCCTCGCATTCAGCTCGAGGCTTTCAGCTAGTGAAAAGCAAAGTCAAGTGAAGTACAAGTGTGACACTGTGGTGTGGTTTACTGTGAAATGGGTTATGAATATAGACAACTATTTTTAACCCAGATCACATCTGTGGGAGGCACGGAAACCCATTTTGGTTATCACACAGCATCTAAACCTGCAACACTCCAGCTGAAATGAAAATGTTTGTGTGCAGTCCAGTGTCCGTATGAGTTGAGCAATTGCTTTTTCTGCATTCACAGGCTACAAGAAGTGTACAAACACTGAAATGCATTTCAGTTAACTCAAGTATGAATAGTGTAAAAGTATCGAGCAAAAAAAACAAAAACAAAAAACGCAGTACTTGTGAAGGTAAAAATGTTTCACATTTAATTGTGAAAAAGCAAATGGTTTTTCTTTGTTTTTGAGATTGACTAATTAGTAACACTTTACAATAAGGTTCCATTTGTTTTACTTAACTACAATAGTTAGCATGAACTAACAATGAACAGTTGTATTAATCTTTAATGTAAAAAATACATGCCATTGAATGACATTTTTGGTTGCACCACATGACTTTATTTTAACAAACATTTTTCACGTATTAGTAAGTGGGTTTTGTTAAAAAAAAATTCTAAGAAATATTAACAAAAAAAAGTTTGCCAAACTACTTAAGATTGAAATTTAATAGGGATTTTTTCTTTATCATGATATCAGACAGTTTTACCCGCCTGACATGTTTTACTTTATACTCTTCCAAAAAATATCAAACTGAATTTTAATTCATAAATTAAAAAAACACATCATAGAAGATGTGTATTCAGGTCAGTGTACAATATGTATGAATTGCATCTAAGTTTTGAATTTTCTTTTTTTACAGTAGAAATGAATAAATCTGGATGAATGCAAATCATATTAAATGTTTTATTATTAAAATTTTACAAGGATACCTCTTTCCGTAGAATGTCATATCCCAATTTTATTTCTGAAGTTGAACATTATCACTGAAGTTAAATTTGGGCAGCTCTAAAATACATGAAAATGATCAAGATCCATATAGCTAAAAACAATTTTCCTACCCAAAACCTTTCCATCTTGTTGAAGAAGTACAGGTGTGTTGTATTGTACACTCACCGTTCTGTTTATCATCATAAAGTTCTTTATCTTGCCCTACCTTCCATTTGCATTACATATAGTGTGATAGAGTGTTTTCTAGCGGTTCTCCATCAGATCATGGTACAGTGATTATTGTAAGGTAAAATTTTTGCTTAAATTCACATTTGTACATTGAATGTGGCATAAAGGGGTAGTTCACTGCTGGCAAGATGTGCTTTTAATAAAACTTGGTTATTATGCAATATTTTTTTTTTATTAGTGTGCATGACTACAGAAAACAAGGCTGTGCCATTCCCTTTTGCCAAAAGATGTAGGAAAACTTCTACACCCATAATGCACTGGGCTCGATCCGACTGTATACTAAAATTTGGAAGTACGATCTGTAGTTTCCACAAAAGTCCTGGAGCTGTCAAAAGTGTCAACTTCTGCTAACAAATAACCAGGGATAGTTTAGTGCAGGTAACACAGAGAAAGCACACATTGTTATTTTACATATTACTGAAATTGTAACAATACAAAGCTGGTTGAAATTTGGCAAAGTTACCCTTTAAAGGTCAATTTACTCACCCTCAGGCCATCCAAGTGTCTTTTTGTTTTCTTCAGTAGAACAGTAAAGAAGATTTGTAGCTAAAACCGTTGGTGATTCGTATAATGCAAGTCAATGGCTACCATCACTTTGAGAGTCAAAAAAACCATATACAGGCAAAACAAAATTAATACCCATGGCTCCTGATGATACATCAAAATGGTACTTACTTTTACTTGTCCTGGATGCTGCAACCTATATAAAAATTAAGATTACATTCACTTGCACGATCTTAAGTGGGAAGATTGACTTTTCATTCCCAACGTTTGAGCTTCCACACATACGTCATTATGTGTCAGGAAGCTCGAGCTCCAGACTGCCATGAACACACTCAGGATCGTTTCCCCCAGGCTGTAATTTACAGGTAATAATGCTGTAAATAATGTTCAGTTTCTTGCACAGACTAATCATTTTGCTTCATAAGACCTCAATGTATCATCAGGAGCCACGGGTATTAATTTTGTTTTGCCTGTATATGTTGTTTTGACTCTCAAAATGATGGTAGCCGTTGGCCTGCATATATATGTTACATTTGAATCACCAAGGACCATTTCAGCTAAAAATCTTCTTTACTGTTCTACTGAAGAAAAAAAGGCACCTATATCTTGGAGTAAATTAACAGCAAATTTTCATTTTTGGGTGAACTATCCCTTTAAGTGTCAATATTTTTTTGTGGGGCCACTGTACAACACTAGTTTGGGCTTAAAGAAATGATATGTATTTAGCATATTAAGTTTGTCCCTGCAGGCCAACTCTTAACCTTACATGCTCTTTTAAGTGTCACACCATGATACGTTATCAAAGCGGGGTCGATGCTGAGGTGTTAGAATCTGTAATGTGATGACATCATGGCTGTGGATAGACCGCTGGATTCAGATCTAGACTAACCCCACCCCAACCCGTCCAAACCCACAATCAACACAGACCAACATAGTCCAGCTAACGAAAGTTGATGAGGTCCTTATATTATAAGCAGACGGGTTTTGTTACTTAAAATAAGTTATAATTGTATGGGTATTATCTAAGGGCTTTTTTTAACATTAGTGGTTTGTTGCAACCGGCTGCGAGTCTCCATAGAGTTGACTTTTAGTAGATACAGAACAATGTTATTTTAGTATCATTGATGTACTATTATATTGTTTGTTCATATTTAGAATTAGATTTTATTTTTAGATTTTCTGTTTTCGTCTTAATTTTAATTAAAGTTTTAGTAATTTTGTTGTTTATGTCATTTTAATCGTTTTATTTAGTGTTTCTATATAGTTTTATTTTATCTAGTTGTTTTAGTGCTTCAGCTTAAATGCTGAGAGAAATGCTGCTTTTGCAACTAGCTGAAATAAAAAACAAATTTGGTTACACTTTATTTTACAGTGCCGTAGTTTCATTGTAAATACTCCAATAAGTACTGAGTACTATTAATTATCTACATGTACTTATTATAGAGTTACACTTAGGGTTAGGGTTTGGTTTAGAGTTAGTTACTTGTAATCATTCATATTTACTGTTATTACTATAGTAAGTACATGTAGTATCGTGTAACTACGGCACTGTAAAATAGTGTTACCAAAAATGTTTGTTTTATCAGTTAATAATTTATTTTATTTTAAACTTAAAAATAAAAATGAGAAATGTTGCCTTGGCAACTAACTGAAATAAAATGTGTTTAAATTGAAGTAATAAAATGTACTTAATTGAAATAAAAATAAATTTACTAAAATAAAAATGGCTAAAATAATATTGGTCATTTGTGGAGAATTTTGTGAAATTATAAGCTAAGAATGTGAATTCTTTGTTATTTTTTTTCCCCCCTACATATTTACATCTCAATTTTACATATCAGCAAACTATACAGCAAAATATGGAGCTCTCATATTGTCTGCAGGGTTTGGATTTGGTCCAGGTTCTGGCGGGTTAGGTACTGGTCTAAAGGTGTGTTCACACTTGTAGTTCGGTTTGTTTGGTTTGGTTTGTTTGGTCCTGACCAAAAAGAAAAGAAAAAATATTTAGTCCTGGTCCGAGTAGCGTTCAGATTGGCAATTTTATCACCGAACCTAAAGGCATAGGGATACGTTCACAACCTGATTGGCCGGATTTTATGACGTATTGCCTATTTTGAGACGGGACTTGCCTAACATCCAAAACTACTGAGGTAAATGCGCTTGTGTGTGCGTAGCCCGCATATGATGGTATTTGGATGGACCAGCTGGGAACTCGTGAAGAGCTTATAAAATGTGTAAAGTAGTCAAAACAGCGGCGGGAATCCATCCGTCACACACACAAATGATCTGCTGCGTGGAGATGCACGTCTGATGCCTATGATGGGCAAACTCGCGACTATGACAAGAAAAACCGATGTGCGTGAGGCTTCTGTCCTTTTTAAGTCAAGTCAAGTCACCTTTATTTGTATAGCGCTTTTTACAATGCAGATTGTGTCAAAGCAGCTGTACATTGATAACTGGTATATATTTTTGGCTGCACAACAGCTCTTAAAGAATAGTGTCACTGTAGGCAGATCAAAGCACTGTTGATTATCAAATGTCAAGTTAAATGTCAAGTGTCCCCAACTAAGCAAGCCAAAGGCGACAGCGGCAAGGAACCCAAACTCCAACAGGTGACATCAGGTGGCAAACAAGTGGCAAATAGGTGTTAAAATGGAGGAAAAAAAAACCTTGGGAGAAACCAGGCTTAGTCAGGGGGCCAGTTCTCCTCCTCTCCTCTTTGTTACGATTCAGGTTGCTATCATAAGTCCGATAGGATCGCAACATTCAAAGTATTTATTTCAGTTCCATCCAGTTGAGGATCGTATTCATCACGCCGGTATGGACGGTTGTTGAGGAGCTGTGCCACTGGTTGTCGTATCGATGAGGCCTTCACGATGAATGATCTAGTTGATTCAATCTCTGCTGATACTTCAGAGCTGCACTGTGGTCGTGTCAAGGCGCCGGTCCTCGGTCTCACCCGGATACGGCCCGGATCCGGTTGACTACGGTAAACCTCTGGATAAACAGAAAGACTAATATTAGCGTAGATGCCATTCTTCTTCTGATGTAACGAGTACATCTGGTGTTTTAGGAAGTGTTCCCCGTTCCGGCTGACCTAATTTATGCAGCCTAATAATCCTTTAATGGATTTGAAAATATAAATTGATAATGTGTTATGTGTATGCCAGGTTAAAGAGATGCGTTTTTAGTCTAGATTTAAACTGACGGAGTGTGTCTGCTTCCCGAACAATGCTAGGAAGATTGTTCCAGAGTTTAGGTGCCAAATAGGAGAAGGATCTACCGCCTGCGGTTGATTTTGATATTCTAGGTATTATCAGCTGGCCTGAATTCTGAGATCGCAATAGACGTGAAGGACTATAATGCTTTAAGAGCTCGCTCAGGTACTGGGGAGCTAAACCATTTAGTACTTTATAAGTTATTAGCAAGATTTTAAAATCTATACGATGTTTAACAGGAAGCCAATGCAGTGATGATAGAACTGTGCTAATATGACCATATATATATATACTTCCTAGTTCTAGTAAGAACTCTAGCTGCTGCATTTTGTACGAACTGTAGTTTATTTATCAGGCGAGCAGAACAACCACCCAGTAAAGCGTTACAGTAATCTAGCCTTGAGGTCATGAACGCATGAACTAACTGTTCTGCATTTTTCATTGAGAGCATATGTCGTAGTTTAGATATATTTTTAAGATGGAAGACTGCGGTTTTACAGATGCTAGTAACATGGCCTTCAAATTAAAGATTGGTATCATATCTTAGGGTCTCATCTTCTTGTTTTTTGGTTTGTTTTTGGCAGCGTTCACACGTTCAAATGAACCGCACTAACAGAGCAATCGCACCAGGGTTTGTTTTAATCGAACCAGACATGACAAGTGTGAACACCCCCTAATCTGTGATGGTCTGGTTTGGTTTTGGGACGTAGTAGGATCTTGTCTGGATCTGGGATTTGGAGGGTCAGTGGTTGGTCTGGTATTCAGGCCTNTCCCGAACAATGCTAGGAAGATTGTTCCAGAGTTTAGGTGCCAAATAGGAGAAGGATCTACCGCCTGCGGTTGATTTTGATATTCTAGGTATTATCAGCTGGCCTGAATTCTGAGATCGCAATAGACGTGAAGGACTATAATGCATTAAGAGCTCGCTTAGGTACTGGGGAGCTAAACCATTTAGTGCTTTGTAAGTAATTAGCAAGATTTTAAAATCTATACGATGTTTAACAGGAAGCCAATGCAGTGATGATAGAACTGTGCTAATATGACCATATATATATATACTTCCTAGTTCTAGTAAGAACTCTAGCTGCTGCATTTTGTACGAGCTGTAGTTTATTTATCAAGCGGGAGGAACAACCACCCAGTAAAGCTTTACAGTAATCTAGCCTTGAGGTCATGAACGCATGAACTAACTGTTCTGCATTTTTCATTGAGAGCATATGTCGTAGTTTAGATATATTTTTAAAATGGAAGACTGCGGTTTTACAGATGCTAGTAACATGGCCTTCAAATGAAAGATTGGTATCATATCTTAGGGTCTCATCTTCTTGTTTTTTGGTTCGTTTTTGGCAGCGTTCACACGTTCAAATGATCCGCACTAACAGAGCAATCGCACCAGGGTTTGTTTTAATCGAACCAGACATGACAAGTGTGAACACCCCCTAATCTGTGATGGTCTGGTTTGGTTTTGGGACATGTAGTAGGATCTTGTCTGGATCTGGGATTTGGAGGGTCAGTGGTTGGTCTGGTATTCAGGCCTGTTCACGCCAAGAAAGATAACTATATTAGCATCCACACCAGGGGGGTATTCCAGAAAGCAAGGTTATCTTACCGTCAAACATACACTGAACACTTGGTTGATTAACCCAAACCTTTCTTACTCAAGGTCTGCTTATTCCTAAAACGTGTTCGGGAGTAAGTTCAGCCAACCCAGAGTGTGTTCACGGTTAACACAAGACATTCTCAACAGAGCAATGAATCAACGAGTCACCATGGAAACGGATGCTAAGAAAAAGTGCGTTATACTACTTCTTTCTTCTTTTGTTTAAAGGCGATTTACATATGTGTATGTTTATATGTGTGTGTTCATAGAGTAAGTTGCTATGGCTGAAAGTTACCTCAATTTTTGGAACCGTTTTCCGTTACTTACCCTTAAACATAACTTGCTTTCTGGAATACCCCCCATGGCACAATAAGGTTCTGTTTATTGTAAGCTCGCGCTGCTGGATTCTGATTGGCTGTCAATGTTTTAATAGTTATATCGTTCCTCTATGTCAGTGGTTCTCAACCTTTTTTCCCAGTTGGCCGCACAATGGTCCAAGTGCAAGTCTCACGGGCCGCATATAATTTACAGATGACGTCACCAATGGAAACCAATCAGATTTAATGTTATGGTATTAGCAGATAATACTATTATTATACCTAGATGTTGCACACAATAAATAACAAATAAAAACTAACATACTGACATTAGCTTTACAATAATAATCAGATAGTAATGTTCAATGAACATGCACAAACTGTATACAATCACTTTAAGTTGCTATTTAATTCTGTATGACTCTCTTCAACAGCATCGCAATAGTCACTAAACAATCACACAAACCAAACGCTTTAACAAGCGAATGTTACTCAGCTCTTTTTACAAACAACATTGAGCACATTGTAATTACAATCTCTGATACTATCAAGCATTCTGTCACGTCCCAATCCCTCGCGCAGCATCGGATCTGCGAGTGCGCGCAGAGTTGGGCTCATTCCAGCCGCGGAGCGCTGATGCAGTTATTTTTATTGATTTAAAATACAAGTACATCAAACAAACACATCAAATTCACAGTTCAGTCTTTCGAAATTGTAGGTTTTGCATATGTCAAGTTAGTACTTTACTACAGAGCAAACAGGAAGGCTGCCCATCTCGCTCAGTGACAGCAGGCTGATTCTTCCATTCTTCTTACCTTCGATGCTGATACTGCGACTCTTCTTGTTTGCATGTGTTCCTTCATTTTATGTTCCTCGTTTCATTTTTCTCCTCTAATAACAAAGTTGAACATTTTGATCCATAAATTTGCAAAAATAATGGCTACTGTTGGAATTCTTCCAAAGCACCCGCTTGTAAGTGTTCGTTAACCCAGGTGAAAAAAAAAAAGTACATTTCTAGAATATACTTAAAGTGCTCTATTTTCGTGCACTAATTTTGTACTTGATATACTAAAAATTCTTTTTTAGTACTTCTTAAGATAATCTTAAGATCATCTAAGTCAACTGTGCTATTTTGAGACAGCATGAAATATGATCTAAAATGTGCTTTTAATATACTATCTCTGTATTTAAAAAATATATTTAGTTACCACTTGTAGTACACTATGGGTTCAAATGTACTATAAGTGTTATCTAAATACATTTTTTAAATACAGAGATAGTATATTAAAAGCACATTTTAGTCGATATTTCATGCTGTCTCAAAATAGCACAGTTGAGGACACTTAGATGTTCTTAATATGATAATATACTAAAAATTCTTCTTTAGTACTTCTTAAGTACAAAATTAGTGCGCGAAAATAGAGCACTTGAAGTACATTATAGAAGTGTACTTTTTTTCCACCTGGGAACTGAGTGATTGCGTCATTACATTGCCTATAGGTCTGATGTCTGAAAATAATAAATGCTCAACAAAATTGACAAATAAAGCATTATAGCTCATTTATATTTGTTTAATTCACTTTCATTTAAATTTAAAAACAAAACTAAGTTGTAAAGCTATCATTTTTTTTAAAATTGTGGTCGGCATATCGCGGGCCGCTTTTACATTCGTGACGGGCCGCGGGTTGAGAACCACTGCTCTATGTTGTTATTGTAATAGTTGTGCTGTGGACTTCCCTATTCTCAATTAGAATGATTATTAAAACTTTATGATTATCGTTATAGTTACCATCCTTGGTGTGACCAGCCTTTAGTCTGAGTCAGGCTCCAGTACTGGTCTAGGTCTTGAAAGGTCTGGTCTTGACTCCAACTCTGGTTCCACAGTACACAAGTACCACCTGCAAACAGGGCTTTTTTGATTGGCTGCCTGTTATCAGTTATTATTTTACACCTTTCCTCAAAGACCCCGCTAAAAGGTTTGTAAAAAGTATCTAACTGTGTTATAAAAATTTATACCCGCTTGTGTCAGTGAAAGTGTTCTGGGTTAATGAGTATTACACCAGCTGGTGGTTTGGGTTTGTGCATGTATCAGTGTGCAATGAAGCACATGGCCATGTTTAACTAGACTCACACACGCTCATACCTTCCCATTAGCACGTGTTATATGGCGGCCGCACCGGTGTGCAACAGGTGTTGTGTTCCATGAGCAGGTGTAAGAGGAACCATTAGGGTTAGCACTTCAGTGCACACAGCTGACATATCCTTCCATCCATCCGTCCATCCGACCATTTCTCTGTCAGTTCCCTCTTAATTAACCAGAAATGCCCTGCGTTTGCCCTTTTGACCTACTTTGCGTTCAAACTGCTTTCGGTATGCACTAAACTGTTGGCAGGAGTTCAGTTTCACTTGGAACACTTTGCCCTGTGCTGCATCCCAATTCATCCTAGTATGCACTAAAAGTACTTTGTTTGTGTTAGGAAAGTACATACTTTTGAGTGTGTTCTAAGACAATATCTGGTGCGATCGTTTTAAGTTGGAAGTCGCAATGAGTCGTTTGCAGTGTTATTAACTATTTCCTTGCCATTTTCATGGCCCCCAGAATATTTTGTTGTATGAATATATCAAAAGAAAGAGAAGAGCCTTTGCTTTTAAACAAAAATAACTATTTAAGTGTACGTTTACATGACAGCAATGTACTAAAAACAGTTCTTCCTTTGCATTTTGGAAAAAGTTTGTATACAATGATCCCCGTGCACGGATTCATGAAAACGACAAAAAACGCTGTTTTATTCATGCCAGGCCAGTAGTTGGCGATGTCACTTTGTAAAGAAAAACTCAACGACTATAGACTAAACACATAATACACATGCGCATTACGTCACCATTTTCACAAATTCACATTTCTGTAGTTTACACGGAGACAATAACTGCAGTTTTGATTTATATGCTTTTGAATGCTTAAAGGTGCCCTAGAATCTTTTTTTTAAATATGTAATATAAGTCTAAGGTGTCCCCTGAATGTGTCTGTGAAGTTTCAGCTCAAAATACCCTATAGATTTTTTTTTATTCATTTTTTTAACTGCCTATTTTGGGGCATTATTATAAATGAGCCGATTCAGGGTGTGTGGCCCTTTAAATCTTGTGCTCCACGCCCACAGAGCTCACGCTTGCCTTAAACAACATAAAAAAAGTTCAAACAGCTAATATAACCATCAAAATGGATCTTTACAAAGTGTTCGTCATGCAGCATGTCTAATCGCGTAAGTACAGTGTTTGTTTACATTGATTCTAAATGAGTTTGAGGCTGTGCTCCGTGGCTAACGGCTAATGCTACACTGTTGGAGAGATTTATAAAGAATGAAGTTGTGTTTATGCATTTTACAGACTGCAAGTGTTTAAAAATGAAAATAGGGAAGGCTCTTGTCTCCGTGAATACAGTAAAAAAACGATGGTAACTTTAACCACATTTAACAGTACATTAGCAACATGCTAACGAAACATTTAGAAAGAGAATTTACAAATATCTCTAAAAATATCATGTTATCATGAATCATGTCAGTTATTATTGCTCCATCTGCCATTTTTTGCTATTGTCCTTGCTTGCTTACCTAGTCTGTTGATTCAGCTTTGCACATCCAGGCGTTCTGCCCTTGTCTAATGCCTTTTATAATGTTGGGAACATGGGCTGGCATATGCAAATATTGGGGGCGTACACCCCGACTGTTACGTAACAGTCGGTATTATGTTGAGATTCGCCTGTTCTTCGGAGGTCTTTTAAACAAATGAGATTTATATAAGAAGGAGGAAACAATGGAGTTTGAGACTCATTGTATGTCATTTCCATGTACTGAACTCTTGTTATTTAACTATGCCAAGGTAAATTCAATTTTTCATTCGAAGGCACCTTTAATGATCACATTAGATTACATGTGCATAAGCTTGTTTCTTCTTCTTCACTTGTTTTTGGATCGGGAAATTCTGTACTATTGCATTAGATGCGTAACAGCACCCCCTGCCGTATAACACTGAAAACACGGATTGCCAGGAATTTTCGTTAAAGGGATAGTTCATCCAAAAATGAAAATTTGATGTTTATCTGCTTACCTCCAGGGCATCCAAGATGTAGATTACTTTGTTTCTTCAGTAGAACACAAATGATGATTTTTAACTCCAACCGTTGCGGTCTGTCAGTCGTATAATGCATGTCAATGGGAATTCCATCTATAAGAGTAAAAAAAAAAACATGCACAGACAAATCCAAATTAAACCCTGCGGCTTGTGATGACACATTGATGTCCTAAGACACGAAACGATCGGTTTGTGCAAGAAACTGAACAGTATTTATATAATTTTTTTTTTTTTTACCTCTAATACACCACTATGTCAAACTGCCTTGAGCGCGCCCACGGCACCCGGTGTGTGAGGTCTGAATGCACTCTGATGCCGGAAGTGATCTCTCACACTCATTGAAGTATACGGCATACGCATTGAACATCACTTCCGGCATCAGAGCATGTTTTCAGACCTCACACCTTCAGATGCTCAAGGCAGTTGGTCATAGTGGTGTATTAGAGGTAAAAAATTATATAAATACTGTTTGGTTTCTCGCACAAACCGATCATTTGGTGTCTTAGGACATCAATGTGTCGTCACGAGCCGCAAAAATCAGGTCAGATAATGGGATGTGCTAAAACATCATAAATGAGCGTTTTTAGCTACACACCCTCCTGTTCATTCTTTCCACACATGAATAGTATGCAAATCAGGATGGTGCATGAGAGTCAAGATTTGGGTCAAGCTGATTTTGGAAGTGCACGGATAGGCCAGTTCAATCAGATGTGATAAAGCTGTTCGATGGGAAGCAGTGGTTGAATCCATGAGTGTTGTTGGACTTTGTCCAGCGCTGCCACGAGCTCTGCCTGATGTCAGACACATTCCTCAGACTGAATCCTATTCCTATCTTGATCTGTTGCATATCTAATTCATTAAAGTGAAAGGCATCCAGTCTAGCAGTGTGTCAATAATGCTGATCTGTTTTCTAAGGTGATATCAGAGGTTAGTTCAATCTCTGGCAATAGATTTATGCATTCCTTCTTGTTCACCCTCATTTTTTGCTTCTAAAGTGGCCAAGACCTTTTTCTGCAGAAATTCACCGTCGCAGCCAAATTCCTCAACTGCTATCGTCTGGTTAATCTTGGCACCTGTCTCCTCCCCTTTACATTCATCAAATCAGAATGAATGCCTTGGTTATGTATTACACACGCTTGTTACCGCCTGTTTCATTTAATGAGGAAAATTAGGATTGTTCATGAAATGTCCTATGATGCCAAAAGTTTTGATGACAGTTCTTGGTTAATTGTAGGGCTGCTTTTGTAAAATATTGGTTAATCCAGAGACAATAGAAATGTTTTGCCTATATGACCTTGACATTGTACATAAATTATATATTTACATTTAATTACATTTACAATTAATTCAAATTTACATTATTGTCATTAATCTATCTTGTTAAGTAAAATCCATAGGAGGTGCAAATTGTGCAGGTTTACTAAAACATTGTAATGGAAAATTGTTTTATTTTGTTTAGGGTTTTTTGTTTTATTTTGTTTTATAAGGTTTATTTTGTTTTGGATTAGGGTTTTGTGTTTTAGGGATTTGTTTTATGTTAGGGGTTTGCATTTTGTTTTGTGTTAGTGGTTTTGTTTTGTGATAGAAGTTTGTGTTTTGTTTTGTGTTAGGGGTTTGTGTTTTGTTTTGTGTTAGGAGTTTTTGTTGTTTTAGGGTTTTGTTTTGTGTTAGGGGTTTGTTTGTGTTTTGTTTTGTGTTAGGGGTTTGTGTTTTCTGTTAGGGGTATGTGTTTTGTTTTGTGTTAGGAGTTTTTGTCTTGATTTAGGGTTTTGTTTTTGTTTCGTGTTAAGGGTCTGTGTTTGCTTTTGTGTTAGGGTTTTGTTTTTTGTTTTGTATTAGGGATTTGTGTTTTGTTTTAGGTGTTTTGTTTTTAGGGGTTTGTTTTTTGTTTTGTGGTTTTGTTTTAGGGGTTTTGTTTTGTGTTTTTTGTATTGTGTTTAGGGTTTATGTTTTGTTTTGTTGTTTTTGGGGTTTTGTGTTTTGTTGTAGGGTTTTGTGATTTGTTTTGTGTTAGGGGTATGTTTGTGTTTTGTTTTTGGTTAGGGGTTTGTGTTTTGTTTTGTGTTAGGGGTTTATGTTTTGTTTTAGGGTTTTGTTTTGTGTAAGGGGTTTGTGTTTTGTGTTAGTGGTTTGTGTTTTGTTTTGTGTAAGGAGTTTTTGTTGTTTTAGGGTTTTGTTTTGTGTTAGGGGTTTGTTTGTGTTTTGTTTTGTGTTAGGGGTTTGTGTTTTCTGTTAGGGGTATGTGTTTTGTTTTGTGTTAGGAGTTTTTGTCTTGATTTAGGGTTTTGTTTTTGTTTCGTGTTAAGGGTCTGTGTTTGCTTTTGTGTTAGGGTTTTGTTTTTTGTTTTGTATTAGGGATTTGTGTTTTGTTTTAGGTGTTTTGTTTTGTGTAAGGGGTTTGTGTTTTGTGTTAGTGGTTTGTGTTTTGTTTTGTGTAGTTTTTGTTGTTTTAGGGTTTTGTTTTGTGTTAGGGGTTTGTTTGTGTTTTGTTTTGTGTTAGGGGTTTGTGTTTTCTGTTAGGGGTATGTGTTTTCTGTTAGGGGTATGTGTTTTGTTTTGTGTTAGGAGTTTTTGTCTTGATTTAGGGTTTTGTTTTTGTTTCGTGTTAAGGGTCTGTGTTTGCTTTTGTGTTAGGGTTTTGTTTTTTGTTTTGTATTAGGGATTTGTGTTTTGTTTTAGGTGTTTTGTTTTGTTTTAGGGGTTTGTTTTTTGTTTTGTGGTTTTGTTTTAGGGGTTTTGTTTTGTGTTAGAGTTTTGTGTTTTTTGTATTGTGTTTAGGGTTTATGTTTTGTTTGTTGTTTTTGGGGTTTTGTGTTTTGTTGTAGGGTTTTGTGTTTTGTTTTGTGATAAGTTTGTGTTTTGTTTTGTGTTAGGGGTATGTTTGTGTTTTGTTTTTGGTTAGGGGTTTGTGTTTTGTTTTGTGTTAGGGGTTTTGTTTTGTTTTAGGGGTTTGTTTTTTGTTTTGTGGTTTTGTTTTAGGGGTTTTGTTTTGTGTTTTTTGTATTGTGTTTAGGGTTTATGTTTTGTTTTGTGTTAGGGGTTTATGTTTTGTTTTAGGGTTTTGTTTTGTGTTAGGGGTTTGTGTTTTCTGTTAGGGGTATGTGTTTTCTGTTAGGGGTATGTGTTTTGTTTTGTGTTAGGAGTTTTTGTCTTGATTTAGGGTTTTGTTTTTGTTTCGTGTTAAGGGTCTGTGTTTGCTTTTGTGTTAGGGTTTTGTTTTTTGTTTTGTATTAGGGATTTGTGTTTTGTTTTAGGGGTTTGTTTTTTGTTTTGTGGTTTTGTTTTAGGGGTTTTGTTTTGTGTTAGAGTTTTGTGTTTTTTGTATTGTGTTTAGGGTTTATGTTTTGTTTGTTGTTTTTGGGGTTTTGTGTTTTGTTGTAGGGTTTTGTGTTTTGTTTTGTGATAAGTTTGTGTTTTGTTTTGTGTTAGGGGTATGTTTGTGTTTTGTTTTTGGTTAGGGGTTTGTGTTTTGTTTTGTGTTAGGGGTTTTTGTTTTGTTTTGTGATGTAATTCTGTGTTTTGTTTTGTGTTGGGGTTTGTGTTAGGGGTTTGTTTTGTTTTTGGTTTTTGGTTAGGGGTTTGTGTTTTGTTTTGTGATAGAATTCTGTTTTGTGTTAGGGGTTTGTTTTGCTTTTTGTTTTTGTTAGGGGTTTGTGTTTTGTTTCGTGTTAGGAGTTTATGTTTTGTTTTAGGGTTTTGTTTTGTGTAAGGGGTTTGTGTTTTGTGTTAGTGGTTTGTGTTTTGTTTTGTGTAAGGAGTTTTTGTCTTGTTTTAGGGTTTTGTTTTTGTTTTGTGTTAAGGGTCTGTGTTTGCTTTTGTGTTAGGGGATTGTGTTTTGTTTTGTCTATGTGATTTTCACCGACTTGTAAGATGTGATAGGTGTGGGTGGTTGCCAGGATGCTCCTGTGTGGTTGCTAAGGTTTTCTGGTGAATGTTATCTGATTGCCATGCTGATGCTAAGGTGTTGTGGGTGGTTTTAGGTGGTCTACACACCTATTTACAAGTCGAAGGCACCCCATGTCAATATCATATTCCAGAGGGGGCCAGTAATGAATCAGCCCTGTGCTCTTTAAGAACTGCAGTATTTGACTTGAAAGAGAAAGACTTGCATTACTTTTACTCTTCATTATCATAGTGCATGGCATCTGTGTGAAAGAGAGTGAGAAAGAGATTATCTAATGTAACATGAAACACATGAGACACAGTGTCCCAGTGATTCTAGCGGGCAGCTCAGCCGAGCGCTCTGGTCTCTTCTCTTCTTCATGTGGTTATTCATTGCTCTGTCAGAGAGCCAGACGCTCATGGTTGGACCAACTCTAAAGAGCTGTAAAAAACACTGCCTGCATTTCTGACACTCTAAATGGGAGTGGAACTTTTTATAACACTCTCAAACTAATTTGGACCATTCAGTGCCACGTCAATATTATACTGCAGTTTTCAATCTCCCTTTAATTTGAGGACAAAAATAAATGCTCTAGTTTTGCATAGGGTAAAATACATTTGTTTCTCAGACAGTTAGCACTTATAAATAGGTAAACACATTAGAAAGAAGAATCACAAATTAGATCTCTTTAATATCTCAATTGGTTTTCATGGATTGCAGTGATATTATATGAAAAACAAGTGGAGATTTTTCATAGCTCTATATTCTTATGTTGTATGTCAACAATTGTGTAATTTGTCATATTTATTCCCAAGGGTTTTTAGGAGAAACATTTGAGACAAAGATGATACAAAGTCATGGCTGAAGGGGTTGCAGGCACTCCGTGTCGTGCCTAACAACGCCCTTCAGCCGTGACTTATTCACGATACAGCACAGCCTCTCGTACCTTATTGCTTACTTAATACCTCAATGCTCTTGCTGTATGTCATCAGTTTGTCTTTCTTTTGTCTTAGTTAAGCTTTTTATTTATTTTTAAAGGGGATTTTAGGAGAAACATCTGAGACAATGTTGTCACAGTATTTCCGCAATCACATTGTTCTTATGTATCTTGACAGTAAATCTGGACTCCCCTGACAGTGCCCCAAAATGCTTTTACTGTACCAAACATGCCAGCGATGCCCTATTGTGCAAATCGTTTCCTCTAATCGCCAAAGAAATGTGTTTGCTTAACTAATGTGAACACTTTGTCCGGATTCCTGGAACCTTTACAAAACCGCTTACATAATTTCCAAATAGTGCCACTTCAGACCCTGTTTCTGGCTCTGCCGTGGGTCATTGTTGTGTGCCCCCCCCCCTCCCCTCAGTGATGCTGTTCTTGTTTTTGTTGTTGTTAAGTGGCTGAAAAGCGGTGACACAGTTGTAAATATTCAGCTCGTCGAGCGTAATCTCTGTTGGCCCGAGTCATGATTACATGGTGTACTACATCAGAGGGCTGATAGTAGAGTCGGGTGGAGTCGGGTTACTCATTCATGACTTTATGTCTGGCAGTGTGAAACCGTCATGTTGACATTGAATTTCACCATAACACTCACTAATTGGTTTATAGTTATTCATTATGTAGTGTGATTAGGACTATCTATATATATCGTATAATTTTTCAAGAAATAAAGAAACATTTTACTATACCAGCTTTGACCGTAGGAAATTATTATTATTAAATATTAATATAATAAAATATATTAAATATTCAGTTAAAAATAGACTGATATATTTTCCTTTTTTTGCTTTTTTTTCATTTTTCAGTTTAAATTAAAATTTGAGAAACTGCATTTTTTGTTTATTTAAAAAAACATTGTCTCTTAAAAATGCCACTTTCAACTATATTTGAGTTGTTATTTTTAAATAAAACAGAAAAAGCAATATTTAAAATAGGTGGTTCTTTGTGCTAATTTTTTATTTTAATTTTAAAAGTGCCTCTTTTGACTAGTTATTTTTAATAATAATAATTTTAAAAAAGGATTTTAAAGATTGTGTTTTTTTATATTTTTAAATAAAATTCAAATATAAATTT
>RJVU01001449.1:674190-709073 GCA_003731715.1 Anabarilius grahami | reverse complement strand
ATTAGTATCTCACAAAAGTGAGTACACCCCTCACATTTCAGCAACCATTTTAGTATTATCTTCTCAAATGACAATACTAGAGAAATGAAACTTGGACATATTTTAGAGTAGTCAATGTGCTACTTGCATAGCAGTATAGATTTACTGTCTTCTGAAAATAACTTAAAATACAGCCATTATTGTCAAAATAGCTGGCAACAAAAGTGAGTACACCCTAAGTGATAACAGTTGTATGTTGTTTAACCATGCAAAGCCACGTCCTATTCATTATGTTCATGTTTTTGTCTGATTGACAGGACCATACAAATTTGTGTAGGAGTACCAAGAAAATTGTGTCTTGCCTACAGTCAAGCATGGTGGTGGTAGCATCATAGTCTGGGGTTGCATGAGTGCTGCTGGGACTGGGGACTTCATTAAGGGAAACATGGATTCCAGCATGTACTGTGACATTCTGAAGCAGAACATGATGCCCTCCCTTCAGAAACAGGGCCGAACGGCAGTTTTCCAACATGATAACGACCCCAAACACACCGCCAAAATGACAACTGCCTTGCTGAGGAAGCTGAAGGTGAAGGTGATGGAGTGGCCATGTATGTCTCCACACCTGAACCTTATTTGAGCACCTGTGAGGCATCCTCAAGCAGAAGGTGGAGAAGCATCATGTGTCTAACATCCAGCAGTTCGGTTATGTCATTATGGAGGAGTGGAAGAGGATCCCAGCAACAACCTGTGCAGCTCTGGTGAATTCCATGCCCAGGGGGATAAAGGCAGTGCTAGATAACAATGGTGCTCACACAAAATATTGACACTTTGGACACAGTTTTGACATGTTCACTTAGGGTGTACTCACTTTTGTTGTCAGCTGTTTAGACAATAATGGCTGTATGTTAAGTTATTTTTAGAGGACCGTAAATCTGTACTACTATACAAGCAGCACATTGACTATATTTCTTGAACTTTCTGTTGACAGAAATGGGTCTGTGGAGATTTCTGGGTGGTTGAATATGCTGTTTGCCATTACTCTTATTTAACCTTTTGAATTTTATAAATGTTGGAAACCATACGAAAACAACCAGAGACAGAATATGTAATTCAAGAACAGTATTTATACATTTGAAAATCTCAGATAAAGTTGCTGTGGTCTGATGCCTTAAATCATGTAACAAAAGCAGATTATTCAATCTCAGGTCAGGCAGGTCATTGCTGGAAAACTTTTCCACACATGTAATGGGAAGGGGGACTTAGCCGGAACAAACTAAACTTTCAGTACTGAAAGCCAATGAGCCAAGTGCTCATTAATTGTAATTGAAAAGTAAAACATGAACTTTCTCTCTAGCCTTTTTGCTGCTGTTGCCGGGCCTAGTTGCACTAATTGAATGTTTTTCAGATTTACCGAGCAACAGTGTTTTTTTCTTTTCTCTTACATCAAAGAAGACAAAATTTGAGAACTTTAAGCTTCAAGGCCATGTGTATGCTAGTGTACTTATCAAAGTTGAAAAAAAAAAAAACTTTAATCAGATATACACATTTAAAATGTTGTCTTCTGGGAAAATTAACCATATAGGAGTGTATACAAAGTTTTGTCCAACAGATGCTCTCTAAAGTGAACACATACACTGATGCTATGGTATGGAAATCCCACATTTCTTCCCTGGTGTTGCATCAATAATCAGCTATTGAACAAAAGCTTCATTCACAGACTTCCCTACAAAGAGCAGAGTAAAGACAATAAGCAAAGCCATTTACAGCAGGTTACTGTCCACCGCCGCTGTGAAAAGACTATCTCACGCTCTACGTGACTCCTCGTTTTGTTCCTTTGGCTGCTCTGCTTTGGACAGCCATGTAAATGAATGGCCGTGGGTGAATCACACACGGATGGAGATTAAGTCTCGAGTCCTGACTCACAAGATGAATCACGCAACCTGTTGAGAGCCCAAGTCATCAGAGCAGCTGTCTCAACACTGCAAGGTTACAGCCCTCCATCGGTACTCGCGGTGGGGTGTGTTTTTATGGCTATCAATCTGGGGGCGTATTTTGGATTCTTTTTCTGATTTTTGGCCTGAGAGAGTTCAGCTGGTCTACTTCACAATAACAGTTGAACTCGGTGGCCACTTCGAAACAGGTTGAAAAATAAACAGTTTTAAGTGTCCGCTCGGAAAAACATGGCGTTTACCGGCTAAGAAATGCCTCATATTGTTTTAAGTTACTGTTACTCAGGATAAGCTCTCTTAAGGTCATTTCCTGCCATTCAGCGGTGACAGATCTCCACTTACTTTTGGCTGAGAGTCCTTAGCTGATGAACACGGTCCAAGTTGGTTTTGAAATAAGCTGGGTAAGCAAATAATAATTGTTCCACAACTGTACAGTGGTAAATGGAAACTGGACAAAGCTAGGACTTGAAAAGCCCATTAAATTGATGCGCAAACGTGGTCCTTTTGCAACTTGACTTGTTGAAAATGTAAATAAGCTCTTTGCTGTTGCACTATACACTGTTAATTTTTGAAAAGTTTTTTTTTTTTTTTTCTGGAATGTTTTTTTTTTTTTCGTGGGTACTTTGTTGTGCATATTTTTGAATTAGGCCTGTATGGACTCACTCCTTATATAATTTGGTTTCCTTTTGGAGGGACCAGTGTCTTTTTTGGAAAGACACCTAAATTTACCTAGAAAAAAAGCTTTCAGAAATTACAGTTTTGTGAGAATCACCCTTCAGTCTAATGGTTTACTTTGCTGGATATAGCAAATGATGACAAATGCTTAATTAATTGTGATTAATTGCACACTTATCATAAAAATGTTAATCTATTGATGGCTCTATATATATTATTTATTATATACAGTGCACGGCATAAATAAGTACAGCCCCTCTAAAACTTCTGAAAGTCAGAAATTACTCAATTACTTAGAAGACATGTTAGGGTTCTTTAGAGATATAATGTTCCAGCAAGTCTGCTTAATCAATTACCAAAGAAGCATGTCAAAATCATTCAGGAAAATAAGATTTTCTTATCAAGGTGATAAAATGTTGTGTAGCAAAAAGGAGTACACCCTCCTAAAAGTTACTAAATAAAACGAAATAAAAAATGTCCTGGTGTAAGTTTAAGGCAATGTTTGATCAACAGGTAAGTATGTTGAACCAAAACATTTAAAGAGAAGTAATTTCTTGACAATTAAAAGTGTTATATAGCCCACTGAATCATTCTCAGACTTAATGCTGACAACAATGGAAGCACTTAGGAGAGAACTGTCAGGAGACTTATTTCTTAGCACAAAAGAGGACAGTGCTACAAGAGGATTACCAAATCATTGTTTTAAGTGCGAAAATATATGCAAAAGTAACAGAAATTCAAAAACAACGGACTTGTGACAAGGCCCCTGAAAAATCAGGCCTTCATTTTAAGCTTTCATTTAGTGATGAGGGATTTTTTTGCTAGACAAAGAGCAGGAGAAATACCAAGCGATTGTCTCAGAGCCAGCAAACGCTATGAAAAGAGTGACTGTTTATCTCACAGAGTAAGATGCAGCCTGCAGAAATGACATGCATGGTTGCTGTTCTCACTGGAACTACCTACTGTAGCCAAAGCACAATAAAGTCAGTTAGCCATTTCCAAAGCCCATATTTACAAAAGAGACTGTCCTCCAAAAAAAAATGACCCTATAGGTCGTTTTTCAAGTACCTTATTACGACCTATAGTTACGTTTTAAAGTCATGCGCCCTCTAGCTGGCGTAAAAATAATGACAGTGTCGTGTTACGGCTGTCATCATGAAATGACGTATGACTGTCATTACCAATCAAAATGCATGTTCATTTAAATGCAATGTGTGGACTTTTTACTAAACTAATTTTTTTATTAAAGACTACACCCACCCCATCCCTAAACCTAACCTTAGTGATTTATAGTGCATATACACTTTATGAGCACATGTGTTCCCTGGGATCGAACCCATGATCGCATGATCACATGATTGCATATTGTTATTGCAATGCTCTGCCAATTGAGCTACGTGAAACCCGAAATATGACGCAGATAAAAGGGAACAATTCATTAAAATGAAAGTGTCCTGTTGTCAATAGGGGCGCAACTTTAGCAAACGCTCCTATTGGTCATATTTCATGAATTAAAATGAAAGTGTCCTGTTGTCAATAGGGGCGCCACTTTAGTAAACGCTCCTATGGGTCGTATTTTAGGGAAGTGACAAATGACCTATATGGTCGTATTGGTTGGAGAACATGTTGTTACAAAATATAGATTCTGAGAATCAATACTCTGATCTCATGAGACCAAATCAATAATTTTGGATCTAACAGCATCCAAAATGTTATGGTGTTGCTAGAGGAGGAGTACAGTGAGAAGTGCCTGGTTCCCACAGTAAAGTTCAGTGGTAGTAAAGCTCTTATATAGGGATGTATGAGTGCTGAAGGTGTGAGGGAGTTGTGTTTTATCAATGCTGTCATGAATTCTCACACCACTGTGTAATTTAATACACAAACTTGAAACAGAAGATGTTACCCTTTCCTCATTCCCAGCATTTTTGGGCATTTTTTCAACATGACAATGAGGATATGCATTCTCCCAAGGTGAAAAACCTTCTGTGGACATGTATTGCACTCAATCTTAACACTCTTGAGCACCTGTAGGATTCTGTAGAGACGAGTTGAGCAACACTCCCCATTAAAGATCAGGGCATTTAAAGAGCTCATCATCCAGGAGTTAAACAGGACAGGTGTGACAATTTGTCATAAACTTGTACACTCCGTGCCAAGAAGTGCAGAGAAGAATATTCAAAATTATGGAGGGCATACTAAGTACTAGAATATTATACATTTGTTGAATTAAATCTAGGGTGTACTCATTTCTGCAATCCTTATTTTAAACAAAATTGGCTAATTTACTTATTTTATGGCTATTAATGACATATATTTCTCAGTTTTTATTATGTATATGTTTAATACATTTTAGTGTTGCCATCTTTCCATGAATTGTATTAGTGATCATAAAGAAAATACTTCTTTTGTATTTGTTCAGATGGGGTGTACTCATTTATGCTGTTCACTGTATATATATATCATTTAAATTTATATATATATAATTTTTTAACACTATCAAATAAAAATACATTTGTATACAATTTCAATTTATTTTGAGATATAGTTTTTGTATGATTTTTAAATGTAAACACTATTTTTATATACATTTTCATGGTTTATATAATGTTTATAATTAATTTATTTCAAGATATTTTCAAAAATGTTGTGTAATTTTACAGATGAATAAAAAATATCTTTAAATTATACAAAAATAAAAATATATATCTTTATATATAAGCTAGGACTTGAACATATCTCAATGAAATTTATACACAGTTGTTCACAGTAGTAATCAGTTTTGGTCCAGAGTTAGTGCAGAGTTTTAATTCACAGATTTGCATGTATTTTTTGTGTGTACACAGGCTTATGTGTAAGTCTGTGGGTTATTTTGCCCATTTACCTGCAAACAGCACAAACATATGTGTTGTTTACTATGTGAATTCTTATGCAAGATTATTATTTATTAATTTTAGAGCTCTGTTGTGGTCATGTAGCTATGAATCATATCAAGAGAGACCAAAAGAAATTGGTCCAAGTTCATATTTAGACGTGCTTGCTGGTCGTTATAGAAACCGTTGATCAGATGGTACAGCGAGCATGTGAGTCAGTGATGTGACTGCTCAAATCTCATCTGCTGTCACGATATGAGAAGAGAACGCTGCTGATTGCATAATTGCCATCACGACTCATATAATTACTTGCCATTTTAACAGATGCTTTTTTTGTGTAAATCAAATTACAGTACACCAACTGCAGCCACCAGGAGCAGCTAGGGTCTCGAAACCATTACTGAGAATGCAAAAACACTAGTTGCTCAAAAGACAAGTGCTGATTTTGTTGGAAGACTGCCTTTTCTGCACTGATATTGTGGTAAGATCTGCGTAATGAATTTAAAATAGGTTACAGAGTGTATTGCACTTTTATTGGCTGCTGAAATTAAAATTATTAATCCTAAAATTTCATTTTGGATCTGTTTAACTTACTGATCTGTACAGCAAAACAGGCAAATCAACCGTTAACTCGCTTTCTTCTAGTGTGACGAACATTTTAATAATCAGAATAACCATTTTAACAGATATTTCTGGTTTTGGACAAAATACAATATATATATATATATACACTACCGTTCAAAAGTTTGGGATCTGTACGATTGTTGATGTTTTTGAAAGAAGTCTCTTCTGCTCACCAAGGCTGCATTTATTTAATTAAAGTAAAATTTATATATTTATTACAGTAAAAACAGTAATATTGTGAAATATTATTACAATTTAAAATAACTGTTTTCTATTTTAATATATTTTACAAAGTAATTTATAAAACTAAATTATATCATTACTCCAGTCTTCAGTGTCACATGATCCTTCAGAAATCATTCTAATATGATGATTTGCTGCTGAAAACAGTTGTGTACTTTTTTCTGGATTTCTTGATGAATAGAAAGTTCAAAAGAACAACATTTATCTGAAATACAAAGCTTTTGTAACATTATACACTACCGTTCAAAAGTTTGGGGCCAGTAAGATATATATATATATATTTTTTAAGAAATTAAAGAAATTAATACTTTTATTCAGCAAGGATGCAGTGACAGTATAAAGACATTTGTAATGTTACAAAAGATTAAATTTCAAATAAACGCTGTTCTTTTGAACTTTCTATTCATCAAAGAATCCTGAAAAAAAAAATATTGTACACAATAAATGTTTCATGAGCAGCAAATCAGCATATTTTTGAAGGATCATGTGACACTGAAGACTGGAGTAATGATGCTGAAAATTCAGCTTTGCCATCACAAGAATAAATTACATAAAAAAAAAAAAATTCAAATAGAAAACAGTTATTTTAAATTGTAATAATATTTCACAATATTACTGTTTTTACTGTATATTTAATTAAATAAATGCAGCCTTGGTGAGCAGAAGAGACTTCTTTCAAAAACATTAAAAATCGTACCGATCCCAAACTTTTGAACGGTAGTGTATATATTTATGTCATAACTTTAACACTGTTAATCCATTCAAGACCAGAAATATTTAAAAAATATATATATTTTTTTTATATTGATTTGCTAAGTGACTAAACCTCAATAGAGTATAAGCAGAATGCATAAAAATTTACAAATGTGATTGTACAAACTTATATGAATTCACCACCAATTCGTCAAAACGTGAAATAGTTGCAAAATGCCATTGACTGCTCAGGTTGTCATGTCATAAACTAGTGATTCTCACTCTCTGTGACCAAAATCAATTGCCTTCCTCATTTTATATACTAGAAATGATTACTCAGACTTTGGATTAATAGAATTCAGATCCTATGACATGGTGTGATGACATTAAAAGCTGGGGAATCACCACCGCCATTTCACAACTCATGAAACTACTCGAATGAGTGGCAAAATACGTCTAGTTGGCTAGAATAACTGTACTAAACATTACTAAAAGTTGATTTTACCTCAATAAAGTGGAATTTTTAGAATTATTGAATGGATTGTGTAAAGTAGGTGTTCAGTACAAACATGCAATCAAACTTGAAAAACCATGATACCAATCATAATATGTGTTGTTCGCCAACATAACTTTGGCTGAAACCAAGCAATGAAGTCAATGACAGGAGCAGCCAGCACTCTATTTACTGTCACCCAGCCAGCCCTCCAGCTGTTTGCTTAACCTGATTACATGCAGATCTGCCCATGTCAGGATCATTTCTCACATACATCCCCAGAGATACGAGGTATCCTGCTCAGACTTGCCGTTCTGAATCTAATCCAAATCCCACTGGTATCAAACAAGCCTGTTGTCATATAGTAGCATATAAATTTATCACAGAAGTCAAGTAATTACCAGAGCCATGAGGCTGAATCAGACCTGTTTATATGGTTTACTGTAACATAAAATGGATGAGGTGTATGGAGTGATGGAGGTTTCCACACTACAGTTTTAGGTGGAGATGTTTAACATGGATTAAAATTAGTAACTTATCTTTATTTTGATTGCAAAACAATAAATTGATGATAAATGATGTGTGTGTATTATATATATATATATATATATATATATATATATATCAGTGGCGAGCAGTGACTTTTTTAACCGGGTATGCTGGGTGGTGCGTCATGTAAAAAAATGTGTCTGATGCAGTTAGGTTGAATGGGTTTATAGCTAATCAAGTCAAGTCAAGTCACCTTTATATATATAGCGCTTTTTACAATGTAGATTGTGTCAAAGCAGCTTTACATTGATAACTGGTATATAATTTTTGCTGCACAGCAGCTCTTAAAGAATAGTGTCAATGCAGGCAGATCAGAAGCACTGTTGATTAAATGTCAAGAATACTGTTGAATATCAAATGTCAAGTCAAATGTCAAGTGTCCCCAACTAAGCAAGCCAAAGGCGACAGCGGCAAGGAACCCAAACTCCATCAGGTGACATCAGGTGGCAAATAGGTGTTAAAATGGAGAGAGAAAAAAACCTCGGGAGAAACCAGGCTTAGTCGGGGGGCCAGTTCTCCTCTGGCGAACAGTGCTTTGTTACGATTCAGGATGCTATCATAAGTCCGATAGGATCGCAACATTCAAAGCATTTATTTCAGTTCCATCCAGTTGAGGATGGTATTCATCATGCCGGTATGGACGGTTTGTTGAGGAACTGTGCTACTGGCTGTCGTATCGATGAGGCCTTCACGATGGATGATCTAGTCGACTCGATCTCTGCTGATACTTCAGGGCTGCGTTGTGGTCCTGTCAGGGCGCCGGTCCTCGGTCTCACCTGGATACGGCCCGGATACGGTTGACTACGGTAAACCTCGGGATAAACAGAAAGACTAATATTAGCGTAGATGCCATTCTTCTTCTGATGTAACGAGTACATCTGGTGTTATAGAAAGTGTTCCCGGACCTGGCTGACCTATTTTATGCAGCCTAATAATCCTTTAACGGATTGGAAAATATAAATTTATAATGTGTTATGTGTATGCCAGGTTAAAAAGATGCGTTTTTAGTCTAGATTTAAACTGACAGAGTGTGTCTGCTTCCCGAACAATGCTAGGAAGATTGTTCCAGAGTTTAGGTGCCAAATAGGAGAAGGATCTACCGCCTGCGGTTGATTTTGATATTCTAGGTATTATCAGCTGGCCTGAATTCTGAGATCGCAATAGACGTGAAGGACTATAATGCGTTAAGAGCTCGCTCAGGTACTGGGGAGCTAAACCATTTAGTGCTTTGTAAGTAATTAGCAAGATTTTAAAATCTATACGATGTTTAACAGGAAGCCAATGCAGTGATGACAGAACTGGGCTAATATGGTCATACTTCCTAGTTCTAGTAAGAACTCTAGCTGCTGCATTTTGTACGAGCTGTAGTTTATTTATCAGGCGAGCAGAACAACCACCCAGTAAAGCGTTACAGTAATCTAGCCTTGAGGTCATGAACGCATGAACTAACTGTTCTGCATTTTTCATTGAGAGCATATGTCGTAGTTTAGATATATTTTTAAGATGGAAGAATGCGGTTAATAAGCTAATAAACGAGACGCTCACGTTCTCTCTAGTGTTAGTTTACTCAGTTGCTTACTTATGACACATAGCAACACAGCTAAAAGTATTTCTAATATGTTGGACCTTTTGGCCTACATTTACCCGTTGAGCTTTTGTGATGTTTGAGTTGAAGGAGGCGCAAACATGCGAAAGGTGCGTTTGCAAAATATGCTTTATTTTTGTAAGTCCGCTAGGTGGTGCTAGTGTCACAGAAACTTTACATCGATCGATAGATCGTTAGATTAATCTGTGTCGCCCCACACAGCCCAGCTAATCAGGATGAGGTGTAAGAAAAAGCCCTGACCTGGCTATTCTCTGCTCCAGACCTGAGACCCTACTTAACAGTCTCCTAGTATGAGTCTAATGAGGGGTTAGTATTTCAGCTCAAGGGCTCAAAGCTCTGGAGACCTGGTCACAGCTCTCTTACTGCGGCCTGTATTCAACAAGCCAAAGGCAGGCCATATTAATTAAAGCAGACAGATTCTCCTGGGATCCAGGAGCGTGAGAGAGAGACAGTATGTGTGTGGAAAGGAAAATGCAGACACCTGTTGTCAGAGGCTGCCAGAGCTTAAAATATAGATAGTCCACTCAGTGCATGATGAGTTACGCAATTCATTACGGGACATTCTGTGCAATCTTATTTCTTGTTATGTTACAGTAATTTTAAGTCAGGTTATGTAAGAATTTAGTACTTTTGTAATGGTGGATGTAATATTGTTGATTCGCTCAGCTTGTATAATGCTAATGAAACTTAGGACTATTGATGGGGGCACAACTGGTCCCCCAGGCCCTGTGATGAAGGAGCACACAAGGAGCACAAAAGCTACTTAAACGGCAGCTAAGCTTATAATAATTTAAAGCAGTTTATCTGCAGTCAAGCTATTGTACATGAAAAAAAGTAGTTAGCTAAAAGCTACTAACAAAAACTTAACTGCATTGATGCTAAAATATTAATTTATTTAAAACAGAAGGCATAAAAAGCCACAGAGGGAATACGTGAATATTTATTTGTTTGTTTGTTTGTGTGCTTAAAACAGAAGACATGAAAAGCCACACGGAATATTTTAATCATTTTTATTTATTTTTATTTTTTTACAGATTCATTCATTTGATTCATTCAAATAAACTGATTCACTAAAATGAATCAGACTTCCCAACATACAGTATGTTGAGTGTTGAAGTGAATCTTTAAAAGTGAATCTTTGTCTGTTTGTTTGTGTGTTGGTTGGTTTGTTCATTTAAAACAGAATACATAGCCACACAGGGATTAAGTTTGTTTGTTTGTTTGTTTGTTTATTTATTTTTTCCATACATAAAAGCCCACACAGGGAATAAGTACATCTTTATTCATTCATTCATGCAAAATAGAAAACATAAAAAGCCACACAGGGAATAAGTGAACATTTATTTATTTGTTTGTTTAAAACAGAAGACGTGAAAAGCCACACAGGGATTTATGTATGTATGTATGTATGTATTTAAAACAGAAGACATAAAAGCCCACACAGGAAATAAATTAATAATTTTGATTTATTTTACAGATTCATTCATATGATTCATTCAAATGAACTGATTCGCTTAAATGAATTAGACTTCCCAACATACAGTATGAGAGAGGCATTTTTATTGCAATCAAATGAGCAAGTTTGATTATGCTAGTTTGATTATTGCTTTACTCACACAAGTGTTGGGGTGTGTCCACAATATGACACAAAATGACATGTTTCTTGTAAATTAATTGTAATGACATTCTTGTAAATTAACCTGAGACTAGTAAAACACTAGTCCACAAATCCAAAAATATTGTTGATAGCATAAAGTTACTGCTCCCCGACTCTGCACAAAGTCTACTCACAAAAAAAGTGTAAACGTGACAGAATGGTGTACATATAAAGAATTTAATATTTTTACCATTCATTAAACTTATGATACGCATTTTGTAGATACATTTGTTGTAGATATAATCAGCCTGGCAATCCCCTTAGCGACGCATACTAAGCTAGACACATATATGCACTGTAAAAAATGAATGTGATTTTAACGATAAAATATTGTAAAAACGCTACGTAAAAAAAATTGTAAATAGGTTAACAGTAAGTTCCTGTACTATATACAGGGAAAAACTGTAAAAGCTCTTACCAGACATTTTATTTAATTTTCACAGTAAAATGCGGTAAATTTTAGAAGTAAAAAAGAACAAATCAATGTATAATTTACAATCAAAAACTGTAAACTGATATTCCCACAATTCCCTGTGTGACACTCCACATTTGAAAGTATTTTGTTTAAAAAAATCATGTTTCTTAATAGATTTTGTTATCAGTTATGTACAGTACATTAGGGTTTTATGTTACATCTTCTGTTGTTTAATGAATGTTTATTGCATTATGTAAGTGTTGTGGGTTACTATGATGGTGTTTTGCGTTTGCACGAATGACTCTTTGCACCTTCTTTATATTAGTATATACTTCAGCTCGTGGAAAAGCTATTTGTGATGAACTCTGATTCTTCATGTGGCTTTCTCTTTTCCCACCTGCATTACTATGGTGGTTCTTAGTATATGTTAAAGGTACAAAACAGATTTTAGTAGTAGTGTGCATTGTTGAATTTACTGGTTTACATAAAAATGTTCTTGTTTGTAAATTACAGTTTTATACTGTACAATTTACAGTTTGCTCTGTAAATGTGTTTACAGTTTTTCTGTATTTTTCACAAAATTATTCTGGAAACCACAGCTGCCAAATTTATTTTGTAAAAACTACGGAATATTTTTTTACAGCGTATGGCCTTTTTATCAGTGTAACCAAATATTGTCTCTGGCCTGTAAATTCAAGTCACGACTCTGATGCAACTACATCCCCTTTCCTTGGTTCAGCCCTGTAGGTCTTTTAACTCATAACTGTGTGAGTGTGTGTCCTTGGCTACAGGTTGTGTTGTAATGTCTCTATAACCAGGCGCTGATGGATTGGTTTGGAAAAGCTCCTGGTAGAAGAGGAAAGCACATGTGCCGTACGGCGTAGCAGGTGGCAAGCGCTGACTTGACAGCAATTAGATGTACAAATCTTTGATTAGGCTCATGGGAGCGGGAGTCATTAATGCGGCTGAGTGCTTCTCTCTCTCTCTCTCTCTCTCTGTCTTTCACGTTCATCACCTTCTCTCTTTCATTGACATTTTAACTCAGTCATCAAATGAAATGAAATGTCCTTAGCTGAACTTTTTGTGTGTGTTGGCTTGGTTTGATTTTTGTATTAATTGAATATTGTAATATTATAATACACTTATTATTAAACAATATTATTATATATGAATATAAGATAACATATTCTTACAGATACATTTTATTAACCATCTAATATTATTTTTATTCATTTTAAATTGTTACTTTATTGTTTGCAACTTTCTTATTTACCTGTTTGTTTTAACTCTGTAGTTTCCTATTAGGTTCAAATGTAACCAGGAATACTTTCAATAACTTGAAACTTTTTTTCTTTCTTTTTTCTTTTTTTTGAAAATGCATACATTGTTTTATATTTGTGGTGTAAAATAACATGTGCTCACTGAGCTGGGAATAATTTATGTGAAGAAGTATAAATTTACATATTTTTTAAGAAGCTCGTCATTTGGTGTTAGTGTTGTAAATGTAATGCTTGACACAAGAAAGAAGCTACAAATAGAATTTACTTGCACTTATAAAGCAGATAGAGGGTGTAATAATGCATAATGACCACCTTGAAGATGTAGCATGTTTTGGGATAGTTGAATTTTGCACTAAATAACTGTCATTAACTTTAAGATAATGGTTTGTTGTAACATTAATGGCAGTTTGTTCAGCTTTTAAGTGCTTTGGAAATGCCACTGTATTTCACAAGGGCAGTTTGTCAGAGAAATGCTCAGCAATAACCAAAAGTATTTGTATTGGTTATGACTTATATACAGAAAACTGTTTTTTTTTATGTCCTTTTTGTGACTTCAAAGGCGCAATAAATATAATTAGTCAAATTAAATGAGCTTCTGTAAATAACTGAAATGAAACATTTCTTCAGTCTTGATTAACAGTTAATTAAATTCTATCACTACGATATTCTAGTATATTTAATCAAAATGTATTATTACAGACAGAAAATACAAAGGGGTGACAATAAACACATTTATGTTACAAAAGATTTCTATTTCAAATAAATGCTGTTCTTTTGAACTTTCTGTTCATGAAAAATTACAGTTTCCAGAAAAATATGAAGCAGCACATCTGTTTTCAACATTGATAATAATCAGAAATGTTTCTTGAGCAGCAAATCAGCATAATAGAATGATTTCTGAAGGATCATGTGACACTGAAGACTCGAGTAACGATGCTGAAAATTCAGCTTTGGATCACAGGAATAAGTGAAGAAAACAAAATTGTAATAATATTTCACAATATTACTGTTTGTACTATATTCTTTGATCAAATAAATGCAGCCTTGGTGAACAGAAGAGGCTTCTTTCACAAACAATGCCAAATCTTTAAACAGTGTATGCTACTTTTTTGAGCATTATTTTACATGAAAACCTACGTCTTCTTTAGTAATCACATACAGTTTAAGATTTTATGGCCATCAGCTTATGTAGACAGCATGAACAGATAAATGGTGCTATACAGAGTATTGTATAATTAATTAGTAACGCATAATTGGTATATTTACTGGTATCTATTACATTTTTGAAAACTAAAAATGAAAATATGATTAAAATTATTTAAAATGGAGTAACCTAAAATAGTCAGGTTGATTATATCATTAGAAACAACATATTAGACTTGACTAAAACCTATTCATTTAGATGTTACTACACAAAGCACATTTTAAATTCCTAATACAGTGTGCTTTCTTTAGTAATGCTCAACATAACGAGTCCCCTTTGGCAGTCCATCACCTCCAAACTTCAGCGTCTCCCTCGTTTGCTAATTAGATCTGCAGGTCTTTCCCGCTTCACACTTTCCCAGGTGTGGGGTTCACTGTGGACGCCTCTCACCACGGAAACCAGGCTTGGATTGCCCAGAGGCCATTCACCTCTTATTACTTATCTCTCAGCATTCCTCCAACAATACACGACTGCATTTAATAATGCACTGCCAGTAAATACAAGATACTCCAGTTACCACACTTCAATTTACGATAACATGCTTTCAGTTTCAAATGTCTAACTCACTGTCTGATATGTATGATTGTCTGTGCAGTGGTTAGATAGGATGATCCGACGCTCTTGGCTGTGGATCTCGGAGGAGGGCCGTCATTTGAGCTTTGCTCTGGGTGTCTTGGGAATATGTCACTATAGTGTTAAGATTGTATTCCCACCCCATTCATTCTAGAATCTGTCTTAACCAGCCCTCTCTGGACCATAAAGGAAAAAGTGCTTTCACTGTTTGAAGTATAAATGCACTTTTGAGTCACAGAACGTGGTTAATATGGTTACATTCTTTAAAGGGGTCATGAATTGAGAAATCAAATTTTCCTTTATCTTTTGACATTCAAGAGGTCTTTGTACTATAAAAATATCCTGTAAGTTTCAGAACTTCCTGATTAATACAAAAACAGCTTTTATTGAAACCAAGCTCCCAAAATGACTCGTTTCAGATTTTGTTTCAGTATGACATCATAGTGCGACGAAAGACCGCCTCTGCAGAAGATCAACACCTACTTCTACATCATTACCTCTTTAGCCCCGCCCACTGATTAGCGCATGTCATGTAGTAGTAAATACGAGACAGACGTAGGATTATTCCAGAAACAAAACCATAGAGATGCCTCTGAGGATTACAAGACGTTTTGAAGTGCCAAGTTGTGGAAAAACGTTGCATTCTCATCCTTGTCAAGTCAAGTCACCTTTATTTATATAGCGCTTTTTACAATGCAGATTGTGTCAAAGCAGCTTTACATTGATAACTGGTACATAATTTTGGCGGCACAGAAGCTCTTAAAGAATAGTGTCAATGCAGGCAGATCAGAAGCACTGTTGATTAAATGTCAAGAATACTGTTGAATATCAAATGTCAGGTCAAATGTCAAGTGTCCCCAACTAAGCAAGCCAAAGGCGACAGCGGCAAGGAACCCAAACTCCATCAGGTGACATCAGGTGGCAAACAGGTGGCAAACAAGTGGCAAATAGGTGTTAAAATGGAGAAAAAAAAACCTTGGGAGAAACCAGGCTTAGTCGGGGGGCCAGTTCTCCTCTGGCGAACAGTGCTTTGCTTTGTTTTGTATGATTTGAACCATGCCAATGCAATTCCACTAATGCCAACATAGTTTTCGAGTCTATTTAGAAGAATATTGTGATCTATAGTGTCAAATGCAGCACTAAGATCCAGTAACACTAATAGAGAGATACAACCACGATCTGATGATAAGAGCAAATCATTAGTAACTCTAATAAGAGCAGTCTCAGTACTATGGTAAGGTCTAAATCCTGACTGGAAATCCTCACAGATACTATTTCTTTCTAAAAAGGAACATAGTTGTGATGAAACTGCCTTTTCTAGTATTTTTGACAGAAAAGTGAGATTTGAAATCGGCCTGTAATTGACTAATTCTCTAGGATCAAGTTGTGGTTTTTTAATAAGAGGTTTAATACCAGCCAGCTTAAAAGTTTTTGGTACGTATCCTAGTGATAAAGATGAATTAACAATATTAAGAAGAGGATGTATGACCTCTGGAAGCATCTCTTTCAATAGCTTAGTCGGTATAGGGTCTAACATACATGTGGATGATTTTGATGATTTAACAAGTTTAGACAATTCTTCCTCTCCTAAAGCAGTAAATGAATTGAATTTTTCTTCAGGGACACTACAATGCACTGTCTGACACAATACTGTAGTAGACGGTTGCATGGTTATAATTTTTTCTCTAATATTATCAATCTTGCAAGTAAAGAAGTTCATAAAGTCATTACTGCTGTGCTCTTTGGAAACATCAGAAGTTGAAGCTTTATTTCTTGTTAATTTAGCCACTGTATCAAATAAATACCTAGGGTTGTGTTTATTTTCTTCTAAAAGTTTTGAAAAATAGGCAGATCTAGCAGTTTTTAAGGCCTTTCTGTACTCAATCATTCTCTCTCTCCACGAAATGCGAAATACTTCTAGTTTTGTTTTCTTCCAGCTGCGCTCCATTTTTCTAGCTGCTGTTTTTAGGGCCCGAGTGTGCTCATTGTACCATGGCGTTGGATTAATTTCCTTAATCTTTTTTAAACGCAAAGGAGCAACTGAGTCTAATGTGCTGGAAAAGACAGAGGCAATAGTTTCTGTTGCAACATCGAGGTCTTCTAAGCTGTCTGGTATGCTAAGGCGATGAAACTGATCAGGAAGATTATTTATAAAGCGATCTTTAGTGGTAGAAGTGATGGTTCTACCATATTTATGGCAGGGAGGCAGTTTAGCCGCTTTAACTAAATGTAGTATACACGAGACTAGATAATGATCTGAGATGTCGTCACTCTGCTGCAGAATTTCAACGGCATCAATATCGATTCCATGTGACAATATTAGATCTAAAGTATGATTACGACAATGAGTGGGTCCTGACACGTGTTGTCTAACACCAATAGAGTTTAGAATGTCTGTAAATGCCAATCCCAATGAGTCTTTTTTATTATCTACATGGATATTAAAATCACCAACAACAAGGACTTTATCTGCAGCTAGTACTAATTCTGATATAAAATCAGCAATTTATTTGATAAAGTCTGTATGGTGTCCTGGTGGCCTGTATACAGTAGCCAGCACAAATGTATATATTACTATAAATTACAGCAACACCTCCCCCTTTGCCTTTCTGTCGAGGATTGTGTCTATAATCATAACCTTGAGGGCTGGACTCATTTAAAGTAATGTAATCGTCCGGTTTTAGCCAAGTTTCTGTCAAACACAGCACATCTAGATTATTGTCTGTGATAATATCGTTGTGAAAATACAGCGAGAAAATATGCGAGAGTTTCTATGTGTTGGGAATTATCTGACTTCTGTAACGTGAGGCAGCTAGCAGACGGTCGGTTTAGCCAGTCTGTCTGCTTCCTGTCCTGGGCCCCAGTTTGTCATGTTTTAGTTCTAAGACTATGTGCCATATTACTAGAGAGAAGAGCAGCACCATCCCGAGAGGGATGAATACCATCTCTTTTCAACAGGTCAGGTCTGCCCCAAAAACTTTTCCAATTGTCTATGAAACCTATATTATTCTGCGGACACCACTTAGACAACCAGCCATCACAAACTTAGACAACCAGGATCACAAAAATCTTGTGATCCTAACATTAAGAAAGTGTGGATGAACTTTATTTTTAACTAAGTTCCAGTCAGATCGCGTCACTTCATTTTACTGCGGATTCATTTTTAAACAAGACAGTTTGACACAGGCTTTTCAGAGATGCTGCAGTGCCGACTATATTGAATTCAACAGTAATGTTGCAACACACAAATGTAAGTAACAATGTTTTTACCATGTGTCACTATTGCTAGTCTGTTACATAGTTTGATATGTACTCACTTTACTTTCATGATGAAAGATGAATATAAGAGCGACAGTGCGACAAACGATGGTACATTCATTCATAATTTGTTTATCAACTGTAACTGTGGTAACTCCAAGTAGGCTACTTAAACTTCACTTTTAAAAATAGCACTTCTAAAAGGGTTTTTTTTGCAGTGATGCCGTAAAGGAACCATTTTTGGTTCCCCAAAAAACCTTTCAGTAAACAGTTCTTAAAAGAACCTTTTTTTATTATTATTATTGTGATACATTTTTATAATAATCTACTATATTTCTACTTTAAAGATCATTCCATGGATTCCATGGGTTAAAGGTTCTTCATGGAACCATAGAAGCCCATAAAGAGCTAAATGGCATCTTATGAAGTTAAAATGACCTTCTATGGGAACAAAAGGTTCTTCAAACTGTAAACCCTTGCTAAAACCTTTCTTTTTAGGAGTGTCTGCATAATATGATTCGCATCAGATTGAATTCCTGTTTCTCCAATAGCACTTGTTTTGTAAGTAATAATCAAAAATCTTTCAAGAGGCCCACAGCTCAAGATTAATTGTCTTGCTCTGATTAATTACATGTCATTTCCCGTAGGAAGGATTGTTCTCCACTGTTTTGCTATTTCTGCGCTCAGTCAACTTCCCTTTCTTGGTTTTCAATGCAACAGCAATGAAATTCAGCAGCACTTTAGACATTTTTTGGGGAAGAAAGTTTACATTTTAGTAGGCTGTAATTTCCATCCATTAATGTTTAGGTTTGAAACCCTTGTTTAAAGAGTCAAATATCATAGCAGACTGTCTGTTTTTTGTGGGAAAACAGTGCCAGCAGAATCTCAGACAGGTTATATTTGGATATAGCCTACTGGACTATACAGTCAGACTCAGATTATGTTTTGCGTTTTAGTTTATTAACCCCATTAGTTGCCTGTCAGCACCAGCATTTTTTATTATATTCACAAAACTTTTATGGCCCCCAGAGTATTTTATTGTATGACAATGTAAACAGTCAATGTATCTGAAGAAAAACAGAGCCTGTTCATTCTTTTGAAAAAAAAAACTAGCTTCATTCATTATTATTCTTTTTTATCAATACTTGAATGTGAGTAAGTTTCATTAAAAAGCAACATTTTGGACAAAAAGCATAGAAAATTGCATTTTTGTCAAAGACTGTCCGGATCGGATTAGGAACGATTATCAAAACATAGATTGAATAGACAGAGTCCATCAACAAATCTTCACAGTCCTGTACCTCTTCCTGGGTCAACAGTTCATTCAATAACGTTACACCGTTTTGATTTATATTCTGTTAAATAGTTAATGATCACGTTTACATGCACATAAGAAACTATCTGCTCCTTCTTGTTTACACAGATCTTCTTCTTCGCTTGATTTGGATCCGGAGATTCTGTACTATTTCAAAAGATCCATAACAGTGCCCCTACCGTATAATAGTGAAAACACGGATTGCCAGGAAAACTTGTCAATGGCAGGGAAGCGTTGTCATAAACGTTGGAAAATCTTGTCAATGACAGGGAAAGAGTTAATCATTTTCACTGTATTTTCACAAGCTCCCCAGTACCGCCAACCAATATGCTGTTTGTTCAGCTAAACCATTTTCAAATCCCCCTTCATATGTTTTCTAATAGACTCATCCTCCCCTTTAAAACTGAGCCAAACCCGCTAATCATGCGATCAGGCCGGCGCTCCGAGCCACGCATGCCTTTGCACATGGCAGGGCAAATTAGAGTGTCTCCAGCAGTCTGGATCTCTAATTCAGCAGCAGCAGGCCTTCATCTGTCCCCTGAATTACAGCTCAACGCTTCCCGCTGTGAATCCCGCTCGGCCCGGCCCCGCAGCGCTCACACAGAGAAACTGCAGCTCAGAGAACAACATGAAACGAGCATGCGGAGTGCATGAGATCAATGAGACATAACCTGTGGTAAACACCTCTGGATTAACCATGTGAAAGTTGAGGCAAAATAGGTAATTCGGATCATGGCAGTGTAACATTTAGGGCAGGAATGGTTTGAATATCCTGTTTTACTTGGAAATATGTCACATTATACAATATAAGACAGTGGCTCTATCCGAAAGCTTAGGCAGCTGGCAATGACTATCGGACAGACTTCTGAAGCAGCGTTACGGTTTAATGATCTACAACAAAATAGAGAGAGCTTTGGTGATAACTAAGTGAATATTTAATTACTTCAATAGTAATTTATTGCTAGAAATTACATCAAAAGTGGAAAACGTTGGTCAAAAACATACATTTACACACACTCTGACCACCAACCACAACTTTCAGACGCCATCTTTATTTTGTATCTCCACTGGCACAGAATGGAATGTACAGGATTGTGGGATATCAGAAGCAGCAAAGTATACTTCTATGCAGCCTTCAGAAATCGATCAGATGAAGGTATCTCAGGAGACAGGAAGTAAAGCTAACATTGGATTCGGACGTGCCTTGATGCCTTCCTAGCTTGAAATGCATCCTCCGAAGGTGGCATTTTTCAGCTTTCGGATACAGCCAACATGTCTCTGTTAAAAAAAAAAAGGCCTATGCTGGTTAGGTATGTTTTGAAGCATGACAGCTGGTTTGAGCTGGTTTAAGCTGGTGCTTAGTTGGACCTTAGCTGGTTTAAGCTGGTCAAGTACTGGTCCTGTGCTGGTCCTAAGCTGGTCCTAAACAATTAACTCCAGCTCAGGACCCTGTTAAACCAGCTTATGACCAACTAAGGACCAGCATAAACCAGCTCAAACCAGCTTCCATGCTTCAAAACATACCTAACCAACATTTTTTCAACATGGGTGTCAGAGATTTTCTGACATTTGTTCCTGTGGAGCTGTATTCATCCTATGATGACCGTTCTCTCTGGAGATGTTTCTCTGGGAACATGAGAAGCCCAGAAGAACTCAGAGAGACCTGAGCCGTGGAGCCATGACTCACTAAACTCTTAACAATCTCTAGCAATTTCTTTGCTTATTGTGAGATGTAGCTTATTTTATAATTTATTTTTGGCCGTTTTGCCTTTTAAAAGGAGAGGAAAATGGAACAGTGTTGATATTGTTAACTAAAACTATTTAAAATCTTTTGAAAAAAGTCTGAAATAATATAAATATATTAATATTTTCATGATCACATCATGAAATAAATGTTTTTCTGGCCACAGTTATTGGCACCCCAAGAATTTTTTATGAGTAAAATATCTCTATATTCCCATTCATATTTACATTTTTTTAGCACACCATGACTTCCTGTTCCACAGGAGTATAAACATGAGGAAACACAAAGGCCAAATTCCCGTAATCATTCATCACAATGGTAAAACCAAAGAATATAGTACTGATGTGCAGCAAAAAGATTGTTGAGCTTCACAAAATAGAAATTGGCTTGTAAGAAAATAGCCAAAGCATTGAAAATCCCCATTTCCACTATCAGGGCAATAATTAAGTTAGGGTTAGTCAATCAACTAAAGATTTTACAAATCTGCCTGGAAGAGGACATGTGTCTATATCGTCCTAATGCATGGTGAGGAGACTCTCCAAGGTTCACAGCTGGAGAATTGCAGAGATTAGTTGAGTCTTGAGTCTCAGAAAAGCTAAATCCTCTGCTCTCATCCAGAAACAATCTCCAGAATATTCAGTTGTCAGACAACACTGGAACTTCAAACGGGACCAGCTTCTATGGTCAGAGCTTTTTGGCAGCAAACCCACCAGATGGGTTTGGTGCACACAGGGATAAAAAGTACCCCATGTCCACGGTTAAATATACTGCTGGATCTTTAATGTTATGGGCCTATTTTTCCGCTGGAGGTCCTGGACATCTTGTTCAGATACATGGCATCATGGATTCTATCAAATACCAACAGATAAAAAATCTAAACCTGACCGCTTCTGCTAGAAATCCTATAATGGGCCATGGTTGGATCGTCCATCAGGACAATGATCCAAAACAAACATCAAAACAACACAAAAATGTGTCACTGAGCACAAAATGAAGCTTCTGCCATGGCCGTCCCAGTTCCCTGACGTGAACCCTAAAGAAAATGAGTGGGGTGAACTGAAGAGGAGAAGCACCAACATGGAGCTGGGAATCTGAAGAATCGTGAAGATGCTCTGGCATGGCAGCCATGATGGGAAGAGTCTCTGACATGGCATGCAATGATGGGAAGAGGCTCTGGTGTGGCAGCCATCTTGTCTGAAGACATCGGCGTTGCAGCCATCTTGTCTGAAGACAGGCATGGCGGCCATCTTGTCTGAAGACACAGGTGTGCCGGCCATCTTGGCTGAGGACTCTGGCATGGCAGCCATCTTGGCGGAGGATTCTGGCATGGCGACAATCTTGGCTGATGACTCAGGTGCGGCGGCCATGTAGTGAACAGGCTTTGATGTGGCAGCCATATTGTGAGCAAGCAGAGAGGGAGAATCCAACATTAACACCTGCCTGCACTCCATTTGCATCTAATTCCTCAGAATTAGGCCTCACACCTTAGACAGTTAATACTTAACCTTATTTCTGCATCTAATTCCTCAGAATAAGCTTTAGCAAATTAATAAGTAACAGTATCAGCGCTAGCTTAAACAAAAATATTCCTGTTCCTGTTCGACTCCTCCCATGTTCCACCTCTATCCCACCTCACCGCAATGGCAGCCACGGGACCCAAGCCGCAGAGAGTAGGTGCTTAACTCTCATCCATCAAGAAAGACTCAAGCCTGGGTGGAACAAATCACTGCGACCACATCACACTACGTGCATTTAACCCCCTTGGGAGTTAAGCGTGCTAAGTTCAAGCACCAGATTCTGGCACTCTGAAAGAATCATATGAGAACAGCCACAACTGCATTGCTATGCCTTCAACTCCCTCGAGAGCCGAACTTGCAAACACTAAATACTATCCCTCAGAAGGGAACAGAAAAGACATAGTTCCTTACCTGTCTCTGTAGATAGTTTTGTGAATACATCCTCTTTGGGTGGAATGTCTCTTTGACTAGACAAAGGTATTCCACCCAAACCCACCTCCCAAATCCATAGAGAATGGTGATGACGCAAACACAGCTTTTTATTGAGAAGTCCTTCCAATTGGTGCATTCAGCTCTCTCAAGAACTAAACACGCTTGCTCCTCACTCATGCTCAAAGAGCACCAGCAAACACTTCCTGAAAATGCATGATAGACACGTTCACACGTACGCAAACAAATGCACCTGAAGAAAAAGAAAGCTGATGACGTCTAATACAGGTGCCCTTTTGTACTCACGGTCACACCAGTAATGACGTCATGGACTGTCGTCGGCCAATGACATTGTCCCATTTAAACACGTGCTTCAGACACTGGTCATGCTGGAGGCATTGCCCAAAGTTTCCTCTAGAGGACGCAGTGTGAGTTCCCATTTGAAGTGGAACAAATAGATATGTGGAAAAACAAGTATTTCCAACCTTCATTTTGACCCTCTGTCTGAAATTATCATTTTTTAAGGTGCGGACCCTTTAAAGGGGCTATATGTAAGATTTTTACTTTAATAAAGCATAAAAATACCCCAATGTTTGCAGATATTTAGGAAACATGCTAAACTACTTGTTTCTCAGAAAAACAATGCTACAGCTAGATATTCTACATTGAAATGTGCGTTCCGTGTCAGAATGTCTGTCTTTGTTTTGATCTGTGCAAAACCATGTACTGCCAGTTTATCCAATAGTATTTCGACATCACAGGTTGCCAGTTGACGGAAAACACCACATATTGCAGCCATGGAAACCAGCAAACAAACTGGGTCAGAGAATCACAGAATCTACCTGACCTAAAAAGCCTCTGCATCCATCTAAAAATCTCTATGAACGACAGCATATTAAAACACAGATAAATCAACTCATCAGCTTACAGTGTGTAAGTCTCCTCAGCTTTCATTGTCAAATACACTCCCTCTTGTTGCGTGTCAAGCTTCAACCTTCAACTCTTTGAACGAGGGGGCAGGGCAAACAATATTTTGAATTTGGACTGCAGTACCTATTTCGACCACTGGGTGTCATTCCTACATAGAGCCCCTTTAAGGCTTGTCAGTAAATGGCAAATGTTATGATTGGCTAACGTCATTGCATAGGAAACAGCATCAACGCCCACTCACTGTTGTACACGAGTAAGAGTTTTGAAAACATCCATATAAATCCGCCATTTACAGACAAAGCATTATGAAATCATTTACTTACGATTTGCTTAAACAGGACGCGTTAAAGTGAACTTTCTTTCACTCTTCCTTTTGTCCTGTTGTTGACAGATTCAAGTGTGTGGAGTATGTCAGAAAATGAACGTGCATCTGTATCAGTGGCGGCTACTGGTCTGTCAGAGAGGGGAAGCTCATTTTCGGCCTACATCATAAAATTGTCTATTTATTTAAAAGTAAATTCTGCCCTACGTTCCTTTTCAAGAAAATGGTCTGTGACCCTGTCGTACCAACTAGGAGTCTTTTCAAGTAAAAAAAATATTAAACTCTGTAAAACTGAAACAAGGAATGTGGTGTATAATTGTGTGAAATGTATGATGAAAATCAAGCAATTTCGCCAAGCAAATATCAAAGAAATAGGTTGCAGCAGTTTTTATTTCGACTGAACTTGAGAAATCCGCGATGCGACTGAGCGCGAATAGCTTCAGTGATTCCTTATAGTACAGAATCGCTGTCAGTCAAAAGGAGATGCAGTCTTTCGACAGACCCTCCAATCATCACGCAGAAGCTCGGAGTCCGGGCCAGCCCACTCCCCATTCACCCCCAGAGACGCTGAGCGTCCGTGGGCGGGACATAATCGCAGCGTTTATCCAATGACCGTCTAGTTTCGAAGCGCTGAAAAAAACCGTTCAAAGCAGCCCCATTGAAGTCAATGGACGCTGGGCTTCAATAGGGAAATGCACTGTGACGCTGCGGGAATATATGAGAAGGAAATCGAGTCAGCCGACCTGCTATATGTAGCTGATTCTGAACGAACTCATCTTTGAGATGAACGTTTTCTAACGCATTTTTAGTCAATAAAATGTTAATACAATAGTACATATTTGACCATTAATTTTGTGACATTATAAGGGACGCCGAGCTTCCCTTGCAGTCTTAAAGAAATCGTCCCTGATCTGTATACTGTCCAGTGTAGACAGCGTCAGTGATTAAAATGGGTTCTATTTGCATTTGACGCGATGTGAGCCTCTCATCCGGTGTAGGCAAATGTCAACCGCTAAGTGACTGGATGCCAGTGGGCGGGGCCTATGGTGTGATGATGTATAACTATTCGTCAGTGATTTGCTCTGGAGGCAGTCATATGCAAATATATTTGCCTGTGTGATGTCACAGATTGTGCAATATCAAAACAAGCCATTTTGGGTGTTTGTTTGATTAAATAAATGCTATGTTTTTAATGAGGAGGATGTTTAAGCTATGAAATTTGCAGGATGTTTTAATGTTACAAAGATAAATATTTCAAAAGATCAAGGCAAATTTGATTTATCATGTCATGGTAAAGTTTGAGTGTTACATCAGCACAAAATGTTGTGTAACACAGATCAAACATTTTAACATTTCTATTCAAACGAAAGAAAATGAAAGTATCTGATAGGCCTTCATCTCTCCTGTCATAATCAGCTGCTGTGACAGGCTCAGGTCATGGCTTTTGCTTCTCTGATAAATTTGTTTGAATAATTGTAGTGCTGAAAAAGATGGATCAGGTTTTGATGAGTGCTGGTACAGTTTCTCAAGCTCTAGTCTTGAAGCACCTGTGTGTGTCTCAGTAGTGGGCGACTCAAAGCTTATTTCTCTTTGCTCCAGAAATCTGCTGAGGAGGCAGAGACTCACAGCAGATGGGCTGAGATGTAGCCAACATAACATATTTCTCCAGGATTAATTGTTTGGCCCTGTGCTCCATCTTTCTCTCCTTTTCTTGTGCATTAGACAAATTCAAATTCTCATTGGTAATCAGCTTTTTGTTTACAACTCCTTCGCCTGTATTTAAAACAGCCTGACTTAACCCAAACCTGCAGGAAAATATAAATTTAATATCATTTCAAAACCGAATATCATTTCTTTCTTTTTCTTTTTTTCTTTTTTTCTTTTTTTGTGCATCACAAGTAAATGCACCTCTTGCCATGCAACGGGTTCACAGTGGTACAGTATGCGTCTAGTACATCCCTCTTTTAAAAAGAGTACTTATTACCTAAACAATAAACTTTAAAAAATATTCTTAAAGACCCCCTTTAAAGAAAGTTTTTAATGTTGTTTATATGTCTGTGTGGTGTTTTAATATGCTTTTAGAAAAAAACATCCAAGTCCAAGTTCATCAGTCATTGCTGAGAATTTTCTCTTTAAAACTGCAGTGTCCCAAAGTTTGAAACGCAGTTTGAAACCACCCGTTTCCTACCATCACATACAAGTAACCAATCCTGTCAATGTGCGGGCCGCGGCTTTTCCACTGTGAGCACAAGAGCATCTTTTGGGTAGGGACAGGGAAAATTGGGTACAAATACCAATATTGTGGGTGAATTATGTATATGATGTACACTATATTGCCAAAAGTTTTGGGACGCCTGCCTTTATGTGCACATGAACTTTAATGACATCCCATTCTTAATCGGTAGGGTTTAATATGGAGTTGGCACACCCTTTGCAGCTATAACAGCCTCAACTCTTCTGGGAAGGCTTTTCACAAGGTTTAGGAGTGTGTTTATTGGAATTTTTGACCATTCTTCTGGAAGCGCATTTGTGAGGTCAGGCAGTGATGTTGGCTAGAAGGCCTGGCTCACAGTCTCCGCTCTAATTCATCCCAAAGGTGTTTTATCGGGTTGAGGTCAGGACTCTGTGCAGGGCAGTCAAGTTCCTCCACACCAAACTCGCTCATCCATGTCTTTATGGACCTTGCTTTGTGCACTGGTGCGCAGTCATGTTGGAACAGGAAGGGGCCATTCCCAAACTGTGTGACGCTTTGCAGACTCTGAAGTGTGCATTCATGTGTTTTGAAGGAGGCATGGCTTTGGAGAGTGCTCTGAAGGGAGGGTGGGATCTAATGCTTTCAGTACTAGCTTGCTTTTGCTAGCCTGTCTGAAATTGCCTACCCTATTTTTAAGTTGCATTTTATTTAATTAATATTATATTATCTGCAAGTTTTTTGAAAATATACTTTTAAGATTTGAAGTACACTACAAGTGCACATTCAATACAGTCAAGCACACTTCTTTTCACAAGGTACATTAGTTCCCTAAAAGCATGTTCATAGAAAGCAGTATTTAAAGGCACACTATGTTACTTTTTTGTTCAAAATGTACAAAATTGTAATAATTACGAACATATGTCACTTGCCCGTGTGTGTCTCATCATATCTGTAATAGAGAAAAGTTTCTCCGGCTACTTTGACGTGTGTATGGTGTGGGAGAGGCAGAGGTTAGTTGTCAAGAGTGAGCGACAAAGGTTTACATTGAGCAGCTAAATCTCAAACCTCGAGGAGAATCATCCATTTTAAACAAACAGCAAACAGAGGAGAGTCTGCTGGCAAAAAGAAAATGTGACAGAGCCCGTAATAAAACAAGAATCAACATTGGCTTGGCTTTTGGAGATGGTGAGAACTGAGGGATTTGAAATGTCGTAAAAGCGATGCGGAGATGACGTTTTTATTACTCAACAGATAAATTACCATATGTAGCTCTCTAATGCCTGCTACAGACTGTGGGATTTCAGCAATCCTATAAGATCATTACAAATCACACTGTATGACATGGATCTTATAAACTTGGGTACGACATGTAGATTGTACAATGATCACACCTATTGAATCGTAGGCATGACGCAAGTTAGAATAAAATGTCATCACCGTGTGCTAGTGGTAAAACCATTTATTAATGGGTAAAGCTACAGTAACATCTTCAGCTAGTCAGCCTGAGATCCCTTTCCATTTAAACTGGTTTTATCTCTTAAGCCTTGTAGTAGTGTTTTATGATCAGTCGGATACCTTTAACAAAATATTAATTTCACTACACAAATAAATGAATGAATAACACATAAAAATGCCAGATTTCTGGGAACACTATTGCGCGATGACTCAAATAAACCATTTAAATGAGCTGTCCAAACGAATGATTCAATAAATTGATTTGGTCTTTTCTGCCAAAAATACTCAACTGACACTTCCAGTCAGCCAGCCATGGCTCTAAATGATGTATTTTAACATAGTTTAGTGTTTGTAGTATACACATTTTGCCTTTGAAAACAAGACTAAAAAAAGACTAAAGAACAAAAACAAGATTTGTCCTCTGAAAATCAAATTGCAAAATAGCAAAACACTTGTAAAATAGCAAACAATGTAGGTTAAATAGCAAACAAAATGTCCATGTTGAACACAAAGAGCTAGCATTGACTCATTTAAGTTATAATGGCACTTCAACATCCAAAAATCCATATAAAAAAAACTCTGATAAATGTGTAACACTAATTAAAAACAGTTGTTGAACTTTATGGTACTTTTCCAAGTTTGTTCATTGGCTTAGAATGCAAATATTTAGCATTAACGCACAACTGGAAATAACACGTTTGGCTGTCGACAAAGGCTTTCGTGAGAGCAGAGTGGCGTGGTGAAAGTTATATCCTTTACAGTACAGCAAATAAATTTGTTATTAGCAAACATGCTTGTTATTGGTCAGTGTTGTTATTGCATTTCGAGAGTGTGGCTCGAAAGCCTTACCGAATGGAGCGTGCTGGAGTAAAGTAACAAAGCAGGGGAAGGAAACACGCTCACACACACACGGTTGTTTTCGCTGTGCTACGAGGTGTTGTTTTCAATCCTTTGCCACCCACGTGGCATGTTGGAGTGTGAGGAGAGGGTTCAGGTAACGCCATGTGTTCCCGATTAATACAAAAACAAACACTGGAGGTCAGCAGGCAGAACAGACGCCATTACACTCATTAATATGTACATGACTTTTGACTGGCTTCATGGGCTGATGGATGCGTGTAACCATGGGTCCTGCCATTGAGAACGCCGTGCCATGATCACAAACATCGGTGGTCAAAGATGGCAAACTCTCCAGATGGGAAATTAATGTTTGCGCCATCAGCTTTGGTTGTTTAATTTACAAGTACTATTGTGTTCATATCTTTTTCCCCTATTGATGTGTATTCTTGGATGTTTTTGTCCTTTCCCACTGGCAGATGAGAGCAGGGAGGCTTATATATAATACTGATTAGTGATGATAAATTGATATCTGTTGGGCTAATTTTATATATATATATATATATATGTATGAAAACTATAAAATTTTGTTTCCAATGTTTATAGCCAATTGTATTTTGTTATTTTTATTGTTGGAAATGACAATCATGGCAAAAGCATTCCTGTAGCTCAAACAGTATAGAAAACTGTGTAGCAACGGTTATGGTTCCCAGGGAATGCATATACTAAAAAGATGTCGCTTGAATGCAATTTAAGTTGGTTTGGATAAAAGCTTCTTATGAATGTGTAAATGGAAAAGCCATTTCTCTTTATTTCCTTTACACTTCATACAGTTGTTACCTTAGATGTCACTACCTTTTGCAAAAACTTTTTTAGAGCCAAAATTTCACCACAGACCTTATTTTGGGTATTTAAATAAAAACTCATAAAAAAAACCTCATTGATTTGGAGCCTGAAATGCTAAAATGCGAACTGTATAATGTTACAATGCACATTTTTTTGTGACATGGATATGATCTTGACATTTTTCATAAGATTCAGACACTCTCAGATTTGAAATGAATGAATTGAAACTGAATATTAGAATATGCAGAAAAGTTAGTTCATGCGTTCATGACCTCAAGCCTAGATTATTGTAATGCTCTACTGGGTGGTTGCCCTGCACGCTTAATAAACAAACTCCAGCTGGTCCAAAATGCAGCAGCTAGAGTTCTTACTAGTTTCTTATGAATGTGTAAATGGAAAAGCCATTTCTATTTATTTCCTTTACACTTCATACAGTTGTTACCTTAGTTGTCACTACCTTTTGCAAAATCTTTTTTAGAGCCAAAATTGTTCAGTTTGCTTGAAATGACACCAACTGAGGAACAGCCATAATTTTTTAAACATCAAATAATTTTCATTTGCATAAAATAAATGAAGCATCTTTTAGGAGTACTACTTTTTTTGCATTGTGAAATTATTCCATGACAATTATTTGCCCCCCAAAATTGAGCGTTGATTGTTTTGTTTCATAATAAATTATAAGCAGTGCAACAAACACTATCATCAATGCTTTTTTTTTTAAGAAGAAGAAGAAGAAGAAAATGTGCTGGTAACACTTTACATTAATGTTCAATAGTTAACTACATAAGTTAACATGAACTATGCTTATACAGCATTTATTAATCTCTGTTAATGTTAATTTCAACATTTACTAATACATTATTAATATCTTGTTAACATTAGTTAATGCACTGTGAACTAACATAAACAAACAATGAACAACTGTATTTTCATTAACTAACGTTAACGAAGATAATAAATGTATTGCTCATGGTTAGTTCATGTTAGTTAATACATTAACTAATGTTTAATTAATGAACCTTATTGTAAATTGTTACCAATGTGCTTAATTGTCATTAAAATTCAGAGCTGCAGTGATAAAGTTTTTTTGTAGCACAACCCAGAACCTTGGTTCCCTTGACAAAAACCTAATAGTATCTTTCCATTGGCTTTTGGATTATTGCAGAAAATAAGCTCTGTGACCAACAAAAGTTTAGGATTCTTACACATTGTGTTCATCATGATAATCTTCACACATTTGTTTATGAACTTTGAAGCCTAAAAAGAGAAACGTATGCTATAAATGAACTACACCACACTTGCATTGAATTCAACATCACCTTCACTAAGCTTCCAAAAACTTTCGAGTTATAATAGTTTGCATTTTTTGTTCACTCATTGACTTTAGGACGATGGAGCCTGAAAATCTAAAATGCGAACTTGTAATGTATAACTGTATAATGTTACAATGCAAAATTAATATCTAACTGAATATTAGAATATGCAGAAAAGTTAGTTCATGCGTTCATGACCTCAAGCCTAGATTACTGTAACGCTCTACTGGGTGTTTGCCCTGCACGCTTAATAAACAAACTCCAGCTGGTCCAAAACACAGCAGCTAGAGTTCTTACTAGAACCAGGAAGTATGACCACATTAGCCCAATTCTGTCAACAATGCATTGGCTCCCTATTAAACACAGCATACATTTTAAAATATTGCTAATTACTTACAAATCACTAAATGGTTTAGCTCCTCAGTACCTGAGCAAGCTCTTAACACATTATAGTCCTTCACGTCTATTGCGATCTCAAAATTCTGGCCAGTTGATAATACCTAGAATATCAAAATCGACTGCAGTAGTAGGTCTTTCTCCTATTTAGCATCCAAACTCTGGAATCGTCTTCCAAGCATTGTTCGGGAACACTTTAAAAACATTTAAGCCAGTACAACAAAAAAAATCTTGGTACTAATTTCCCCTAGCTTTTTCTTGTTTTCTCAACTTTTGTAAATAACAGTTAAACTGACTGAAATTAAGTTGTCAGTCATACAAAAAATGTTTAGTTGAGTTAACTTAAGATTGTTAGTTTTCTGGAGAGGTCCAACTATTCTTTAACAAACTTTTTTAAGTTGGGCCAACTCAACATAGTGACAATTCAGCTCATAATTTATTCATGCAGCAATGCATGATGGGAGCCATGGATGAATTTTGATTGGTGGCTCCCAGAATGCACTGCAACATGTTTTTTGATGGCCACCACTGTTGAGATTCACAGACTGATTCTTGATATCTGTGTCTGTAAATGCATCAACTTTTGAGAGATTTTTCAGATTATATTGAGAAAGCTGATCTTCTGCTGTTGAATTACAGTGCTGCTGTAATCAATAATGTAAATCTAACTCAGCGATTGGGCTCTAAATGAGTTCAGTGATTCAGGTCAAATAATGACTATGTAAAAACATAACCAACACCACCTTATCATCTTTTTTTTGCTTGACTAGCTGTTACAACAGCCCAAACAAAATCTAATATTAAAAAGTAAAGGGTCAAGAGCCCAACTAAAGCAAACCCTCATCTCCACGATGGTGGCTTAAAAATTGTGATTTTCTCCTTTGGTGATTCTGCTTGTTATCATCAGGTGTCTTCAATAATGGTCAATCATCACTCAATTTATCACTTAATTATCTCATTAACTCTGACGCTGCTTCAATGGTACTTTAACTCAGTAGTGCGCAAACACATGAAACTTAAGTTTAGCCTGAAATTTTTTTTGAGTGCAGCCAGCATATCATCTTATCGCCCTGATTTCATGTTAAAGCATTAAGGGATAACATAACAGCATGACCCTCTGTAATGCAGCTCTGAAATTATTAATAATAATAATAATTATTATTATAATTATAATAATACTAATTTTATTATCATTGTAAAATAATATTATTTATACAGTAGCCATACTTTAAATTATAATAATAATAATATCAATAACAACAACATAAATAATTTATATAATTTGTAATATTTGTAATAATAATTATTAATATTAATTATTATTATCATTATTTTACAATAATAGTATTCAATTACTATTAATTTACAATTATACATTAAGCTCATTTAACTGAGTTAAATTATATAAGTTATAAATAAGTAAAATAACTAAACGCCAATTTTTCTTTACTGTACCATAACCAAATGGTTGCATTTTATTCTAAAATTTGCATTTGCTTATGGGAGGGCAGTTCCCTAAACAAGATTGACTTAACTCAAATAAATAAGTTAGCAGAAGTTTTTTGGTTGAACTTGCAAAGCTTTGTTCACAAAACTAATCGTTTTAAGTTTATGGAAAAACACCTGGATTGTGTTGAGTAAGTGTATTAAACATAGTTGTACTGACTTTTTCATAGATTTTTGCTGAGCCAACACAACAAAACCAGTTATTTGAACTTTTTTCAAGTTGGGTTTTTTACAGTGAAGCAGACACACTCTGTCAGTTTAAATCTAGACTAAAATGCACCTCTTTAACCTGGCATACACAAAATACATTATCACATTTCTATAATTCACATACATTAAAGGATTGTTAGGCTGCATAAATTAGGTCAAACTGAACTGGGAACACTTCCTTTAACACCCGATGTACTTGTTACATCGTAAGAAGAATGACATCTACGCTAATATTAGTCTCTCTGTTTATCCCGAGGTTACCGTAGTCAGCTGTATCCGGTCTGTATCCTGATCAGATGGTGGAACTGCACCTAGACACTACCACAAGGCAGCCCTGAATATCAGCAGAGACAATGTCAACTAGACAATCCCCTGTGAAGGCCTCATCGACATGACAGCCATCGGCACAGATCCTCAGCAAAGACCACAAGAACCCGACAGGTCCTCCGCACAGACCCCTATGGACAGCTTCGGCTCCATACCGGCATAATGAATGCAAACTTCAAGCATAAGGAACTGGATGAAATATTTGAATTCTACCGATCCACAATCTAATTTCTGACTTGTGAATCATAATCACACCTCGTTCTTTCATTGGCCAGAGGAGAACTAGCCCTCCGACTGAGCCTGGTTTCTCCCAAGATTTTTTTCTTCATTCTGTCACCTGATGTTCAGTTCCTTTCCACTGTCGCCTCTGGCTTGCTTAGTTGGGGTCACTTAATATTCAACAATATTATTGATTTGACTGCACTGACACTATTGGATGAGAACTGAACTGAGCTGGACGATGACATCACTGTTTTCTGCAGAACTGCTTTGTAGATTAGTTGAACTAATTGAATAATTGATGATCTTTACAACAGAACTGAATCAACACTGAACTGACTTCATCTGAACAATGACATTATGAACTCTGAAAATGAACTCTGTTTGCATCACTGAGTCATTTTCCTGTTATCACTGTAAAGCTGCTTTGAAACAATCTGTATTGTATAAAGCGTTATATAAATAAAGGTGACTTGACTTGAATAAAATAAAATCCACAAATCTAATAAAGCAATGGCAGAAGTATGGTAAAGCGATTTAGTCGACTCATGCTACCTCAAGAGGCATCCAACATGGGCAGCATGAGTGTACCAATGTGTTTTGCTGTAAAATACAGGGAAGCGAGTCATAAGACAGGCACTGGGTATCAGCATGGCACCACCCATCAGTCCCGTTCCTGCCTCACGTGTAATCATCAGTTTGCGCCAGCCGTGCAGAACCCACTTCCTCCTCTACCTCCTAATTGCGTGCAGCTCGCTGTCATATTAAAATGCAATCTTGGAGTGACAATTACTGCCTGTGTGAGACAGAAACAACTTAAATTAGCGGAGTTTCAGATATTTTGGGTCATTTTTGTTTGTTTTTAAAGTGTATGTGTTTTTGTGTCATCCATCCATATAAATGTCCGGTTTATGTTCTGTTTTATGGACCTTTAGTTTGTTTCACCTTGTTTTCCTGTGTTCTGTTCCTGTTTCCGTTTTTCCTCATGTTCCTGCTCTTCATTTGTTGCCATGGTTACCAATATGTTGCACACCTGTTTCTGGTTGAGTTTGTCATTTTCTTTTGTATTTAAGCCCTGAGTTTAGTTCTGTCCATTGTCTTTTATTGTCTTTGCTTTAGTGTGAAGCTGTTTTTCTCCTTTGGACTGTTGGATTACCTTGTTTTTTGTTATTAAAAAGTTACTATGGCTAGTATTATATCCACATCTTCCTTGCCTTTTCCTCGGCTGCACCGTAACGATAGTATTGGTAAA
>RJVU01001449.1:632073-674009 GCA_003731715.1 Anabarilius grahami | reverse complement strand
GGGCTCCACTTGCTGTGGAAAAGAAAAAACACGAACGTGGTACTTCAGGCTCTGATGGTTGGAAAATCCATCATAACAGAATTTATGAACATATCAAGGGTAACATATCAATAATCACACAAAATGAATGTGTTAAAATGTCAATCTTAATTATATTATTTAAAATAATTATTAGTTTATTTTATTGGACTAGTTTTCAGAACCACAGCCACAAGATTTACCAAATCCATTTTTTTTATATATATAATACATTGTGTATCTGAGATTGAGATCAAAACATTCAATCATAATGCTAATATTGCAGCTTCAAATTTGGCTAAAAACAATATTTTCTGAAACTGTTGCCCATGAGATGAAATAATTCTCAGCTACAGTCATACAAACAAGCCACCTGTGCAGTTTTTGTTACATGGTTTCAATGGTTATTAGCATGTGGCCAGATATCTTTCACTTCCCCAGTGTAAACTCCGTGACCTTCTTTGGAACTGGTCTTTCTTAGATAATGCAGAAATGCTGCATCATTTCAAAGTGATGAAATATTGCTGGCACATGCAGCAGTGTGATTCACACATGCTTAGGTTCCCGAAAGTAAATTCAGATATTTTGTCACCTATTTTAACTTGATTTATTGTTTTAAGTTGTGCAGTTAAAAAAATAAAACATTTGCTGTCATTAGTTTTGCTGTTGTGTTCATGTAACATGAGGTGCTGACTGGAAATTCAACAGGAGTCTCCTAACCGCACAGTCTTCAAAAGAGGAAACAGATTAAGTTATAGCGCTGTGGCACTTCCAAAATACCACGTTATGATCAACCATGAGACTCTGTCTGCACAGCCTCATGCACTTCCCTTAAGAGAACTGAAGACTCATGCCACACCATGACCAATGGACTGAAAGAGTCAGGTAGATAGAAAGAGTTTTTCCAAACTACAAAAAAATTTAATAAATAAATAAAATAAAAATCTTCCACACAAAAGACCCTAGAACTTTTTTGATTGATAAGTGATTATTTATTTTTGTGAAGATGTTTTTATGCTCATCTGAACTGATACATATAAACCTTTAAATGCACAGAATAAGATGACTCAAGAAGGTGCAAAGTTTTAACATGACGGCAATATTATACAAAAAAAAAAATATGACCAATTTATGACACTGTTTAATATTTAAACCATTTCTGAAGAAAATATGAACACTCCCTCTTGCAAAACATACTAGGCTGCGTCTGAAATCACATACTTCTTTTGAATAATACTTACTTTTTATTTAGTATGAATGTAATCAGGATGCACTACATTCGTCATGTTGTCATTATCATGTGACCTAGAATCGTCACAAATCCCCTCCCATGGCCTCATGGGATAGTAAAATCCCAGGGAATGTGCACGTCAGAATCTTGCCGGAAGTAGTAGGTCATCGGGGAACTTTTCACCTACTGTGAATTTGGACATCCTGCTGTTCTCACATATTGCTTTTCACCTATCATATCATTATGACCACTGACAGGTGAAGTGACTAACACTGATTATCTCTTCATCACGGCACCTGTTAGTGGTGGGATATATTATGCAGCAAGTGAACATTTTGTCCTCAAAGTTGATGTGTTAGAAGCAGGAAAAATGGGCAACCGAAAGGATTTGAGCGGGTTTGACAAGGGCCAAAATGTGATGGCTAGACGACTGGTTCAGAGCTCCTCCAAAACTGCAGCTCTTGTGGGGTGTTCCTGGTCTGCAGTGGTCAGTATCTATCAAAAGTGGTCCAAGGAAGGAACAGTGATAAACCGGTGACAGGGTCAGGGGCAGCCAAGGCTCATTGATGCAAGTGGGGAGCGAAGGCTGGCCTGTGTGTGCCGATCCAACAGACGAGCTACTGTAGCTCAAATTGCTCAAGAAGTTCATTCTGGTTTTGATAGAAAGGTGTCAGAATACACAGTGCATTGCAGTTTGTTGCGTATGGGGCTAAATAGTTGCAGACCAGTCAGGGTGCCTATACTGACCCCTGTCCACCACCGTAAGCACCAACATTGGGCACGTGAGAATCAGAACTGGAAGAAGGTGGCCTGGTCTGATGAATCACGTTTTCTATTATATCATGTGGATGGCCGGGTGAGTGCGCGTCGCTTACCTTGGGAACACATGGCACCAGGATGCACTATGGGAAAAGGCAAGCTGGCGGAGGCAGAGTGATGCTTTGGGCAATGTTCTGCTGGGAAACCTTGGGTCCTGTCATCCATATGGATGTTACTTTGACACGTACCACCTATCTAAGCATTGTTGCAGACCATGTACACCCATTCATGGAAACAGTATTCCATAATGACTATGGCCTCTTTCAGCATGATAATGCGCCCTGCCACAAAGCAAAAATGGTTCAGGAATGGTTTGAGGAGCACAACGAGTTTGAGGTGTTGACTTGGCCTCTAAATTTCCCAGATCTCAATCCAATTGAGCATCTGTGGGATGTGCTGAACAAACAAGTCCGATCCATGGAGGCTCCACCTCACAAATTACAGGACTTAAAGGATCTGCTGCTAACATCTTGGTGCCAGATACCACATCACACCTTTAGGGGTCTAGTGGAGTCCATGCCTCGAAGGGTCAGGGCTGTTTTGGCAGCAAAAGTGGGACCAATACAATATTAGGAAGGTGGTCATGATGTTATGCCTGATCGGTGTATAGTAGGGAAATGATTTCGATTGCAAGATGCATGCATGCTGTTGGTGGAGGCAAGAAAAAAAGCTTTTAAAAAATCGACAGGGTATTACTAATGTAATTTATGTCATAGAATAAAACATGAAAATATCTTGAGTTTGCGTTAACCACAGACCTTATTTCAGGCATTAAACCAAAAATAGATTAAAAAAACGTTGACTTCAGGAAGATGGAACTGGGTTTTGGCCTACAAAAATTTGGCCTACGTTATTCCCGCAGCACACTATGATGAACCATTTAGACCTCACCGTATATGCTGATGGCTAACTTTGTAATATGTGATATTTAGATATCTTATTCTGTTTAGCTCTCACTTTGACAAGTTGCAAACAGCCAAATAGTCCCCCTAAGGAGCTGAAACAGTGGGAGGTGATTTGGAATGGGTTACTGCAAAACTGCTTTCTCATCGGCAAGGGAAAGATCAACTAAAAATGTTAATACTGTCCTCATTTACTCACCCTCATGTCATTGCAAACCTGACTTGCTGACTTGACTTTCTTTCTTTCTTGAATCACAATGTTTTGCAGAATGTCCGAGCTGCGCTTTTCCATTCAGTGAAGTTAATGGGGGCTGGGGTTGACAAGTTCCAAAAAAAAAAACCTTGCTTCTCAACTGGTGGGCTGCAGAGTGTGTACTGTATAGTCAAAGAAACAACAACAACAGCATAATTCTGAATGTTTTACTGATGCGAGACTTTAATTTTGAAAGATGTGTGAGAGCTGTTGAATTTTCTGTCCGACGCAGTTTAAGTAAAGTGTGCCAGAGAAAAACGCATTGTCCTGATTCAGGATATGCTGTCAAATGAGATGTTTTTCTGTACTTTTCCGTTTTAAGGATATTTTTGCCGTGTGTTTACCCTAATTATGGACTATTTTTATGGTTCTTTTGTTGTCTTTTTTTATTTTTTGGGCTTGACTAAATTGGATGTAAAAGAGCAGCTTAGACATTCAGCGAAATAACTACTTTTGTGTTTCATGGAACAAAGAATTCATACAGGTTTGGAATGATATTAAGACAGAGAATGATGAAAGAATTTTCATTTTTTTGGTGAACTATTCCTTTGGAATAATTGGAAACATGTCAATATCCAAGACTCCAAGAGTTCTTTCCCACCCAGTTGGGTGATCGTCACACAAGTGGGGAGTCAATTGAGGACAGCAGTCTGAGACGCCTCATCTTTCTTCACACAACCGTCCTCTACATGCTTCTCTTTTTTTCTTATCCTTTTCTCTGTCCAAGTGGGTTGATGAATGCACTAGCTACGTTTGCTCCTGGCAGAGCATGTGTAATTTAGGGGCTGAATGCTTTTTCAGAGTCTCTAACTGGCTCCATATGGAGAAGCAGTGTGAGACACTTCAGCGTTTCGTCTCAGACTGACTTCCATGCAAAGACTGCCATCATATATACCACACTGGACCAGTCTGCTGCTTAGATGGCAACACAAATCATATGGTGACTTTAAAGCCAAGCTATTCCAAAAGAGGGGTTTGAGAGGCATTTTATACATTGGATGGGTATTTTGAACCTTGTACTAAATTGAAGTAGGATTTCCCAAGGTTTTTTTTTTTTTTTTTTGAATATTGAAATAACTTTATAGGAAATTAAATCATACATAAAAAGATGACAGATTTATGAGACCATAGATGAAATGTAACCAAACAGTTGATGGGCCCCATTGACTGGCCCTGTAACACATAATAAAGGGCGGAATTCCTTGTATGGGCACTTCTCCCTGATAAGCGTGTGCACACATCACCCAGAGCGAGAGCAAGAGCATGCCCATCAACGTGCTTTGTTCGGGTTACGGTAGCCGAGAGATTTTTCAACAATGTCACCAAAAGAGTGTGTTTTTGGTTGTGAGGGAAAAATAACCTTTTTCAGCTTCCCAAAGAACCCAGCGTTAAGGTAACAGTGGATGCAGTTTGTTTTTCTAGAGTTGTGTGTGTATGTCTGTTTGTTCCCGGAATTTCGGTGACGAATGTTTTGTAAACAAGTCCCAGTTCGACGCTGGATTTGCAGATTGCGGACGGTGAGTAAAACTGCATCAATTGTCTGTGTTTTGTTGGCAGTCGGCGCCCAAGTGCATATAATGTAAACAATACGAACGTTTTTGTTCCCTTTTTATTTATAATGATGTCGCAGCTTGCAGACAATCTCTACACAAAAGCTGTGTGCGCTCATGACTCTTGATCTCTGCCCACAGCACACCTCCAGGAGCTCAGCTTTTTTTCGGAAAGAGTCAGAACAGCGTATCTATCTTTAACTATGACAAAACTAAAGACCTTTCGGAGATATGAAGGATGCAATACTATTCTACAGGTACTCAAGATGAGTTTGGCGGAAACTGTGTGTGTTACCTACCCTTTAAGGATAACATATTCATACTAAAATGCCCCCAGGGCATGCAAGATGTAGGTGACTTTGTTTCTTCAGTAGAACACAAATTATGATTTTTAACTCCAACCGCTGCGGTCTGTCAGTCCTATAATGCATGGCAATGGGAACTCCATCAATAAGAGTGAAATAAAACAGACAAATCCAAATATGTCCAACTGCCTTGAGCATCCGGTGTGTGAGGTCTGAATGCACTCTGACGCCGGAAGTGATCTCTCGCACTCACTGACATACGCGCGAGAGATCACTTCCGTCATCAAAGCGTGTTTTCAGACCTCACAGATGCTCAAGGCAGTTAGACATAGTGGTGTATTAGAGGTAAAAAATTATATAAATACTTTTCGGTTTCTCGCACAAACCGATCGTTTCATGTCTTAGGACATCAATGTGTCGTCACGAGCCGCAGAATTTAATTTGGATTTGTCTGTGCATGTTTTTTTGACTCTTGTAGATGTAGTTCCCATTGCCATGCATTATAGGACTAACAGACCACAATGGTTGGAGTTAAAAATCATCATTTGTGTTCTACTGAAGAAACAAAGTCACCTACATCTTGGATGCCCTGGGGGTAAGCAGATAAACATAACATTTTCATTTTTGGGTGAACTATCCCTTTAAAGCAATAATCACTACTATTATTGCTTATACATACACAAGTTTAGAGGATGTACTAAACCCCTAACTAACCCCTACTAATCCTAAATTTTACATTTTTATGCTACAAATATGAATACTACAACTTAAAATCATGCATTTTGTTGAGGAGAAGTGTGCTATTACTTTAAGTCGATTGGACTGACAAATGATAAAACAGAGAGATAAAATCCCATGGATTTACATGTGTTGACCATAGAAACTTGAGTGTGGGCTTTTTTTTTTTTTTTTGCCAGTAAGCCAACACCTAGCAACTCCCTAACAACTGCGTAGTAACACGCAACACCCTGGAACACTCAAGCATTGTGGAGGTGACATTTGTACTGGCTAGATCCACTCTCTTTATCTCCAGAATTAAACAGTTAAATATGACAGAATTTCTGCACCACTAGGCTGAAAACAGGTAATGTTTTTAAACAGCTTTCCTAAACATTCCCCCATTGGTCGGCCCAAACTCACACCATTGGTCGAGTCAGTGTTGCTATGGGCTGGTCAGGAAGATCAAACAAACAAACAAAGATGCCACAGAAACTGTTTCATGTTTTTAGAATCAACCTCAAAGTGCTTATAGTTGTCAGCATATTAAACTGAAATAAAATAAAGGCAAAATCATTTTAGCATTAAAATATTATACACATCACCTTTAAATACTGTGCCTATGCTCTTAGCAAATAAAGCTATCAATGTAAAAAAAATAATAATAATTATATGGTCAATAAATCATGGCAACATATTTTTATATTACTCAAAACATGAATTGGTTACATTATTTTGATGGCTTAAAGTTATACAAATTTCAACTAGACAAGTTTAAAATAAAAGTTGAAATGACTTGTACAGTCAATGTGATTATACTTTAAAAAAAATTAAGTTGAGTTGCTACCTTCAATTTGTAAGTTGAATTAAGTGGGACACTCCAACAAGGGAAAAATATTTTCAAATAGAAGAAACCCTTTTTGTTCACTCAATAATACAGGCGGTTGTTGAAAAGAACCTGAAAAACCACCTTAAATGACTCCAGATCGTACCAGCATCACATCTGTGTGTCCTCACGTAACCTGTTTTGCCTTGTGCCCTCTGTAATGTAAGGGCCACATATACATTTGGCTGCCGTCCACACCAATCTTACACACGCGGAAAACTCACATGTACTGCATTCCACAGGAGCCTGCTCATAAGGGGCCTTCAGCGGGGTGGAGATCCCTCCTCCCCGTACTTCCTCCTTCTCTCTGTCAGTACATGCCGCTTAAAGCAAATGTTGGACCACACTGCTAAGGAAAGGAGCGAAATGGAGAGCAAGGCAAAACTCAGGAGAGTTGTGAGAAAAAGTAGTAAATGCCAGTTCTCATATTGCACTGAGCTTTACCACCTGTTCATCTCTCAGAACCCAACGTAAGTCCTTAGTTGACCCACTCAGAGCCACTTCTGGGCATTTCAACCCTCATTTGCTGGATCTTAAGAGATGTATATTGGATCCAGATAACTCTCTTGGCTGGGTGTTGTCCAAAGGCAGAGAGATCAGGGCATAACGTCAAGATCATTCTAGTGACGAGGACCAGCTGGAAGCCTGAACCATAATAGAAATCCAACACCCAGACCTGGAGAGAAGTGCAAGGAGAAAAAAGTGCCAGTTAAGCACTTTTTTTCCTGGCGTCCTTTACTATAAAAGCCAGGACAAAGATCCCCACTGCTTTTCACACGATTGCTTTCCACAGGACCATCTGGCTCTAGAAACCCCCAAGCCGATCACATCTCAGTGCTGAGGAGGAGCCAGAAAGAACCCAAAGCCTGAAATGGGGTGACTGAGTTCATTCTGACTAAGGGTAGAGGGCTATTTCTGTGAGAAAAGTCAATGCGCTCCACTTTTTACAAACTTCGATTTATCAGTGAAATATCTCCAGCAGCTCCTTTAAAGTTGCACCAAGTCAGTTTTAGATCACAATTATTTTACACCTTAAGAAATGTCCTATCTTTCAGAACACATGATCAGACAAATACCACTCATTTTATCTTGGTAGCCATCTGTTATTGTATATGTTTGGTTGCTGAATAAATTCAATGGGTGACAAATATGCCTGCGAACATAGTATTTCAACAATAGTAACCAAAAACACTTTCATGATTGGTAGAAGGTAGGGGAAATATTTATGGCAGCTGTTAAAAAAACATTACTAAAATGGCTCAAGAAAGACCCACCAACATTTGAGGAGTATATGTGGACTGCGAGGGAGAAGAAGAATGTGATGGAAAAGATAACACCAATTGCGGCTCCAGATGAGTCCATTCATGGAGAGTCTGGATGAAGTTAAAGGGTTAGTTCACCCAAAAATGAAATTTCTGCCCATTAATTGCTCATCCTCATGTCATGAGAACTGCATTCTTTGGAACACAAAATAAGACATTTTTATCCTTCATTATAAACAACAAAATTACCGTCATTCAATGTCCAGAAAGGTAGTAAAGACATCATTAAAATAGTCCATGTGACTCCAGTGGTTCAACCTTAATGTTATGAAGCCACAAGAATATTTTTGTTTTGTTTTTGCGCACAAAAAGTAATAACTGTATTCAAAAATGTTTAATCTTTTCTGGAAAAAAGACAATTTTTCCTCTTTTCTTTATTGGCCGGCTCCTGCGTCAGCATCACACGCATGCGTCGTGCTGCTCACGTGAACAGGCTTCGGCCAATACTGAGCTGCAGTTCGGATGTAGAACCCAGAGGTGTAAAGTACTTAAGTAAATGTAATTAGTTACTGTACTTAAGTATCTTTTTGGCTACTTTGTAGTTGTACTGAATATCAAAGATATTGGCAACTTTTACTCTCTACTTGACTACATTTTTGAGCAAGTAAATGTACTTTTTACTCCAATACATTTGTGATGAGTAATGCGATTACAAATTACATTTTTCATGGCAGCTAACTTTTTCTACGGCAATTTGTTTCTGATATAAAGAAGCGATATCGCCATCTTAGGGCATTCAAGGTACTATATCTTATGCATTTTGCCTTCACTCCCCAAAAAGCGTCAACAAGGATACTTTACGTGAATGTGAGTGTATTAGAAGGTAGTTGTTGAATCGCAGATGTTTTATTTATTAGATGAGGAAATGACTGCAGCTGGTGATGAGGCTCAAACCAGCACATACAGTAGACTTTGACTATTTAATTTTACTTAACATTGTTTTATTTATCCGCTATATTGACAAGACCGTTTTGAAGGATATTGGTTTACTTATGGCCTTTTTGTGCACTTGAGCTTAACTGAGATTTGAGAGTTTGTAGACGTTTAAAAGGTTGTTGTGTCGACCTTGATTTATTGCAACATTGAGGTGTTCAGTTTTATTTTAGAAAATAAACTTGATTTCTCATCTTACAAATCAATTGTTTCTTATTTCACCGGCATGTCTCTCAGGTATTGAGGACTAGTGCATCTCTGAGCCTACATTCAGCATGAGTAAAATACCTAAGTACTGTTAAAATCAGATACTTTAAGACTTTTACTCAAGTCGTATTGGAATTGGTTACTTCTAACTTAGTGGAGTCATTTTCAATGTAAGGTATCTGTACTTTTACTCAAGTATGGTTTTCAGGTACTCTTTACACCTCTGGTAGAGCAACGAATATAGCATAACAGAATGACGGGGCAAAGATGAATTTGTTGAATAAGGTCGTTATTTTTGTTTTGTTTTTGTGCTCAAAAAGTATTCTCGTCTCTTCATAACATAAAGGTTGAACCACTGTAGTCACGTTGACTATTTTAACAATGTTTTTACTACATTTCTGGACTTTGAATGCGTAGTTGCTTTCAATGGAGGATAAAAAAATATCTTAATTTGTGTTCTGACGATGAACAAAGGTCTTACGGGTTTGGAAGGACATGAGGGTGAGTACTTAATGAATTTCATTTTTGGGTAAACTAGCCCTTTTAATGAGATTTTGATAGTTTCAGAGCATTTAAATGTAGTAATGTTGCAGCTGCCATAAATATATATAAAAATGCCTTTTCCCTACATTCTACCAATCATGAAAATGTTTTCGGTTACCATTGTTGAAATACTATATTCGCAGGCATATTTGTTGCCTATTGTAAATGTATTCCATAACTGATAAAATGAGTGGTATTTGTCTGATCATGTGATCTGAAAGACAGGACCAGCCTTATTATATGAAGGTTCAACTGACCTTGTCTGACAGATGACAGTCTGGCTACTTATTAAGAGGAACATCTTTACAAGTCAAGATGTGTCCTTGAGAATATAACACTTATGTATCTGTTACATTTTTCAAAATCGTAATAATTTGTTTCTTTCCAGGTTTTTCAAAGAGGTCACATACCTGTACTGTACTTTTTGGACATTGGACATTGATTTTAAGATTCTTCATAGAGCTCACATTTCTCCCTCTCAGCGCAGTAGATTTAGAGCTGATTTCTCTCCTTTCTGTTCCAAATGCAGAAATAGGTAGTCTTATTCATTGCCTGTGGTTCTGTAACAAGATACAGAGGTTCTGGTGTGATGTTTCTGAAGAACTGAATAAAGTTTATGGTGTTTCTTTGGTTCCAGATCCAGTGTCTGACCTACTGGGAATGCCTCCTCCTATAGTTCTTGATAAATTAGGCTTTTTAATCTCCTCATTTTCAATGCTAGAAAATGTACACTTCTACAATGGATCTCAGATGAAGTCCCCTCTGTTAAAATATGGCATCGAACTATTCTTGAATACGTGTCATCTGACTTGTACGCTACATGATAGGAGTGGAGTGTTTCATAAAATTTGGGAACCTTATCTGACATAATGCTGATCTTGTTAGCCATACTATAATGTTTACTTACTACTACTTTATTGTTTTATATTTCCAGATTGATTGAATTTCCATGCATATGTGTAAATGTACATGTAATATTTTTGTGAGCTGAAATGTATTTTATTGTTGTTATTCTTTCTTATAACTGTTGTCATGTTCTTATTATTATAGTAAATGTATAATACTATAGCAAATAGTTTTTATTTTTGTATAAAAGGAATATATATATATTTATCAAAAAAAAGGAGAAAAAAAAAAATTTCCCCCAAGCCCTCGAAGCAAAGTACCCTTGTCCTTGTGAATGAATAAAGAGAGACCGTCACATTGGATTCTTCTTTATATAACATAATTTATATACACATGGCTTTTTACAGCGGCAGCATGTTTCTTGTACAGAAATACAAGCACAACATCGGCATCAAGAGCAAAAAACAGAGCTCCATAGCCTCACATTTCACAAACTGTTTGCTCTCTGCTGATGAACTTAATTAATGAAGATATAATATACATATGTCAGTATTGGCATGTCAGCTTAACAATATCATTTCTCTTATAGATTATTACTTTCTCAAATACATAAACAAATTGCACCTTTAGTTATATCATCTTTTGATTGTGAATCAAATCATTTCTGTACATAAGTTAAGAAATGTAACAGTTTGTTTCAAAATAGATAATCTTCACTTTTTCGTCTCTCTTGGAGAACTCATTACATCTATAGACAAAGTGCAATATTTTAATTTAAAGGATTTTTTTTTTCATTAAAAATTGGTCCAAACTCCACAATCTGAAGAAAACAGCAAAATTTTCTTCCAAATTTGTCTCAATTATTATTATTAGTTTTTTTTTTTTTGCCTTTTCATTTGTCCATGTTTTCTACAAACTGCTGCTAAATACAAGAATAACAGTGTCAGTGTACAAAAAGCTTTGCATGTAAATTATCTTCTACTCTAAATATACTTCATCAGAACTATGAACTAACATTTGTGACATTAACATAACATTAACTCCACAGCTCTATCAAACATGAAATATCAAATATCTCGTCATCGATAAAAACATACTGGAGATGACAATAATCATACTAATCATTAAAGTACATGGATGTGCATAGGTGGGGTCACCTGCTAAATTCACAAAGCGAATGCATGTTCATGATGGTGGGCACAGTGATATTAGTAAAAAGTATCTGATCTTTTCCCTGTGCTGAGTGAGGCAGTGTGGGTCAGAGGTTAATAATAATATTTTTTTATGGTGTGAGTTATTTGTGAAGTAAACAGATGTCTGACTTTCGTCCCACGACTGAACCTCACTGTATCCCAACCAGGTGCAACAATACATTTTTCTGTTGTTCATACTGAAAGTGAAAATTATGGCACAGCCAATCATATTTTATGTTATATATAGAGTTACGTAGAGTGGAATTTTGGACCAATTACATTTCACAATGGCCAGGGCTACACAGTACAAAGCCACAGGAACAGATACCAAAACACCGACCAAATGTGAGTAACTTGTAGATTTTTGCTATATCACGTTCCATTTGGTTAGAAAACGGTGTTACCATCCTCAAATTAGAAAGAACACTTCTAATAACATTAAGCATTTAATATTTAAAAGTTGGCCAACAGTGAGAACCTAATGTATCATAGTCTTCTCCAAAGCATTAAAATGTCTTCAGCGTTTGTTTTATAACACTACTCAAGAAATCATTTTCAATATTTTCAAGTCTTCAATGAATTATCAGATATGCTTCAATTTTTGCTTGCCAGTTTGAACATTTTTAAGGTCTACCTGTAGTAGTGCAAGGAAACAAAACTGTTGAAATTTTCGGTAAAATGAAATTTCGGAGAAATGAAAAGGAAATGAAAAACAAAAGATGAGGCAGCACAGACCTGGAAAATCACCACAAACTTGTAGAACGTATACATCACAGTGCCAGCAATTTGAGAGAGATGTGAAATAAAACAGAAATATAATACAAGTGTAAATGATACAATCACACCACTTCTCCTTCAGCCAAATAAATAATATTATTTCAAAAACTCTCTACACTTTCTTAAAGGCAGAAAACTGCAGCATTACTACAGCAACAGATTCAATACGGTGGCGAAGGCATAGGAGTCTGCTAGCGCTGTAGCTCTAAACTACTTTAACCACTGTAAAAGGCTTTGGTGGTGTCTGGGGCCCTGTGAGAAATTCTTAAGAGCAAATCCAACAATTTCCCCCCCCCACATTTTTCTTACCAATGGAATCTTTAGATTTAACTCTTATATGGGTCATAACAAAGACAGGCTTGATCTTTTTTTAATGCAGGAATGCACAGACTATTTTATTTATTTAATTTTAAATGCTAAATTTGTCTTTTGAGGACCCCAAACCTCTGAAGAAACACACTATACACAGCTTAGAGGAATAATTCATCCAAAAATTTAAATTCTGGGATCATTTACTCATCCTCCTGTCATTCCAAACTTGTGTGACATGCTTTCTTCCATGACACACAAAGGATGCATTTGAATGAACCACTGGTGTTCGCCATTAAATGATAATGATGACGATTTGATTTATTTTCATTACATGAGAAAGAGCAGCCAGGACATTGTTAAAAAAAATCACCTTTTGTGTTCCGCAGAATAAATAAATGAGTTTGGAATGACACGAGTAAGTAGGTTTTTCAATATTGGGTGAACTATTCCTTTAAATAACAAAAATCTCAAACCAAATAAATTTGAAGCCAATAATAAACAGCAATACGAATAATTAGGATAATACAAAAGGAAAAAAAAACAAAACTAAATATTTCTAATTTATATGTTTTGCAATATATATTTCATGTATTTACAAGAAATGTGGAAAGATGTATACAATTCAGATGAGAAACATTGTTCCATGTAAGCCCACCAAAATGTAAAATATCAAATCCAGTTTCTCTCAGGTTTAGAAAACAACATTAAATATGTTGCCCTGATTGTTGATTTCATTGTGTAAACTCTCTGTACACCAGTTTATAGTAACATACTCTTTAGAAATGTAGTACTGTACATCTGCTCTACGTCAAATATGCTGACGAGACAGAAATGAAAGTGTTATGATGTGCTGTATGCGACATAGTTCAACTAGTCTGCAACAATTTCCCTAACGTTTTTAAGGTCTTGTTTCTGCAGGACCATTTCTAAATAAATCTATTTACAGTCATTCCTGCCTACAACTGTTCCAGTTCTTCTTCCCAATAAGGCCAATCATGGAGTCTCCATGAAGCACAGCATAAATGCATTACCCTCAGCAAAAATTGCAGGGTACGGTTTTGAACTGACAACACAATGAATGAAAGAGAGCTATTAACTTGGGTGTCACTTTTCTGAGGTGTATCAAATGTACTTGAGGTGTGCTGCCTGGTCTTGGATTAGGTGGTTATTCCTTATCACAGTTTGCCCTTAATGGAAAATGTGGCTTTAAAATCATTCCTGTTAATTGGTGCGGACATTGGTAAGTGTGTGCTGCAGCAGATGTAAGGGCCTCAGGTTTTCATTGCCCTGATTTGAGCACAGATTCTCTACAGCAAGAAGAAGGCAGTAAAATAAAGCTTGTCAATTTGGCTATGGAGCACAGGCACCTGGTTTGGCACTTGGTTTGAACGTGAGTCCCAATGTCTGAGGAGAACGTCCTTGCAATTTAGCTCCACACTGAGCCAATGTGCTTGGCAGTGTGAGGTTTATCTCAGCCGCCTCTGCTGAAGAAAGCGAAAGAATAACAGGGGCTACGTTCCCTGACGAGGGGTTGACGAGAGTTTTGGATGCATGTGGACAGCCGCTCAGTGTTGCTGTACTCCAGTTGAGAGTTTTTACCTGTAATAAAAACAAAAAAGATGTCAAATTTTCTTACTGTCCCAGAGACCTCCTCACATATCTAAGTAATCTACAGAGTGTCAAAGTTGTGCTTTACAAAACTACTCAAAAGGGTTAGTTCACCCGAAAATGTATCCCATAATGAGTCAGCCAAACACAATCTTAGTTACATTAAAAAATCTGGCTTATCCAAGCTTTATAATGGGAGTGAATAGTAACCAAGATTTTGAAGCCCAAAAAAGCACATCCATCCATCCTAAAAGTAATCCATACGGCTCCAGGAGCTTAAAAAAAAGGCCTTCTGAAGTGAAGTGATGCATTTTTGTAAGAAAAATATCCATATTTATAAACTAGAATCACTGGCATCCTTACACAAGTCTAGTTGCTGCGGAAGAGTGACCTCTGACTCAACGCATGACATATTGACAAAAGCGAAAGCACAGAGGATAGAGCAAAAACAAAACACTGGTCACAAATTAGTCTAAAACGAGAATTTTTAAAGAGAAATGTCGGAGGAGCTTGAGCTTGTTGCCCAGCCCTATTTGTTTGAACCGCAAGAGCCATGTAATTTCGTTACACGGAAGCTAGTGATTACAGTTTATAAAGTTATAAATATGGATATTTTTCTTACAAAAATGCAACAATTCACTTCAGAACACCTTTATTAACCCCCTGGAGCCGTGTGAATTACTTTTATGATGGATTGATGTGCTTTTTTGGGCTTCAAAATCGTGGTTACTATTCACTCCCATTATAAAGCTTGGAAGAGCCAGAATATTTTTTTATATAACTCCGATTGTGTTTGACTGAAAGAAGGAAGTCATACACACCTAGGATGGATTAAGGGTGAGTAATTTACGGGATCATTTTTATTTATGGGTGAACTAACACTTTAAGTTTCAGGTCTCTAGATACTTATTAGTTGTAAACATCTTATTGACCCCAAAGTTTAATAAAAGTAGTGTCCTACCCAGACACCCAGCTGTGGGTGGTGGTCTTTACACTGTGAGGCGGGAACCCCTGTTGGGTGGCCATGGGGTCGAAGTTGAAGTCCAGCGATTCTCCATCCATAAGCGTATCATGCAAGATGGACTCCACATCACATTCGAAACGCTCCACAGGCATACCGTCCAGATCACTGGGCAGCTTCTCCAGGTGTTGCTGTTGCTGGTGGGGCATCATCCCTGGACTGCGGCCATATCCATTGCTGTTGATGCTGCAGTAAGGAATCCCACCTCCAAGATGACCGGAGCCTCCGTACTGCATCTGCATGGCTGACTTGATGCTTCCCAGGCATCCACCGGGACCGCTGTGGCCAATCGCAGCCAGAGGGTGCAGTGATCGCCCGTTCAATGCCACAGATGTGGGTGGGGCTTGTCCGTGCATATTGTGCGGATGAGAGAGGGCATGGCTATGAGATGCTCCACCTCCCATAAGTTCATTCCGCCCACTGCTGTAAGGGGGTAACATACATCCACCACCTCCAGCTGACTGGGAGACAACGGTATCCACCGAGGGCAGGAGCTCTCCAGGCTCCCCATCAGATGTAAGAAGCTCCTTCAGCAGCCCTGCTGTGCAGTTAAACTGGCCCATAGTTCCTGGACCGGGACCAAAACTGGACTTGCTTTCTGGCAGAGACTGCATCTGCATGGGGGACATGCTGCCCATTCCTGCCTGGCCGTAGAGACACTTACGATAGTCTTGTTGGGTCTGCTGGTTGACTGCAGCCAGGCCTGGGGAACTGTAGGTGGAGTAACCAGGGCTGGTCTGCATCAGCGAGGAGGGTGAGGACTGGTTGGATCCTGACCCAGGGCCTCCTGTAGGACCCACTGATTGGTTCTTAGGTGAGAGCAAGTTGAGGTTATCCAGAAGGTTTTCCATCACATTCTCAGAGCCACTGTGACCCATAGAACCAGCCATTTCAGACAAGCTGGGGAGGGTGGAGGTCATTTTGGCCCCTGACCCAGGGCCTGGGTAGACCATGTGGACGTCAGAGTCTCCAAGTTCGTCGTCAATAAAGGGCGAGAGACGACCGCTCAGTGTGCTGGCATTGGAGCTGGTGCGGGGACGGAAAGCCGTCCAGGCATCAAAATCGTCATTGCTGTGGGAGTTTGGACTGCCGGGCCACTTGCCGTACTGAGAGCCTGGGCTGTCGGCACCCCCCTCGGGCCCACCTTGAAGAGCCAGCTATAAATATAGAGATGAACAGAACCACTTGTGAGAATTGTATACTCATGGATAGTGTGTACTGTTTATCAAAGAGATCACAGCAAGGTTTGGTGTGCAGCTTTTACCTTTTTCTTGGCCGCTCGTCCTCTGCTCTTGGCAAACTTGCTGTTATTGTCCATGGAGGCGGCTCGGCGTCGAGGCGACTTGCCACTTTTGCCGCCTTCAGGGTTGAGCATCCACCAAGAACTCTTACCTGTCCCCTCATTCTGCACACGGATAAACCTACTATGTAGGGACAGGTTGTGTCTAATTGAGTTCTGTAGAAGAGAAGGAAAGCAAGGAGAAAAAGTATGAGTGTTATGTTCAGAGTTTGCCTCGTTCCCGTAAATTCCCCTCTGACGGTAAATCAACAGAGTGCAAATCCTCACAGCAGCTGTTTTCTATTAAACTCTCTTTTCTCTTCACCTCCGCTTTCGTCCACTCACCCTTTCCTTCACCTATATGTATCATTTTCTGTCATTCAAAGGAGACAGTTTTCCTTGAACATCAGCCATTCTTTTAAACATATTCTTGCAAATATTTACAAATTGCTCTCAGTGGTGCATTCAAATAGAACGGAGAATCCCTTCAATGTTTTGCTGTGAATCATAAAAACATAATTCTATTTTTAGTGAGGATGGACATTCCTATTTGAAGTATAATCCTCAAGTTTAGACCACGTTTAGACTACGTGTCTTGGAAATACTAGCCTTTATCTAGTAGACAATTTTAAATGATACAATTTGTGAACAAGAGAAAGAATCTGTTCTTCTGAATGTGGATCAATTGATTTGAAAGTATTAAAGGTTACATGTCCCCTATCAGTTTTATATGCAAACACAACTATGAGTAAGCCATTCGTAAGTTGATTTACTATAAGAGCATACACACTGGCACTTTCAAAATATTGCTTTGTTTGTTTGAGTGGCTTGGCCTGTCAACTTCTGCTCTCAACCAATGATGTGTTTGGGGCAAGACTACTTGTTCATCTGAACAATGGAAGATGGGGATTGTTTTAAAAACCTATTTTGAAATAGTCACATGCAAGTTCCAAGAACATTTTTGGTTTTTATTATCTGTTCCTTTACAGGAGACCAAAATGATCAAAGAAAAACTTTAAAAAAGCATTGCCACATGCTCTGACTTAATTAGCAACAAATCACTTAAATAGGCTTTCCTGTAGCTCAGTGGTTAGAGCGTGGCACTAGCAATGCCAAGGTCATGGGTTCGATCCCAGGGATTGCACATACTCAGATACAAATGTATAGTATAATGCAATGTAAGTCGCTTTGGATAAAAGCGTCTGCCAAATGCATAAATGTAAATGTAAATGTAAATAGCAGCCTTACTTAATGACCAGCCAAAGTAGCCATTTCTATGCCTGCTATTCTACTCTTGCCAATAAATAGCTGTGGCACTAGGGCGAATTTAGTCTAGTATAATTATGAACTTTTCTATCATTCTGATGAGTTCACATACCGTAATGTCTGGCAAACATGGGTAAACATTCAGCCTGGCATAGACACATTACCTACGTTGCCATGGTGATCTCAATCATTAGGACCATTTTCCCTAGAGAGGTGGAAAATGGGGGATTTTTGAAATGCTGGCCTAATGCTTCCTATGTCTAATTTAGAATTGTTAATGGATAGTTACAGGATGTGATGGCAGCTTAAGATGGTCTTTGCAGTTGTTTGTGAACTAAAAGGCTTCATGAAGCACATGCAGAGACATGATTTTTATTTTATTTTCTTTTTTTTAATTTTCTTTTAAATCTGACCCATTAATCCTATATTGGAGCAGTTTCACATATGGTCATTGTAACGTGCTCACAATGAAACACATCTTGACAGATCTAATTTAATTAATATCGAAAATACTATTAAACATTTATTTGGAAAAAATACTTTATTAAAAGATTTATATTATCTTACATTATTACATTATGCCTTTATTATATACATAATGTCTTACATTTCTTAAAATTGGACAAGCTCAATGCCGACTCATTTTCTGCCAATTCTTCTTTTTTGGGGGGGGGATTTGTGCAAAGGATTGTGGGTGATTGGAAGACACAGATGACACACTTGACGCATCCTTCAAAATATGCCAAATTAATCTTTCAAATTGAGAATTTAATATTTGGCATATTTGTGTGCTTCTGCGTGTTCCTGTGTGTGTAACAAGCAGAGTGTACGCGTACTGTGCACCCACCTATAGGCGCATATTAGTAACACGCCCTTTAAATAAAAAATTAAATTAAATTTAGACTTTAGACTAGGTTTTTGTTGGTCAATGGTGCAGTCGTTTTTTTAGTTGCCTCAAAATAGCAACACGCCAACAATGCACCTGAACACACCTCATTTTCAGACCAGCACACCCATGGGTGAACAGATGGGCGCAAGTACATTTGCTATTTAAACAACATGGGCGCTGGACGTGAAAATGATAACTGCGTCAGGCTGAAACTAGCAAAAAACAATTGCGTTGCGCCTGGTGTCGCATTGGCGCGGGTGTATGATGATTCAAAAATGCACGGAAAAAAAGGGCTCCCAGAAATTCCGTGAAGCCAGCCAATCAGAAACAGCTCCTGCCATTGTTGTGGGCAGTTTGCATCACATGGCCCATGAACAGGGAATTATCACAATGACTGGACAGATAATATCCTATGAAGACTTACACTATATGTGCCAAAATTAACAGAGGGAAGCAAAACCTGAAAATCAACAGCACTTCAGAGCTACGCACAACATGAATCCAAAGCAGAAGAGTGTACCAACTGACCCCACTAACCATAACACTGTCCATCTGGCTTAAATTTATAATCCTTTCCACACATGGCAGAACTGAAAACACAGCATCACTGCTTAAAACACAACTTTGCATGTCATGTGAAATGTCTCTTGGCCAGTCCGCAAACTTGTATAGCGTGACAAATTTAACCACAACCACATTAGAAGAGGATTCACTGATGGATATATGGAGAGGTTTGGAAGAATGAGAGCCCCGGGGGTCTGGGGAATATCAGGACAGAACGTAGCATTCTGAGGCTGCGTCCACATTAATCTGGATACATTTGAAAATGCATCTTTTTCTTTGCCCTGTGATGCATATTGCACCAATAGATATCTATGTTTATACCAGTATGTACCTGCTATGCGCTCTTCACATTCACAGTGTTGCTTAAGATAAATGTTACTTTGTACAATCTGCAAAGATGACAGAAAATGTATTCTCAATTGCTGTCCTGTGGCAAACATGAGGGCAACTGCATTTTAAACCAAATATGGAATGGCAATTGAGTGCGACCTTGACACTCCTGTAAGTGGTGAGATATTTTGCTAATAAAAATGGTTGTGCCAGAAGAGCACCTTGAGAACCTCATTATGTCTGTTTTCTCTGTATTATCTCAGAGAGCTTTTATTATGTTTTACGCATGCGCAGTAAGGTAATTTTTAGCTTTTTCCAATGGATGGATGAGGAACTTTTTAAATACTGCTTGAAAACGATAGTGTGGATGGGGAGCATTTTGAAACAAAAACACTCTGAGAACATACGGTCTAAAAACGACAAAGAGAACCCAAATTATATCAAAGCGTGCTCATCCTGTGTGCAGGTCTGCGGCTTCCTTCCCGATTGACACATTTTTAGCCTGTTTTGACAATAGTTGATGTATTAGTGGCGGCAGAACACAGGAACTTCGACATTCCAGCTAATCACTGTGTTCAAAGTTCAAACGTAATCACAGCTAGCCCGCTAATACCCTATCTCTTCTGGAACTACAGTGTCCCAATACACATTCCTGTCTGTGGATACTAAACCCCAACCATCACTCTTGTTGTATGAAGATCCTATAATCTTGGGTTCACAACAATACTGCCATTCCACAGATACCACAACAGTACCACAATGAGACAACATTATATAAAACGGAGCGATTTCTGGAATGTTATGATTGAGTACGAACACAATGTGTCATCTATGCAAATGAATCATATCATTATGTTGACCTACAGTGGAAATGTGTATATATTTTACTGTCAGCATGGTATATTGTAAAGTGCTGAAAAACGTCAATTTTCAATCATTTCATATCCTCTCTACAACTGTACTATCTGAATAAAAATGACTAAAATGCCAAACATGAATTACAAATACATTTGTAGTAACTTGGTGTTATGCTGTATTCCATTCAAAGTGAGATATTCTTACTTTATATCACTGATTTATGATGTTTAAAGAAATAAAAATGATAATGCATTTGTTTTGCAGGTGTGTGACTGTCAACAGAGAAGATCGTTTTCCACGTTTAGCACACTGATCTCTGCAAATGTTTGCTAAACTTTTTTTATAAAGTTTTATGATCATATAAAATGCATCTATGTGTCAAAGTGCCTACTTTATGTTTTAAACATTTCCGTGGGAGCCGCCATCTTTGCCTGAGGTCATGCATCAGTATCTGGAAGTAGTTTGGCAAACTATTGTACTTTTCCAAATTTAATTAGAAATTCAGGTTTTCATTTACATGGAGCACACCACTGGCCATGGCAAAAATATTCTGCAAGCTGTAAACTGTATGAAAAGAAAATAATTATTAATTTTATATTATTTTTCAATTTTCATATAAATTTTTCTGAGCAATATGTATATGTATATTTTAAATGCAGCTTCCAAAAAGAAAAAAAATCCTATTTTGTCAGTCCATTTGTGTCCAAACTCACTTTTCTCATGGCACTGGAAATAAGACTTTCCCCCCATGGAACACAAAATGTTTCACAAATGCTCAGGTAGAGGATTTTGGTAGTGAACAAACCAGGGTCCTCAAACCTTTTGATCACTGACATTTCCATGACATTTCTAGTCATTTGTAACTGCTGAATAAGATTTTTTCAGAATGATTTTATATAGGTTGTGTTGACAATGAGCACTTTCTTGCCAAGCTGAGCATAACAATGTCCATGACTTTCCCTTGACTATTGAACATTTTATTAGATTATGCCTGGACAAGTCTTTAAAAACACAACTTTCATACTCCCTGATATTTGCACGTTTTCCATAACCGTGGGAACCCTAACAAACCTGTCATCATACCCTTGCATGTACTGCTATTACATATTCAAAGTACTAATTTCACATACACACGATTTGAAGCCCCTGCTGCAGGAACAATGAAGAAAGTCAACAGCAAGAGCCAAACACCAGGAAGTGACCACATGAAAGAGGACTGTCACAGGAAGCCGGCCTCACTTCCTGTCTTTCAGGAAGCAGTGGTTGTGTATTTGAGCATGTGAGTGTGTGCAGAATGGACTGGAATGCCAGGCCACAGAGCCGAGCTGGAGGTGGAGAGAGAAAGAGAGCTGCCCCACTGCACTCCTCCTCTGGCAGACTTCTGTTTGGCACCAGATCCAGCCACAGTCATTCTCACTCCCAAGAGAATAAACAAAGCGCTACAGACCACAGATACAAACCCAAGAGCTCAACTACTGCCCACTCCATTGCCCCCTTAAATAATGGACATCTCGACATGCCTTAAAATGTCGCTATAAATCACAGCCATTCAAGCCTCATGGCCTGATAAGTATAAATGTTACAGAGAACATCTTTAAAGGAATATTCTGGGTTATTTAGCTAAGTACCACATGCATAGCATGCTGTTGATTCGCATGCCACATGTGATGCATAAAGATTAGGGTGAAAATAACCCAGGATATTTCTTAAATATGCATACTCTACCCAAGTACGTGAATTCAAATGCTTCAGGTACAAGTGTCATTACATTTGGAAATATATTCATAATATATAACCCAATGAAAAGTACACACTGCATTCTCAGCGTCACCACAAGGGGCGCTATAGTAGGCATCAGCTTAAAAAATGTCTTCTTTTACCCTGCACTACAAAGGCACAATAATTGGATCAATAATGTGACACTGTTTTTTTTTTTGTCCTGATCAATTAATTTTTTCAAAAATATATGCAATTTATACACACTTATTTTGTGATTAACACAAAAACAGAAAGGTCACTGTGATGCAACTGAAATTAATAAAAAAAAAATTGTCAAAAGCACGAAAACCTCAAAACCTCAAAAGGACGTCATGCTGCTACACCGGACGTGAGCAGCACGTCACAATATGCCAAAAAAAAACCCAGAGAACCCATTATAGTCAGTGATTCTGTCTACACTGGATGTGGTGTGATGTGGCGTGAAAATGATGCCACATTGTATTTTGATGTTCTCTATGAGCTTGCGTGACTTCCGACAACAGCACAAATGGATCTGGAACAATAGTTGCATCTGGTGTAGACATGGTGTTATTTGTCATTGACCCAACTAAGCCAACAATGGAACAGAGAAAATGCATTTAAATACTTTGATTAAACTTTGATTTGATATCAGTTTTCAATCTGATTTTGGTCATAACCATAAGTGTGTATAGTTACTGCATTTTGCCTTTATAGAGTGGCATGGATCATTCAAGACCCATGGTGGACCACTGAGAACCACTGAGCTTTCCTGTAGCTCAGTGGTTAGAGCGTGGCACTAGCAATGCCAAGGTCATGGGTTCGATCCCAGGGATTGTATATACTCAGATACAAATGTATAGTATAATGCAATGTAAGTCGCTTTGGACAAAAGCGTCTGCCAAATGCATAAATGTAAATGTGGACCAACCAACAGTCTTTCTGAGCAAGTCAGTTGAAGTCAGTTAAACTGTTGACATGTTTATAGCTAGCTACCTGAAAAATAACACATCCAGTTCAATAGTGCAGCTACTTCAAGGTAACTCTATTGCCCGCTAGAGTATTGAGGTTGGTTTCTGCCAAAGTACGCACACTTGCTGGTCAAGCATTTGTGTCTGCATACCTGTGAAGAGTATAGTTCTGGCTTAAGTGAGTGGTCATATATTTGGTTGTATGTGAAAATGTGAGTGATTTTGTGACACATTAACATACATTAGTGCGTGTGTGTTTGAGTGCGTGTCACTGTAAGCTGCACAGGCAGATGGAGGTCATGTGTTCGGGCCAGTCCACAAGCCAAGGACACAGAGTTCCATTTCTATTTCTCTCCCTCCTTACTTCAATCCCTTCCTCCAAGGAGCCTGAAAGGCAACACTGTTCTACGGCTGCGACCCCTCCTTTCCCCTCTCATTCCATCTCTAAGTATCCAAGATTCACTGAAGGCATCAGCATTGGGAATCAAAAACCAGTTCTTAATCAGAACTAGGGATGTGCAATATAACACATTTTCAGAATTGATTAGTTGGTGGGTTGGCTAAACAACTTTGACTAATAGGCTTTAACTCGAAATAGTTGCGATGTTGCCCATTACAGTTCGGTACAGGCATCAGAAACGCAGTCTCCTTGCAGTAGATCTTCATTCGTGCGTGCAACGGAGGAATCCCTGTAACTGTTTTGACTGCTTTACATATTTTCTAAGCTCTTTGTGAGTTCTCAGCTGGTAAAAATACCACCATATGTACATACATACAACATTGTTGTGGATGTTCAGTAAGTTCTGTCGCAAAATATACATCATAAAGTCATTTTGTTTGTTTGTTTGTTTCTTTCTTTACTTTATTCAGTCTTAAAAATGACAGTGTGAATGCTATGTGAACCGGGACTGAATGTATAATTCACCACTTCCAGAGGTAGTCGAAAATGCATTTGACCCCAATCCCGATTGCTTTCATAGTGGAAATGCCCATGTGGTTGAATGTGTTCAAACAGCGCAAAAGACCGCCTACTCTCCGCCTACTGACTTAATGCGTAAACATTATAGAAAGCGTGCAAGCCAGACGGGATATACATTTTGACAAAAGACCCAAGTTTGGTTTGAAGACAAAAATGTACCAAACACAATGTTCTCCCACCATTCCTGATTTCTAACACACACTCACCGCGTTCGCCGTGGTCTTGCGGCTTTCAGAGCATAAACAAAAGCTGATGCTCTCTGTGTTTTTTCCTCGTCTCTGGGAGCGTTCAAAAATATCTGCACAAAAGATACCAGGTGGAAATGGGTTTGTGTTTCCCTCGTCCAATTGTGATCCTATCGACCAAAACGCATCTTAATACCAAGTGTAAACAGGGCCAAAGAAGTTATTTTACACCAACACCAGTTCAAGCAAATTATTTTTCAGGAACAACGTTCTAAAGTTGGTGACTCAGCATAACAGCAAAATAAATCATGTTTTAGCTGATTTGTAAGTTCGCAGTCTGATTTGAATGTGATGAGGGAACCTGTAGGCCTGAAAAAGCAAGAAACAACTTCTTAAGCAGAATTAAAATGTCACTAAAATTGTCTTCTGGGCTATAAAATGGAAAACTCCCTAGGAATGAACGGCGAAGAGAAGCTTGGTGTGATTCACATGTAGCCAAATGTGGGAGCTTCTCTTCTGGACAAAAGCCAGCACTTGATTATCAGACGTCAGAAAAGACTGAGGAATAGCACAAAGTGTGCAAAGATGATCTTGTCCCTAAAAGACTTCAAAGCAGTTTCTTGCAGCCGTGGGGGAGCAAATGTTGTGAAGCCTGTGCAGGAGAAAAGCAGAGGCTGTAAAAAGGCCACAACAAATACACTTAAGCACCTTTACAACATTCACATCTTCAAAACACGAAGTCCAGCATAATACGAGGGTCTAATTATGCATTCGTTTTGAGCCTTGGCCTCGTGTTGGGTCATGTCTGGTTGGGACAGCGCTGCTTTCTGCTGACAGACGTCAAGAATGTGTGAGTGTGGTTAGCAGGAGACAGAGAGAGCGCCCAGACCTGTCATTAGCTCATCACTAGCTCAGCAGGTCTCACACGTACTAAGTATAACCCAAGCCCCAGAACTGAAGCAGTCAGGTGGAAACCAATCCAAACGTTTCAAAAGGTTAGCCCTGGAAAGAAGCTTTAAGTTTAGTGTTATAATCAAAATCTTAAAGAGGATCTATTAAGCCCTTTTACAATGTCTTGATTTTGTTTTTGGGCTCTACTAGAAAAGTTTTTCATGGTTGGATATTAAAAAACTATATTTTTCACACGTTTGACATTGTTGCAGAACCTCTCTTCCCAGGCTGTCAGTAACGCTCCAGGGTGAGTTTCCCAAAAGCATTGTTAGCCAACTATGGTCCTAAGTTCTGTCATTATCAGCATAGTTCAACGAGTCTGTTTCCTGAAACCATAGTTCCAACGAACATTCTCAAACAGTATTGCAAAGTTGTGTGGTTGGAACGACAGCTCTCAGCTGTGGTTAGAAGCATAGTTTCTTGTTTGCATGACATGTGGACTTAATAAACCCTTTTCTGAAGCAAAATAAGCAAGCTGACATACAGTATAATCTATATCTTTTATTTTGAATTATACATCATGTCATTTACATCTTATACCCCCGGTTTCACAGACCAGGCTTAAGCTAGTCCCACACTAAACTGCATGTTTGAGCTGTCTCAATATAACATATCTTAAAATATGTCAGTGCAATTGTTTTGTCTCAAGATGCACACCAGTAATGCTTCTATCTAAGGCATTTTTATAAAAGCTGCTTTAATATCCTAATTTAACAAAGGCCTAATCCTGGTTTAAGATAATCCCTGTCTGTGAAACCGGGCCTTAATTTGTCAAGAGATTTGTTTTTGAAGAGTGCACGATCGTACTAGCTCTAGTACATAAAAACGAGTCTTGAGTCTGGAAAAAAGCAAAATAACTGAGAAAAATGAGAATTAGCCATGTCTGTAATTTATAGCAAAAATCTTGCATTTACTAAATCTCAAGTGGATTAATTAAAAAAAGTTATTACTCCACCACCTGCATGACATCATTAACCATCGTGGTTGAATGACAAATTTCGACAATATGGTTTCGGGAAACAGACGTGACTAGCTAGTTGATTTCTTCAACGATGCATCATACTATGGTAGTTAAGCAACGAGTTACAGTACATCGTTGTACAAGAACACACCCCTGTTTAGTTCCTGTCTCTATGAAGCCCCTCCTTCTGAGGAGCACAATGTGTTCTGATTGGCCGGCTGGACCAGTGTGTTGTGACTGGTCAACCGCTTCAATCGTGTTTGGAAATCGTGTCACGCCCCTTAACGCACTGCTAACACAACTCAATCAGGCCTCATCCCTTTTTTGACAACAATGGAGGCGTTTCAGGGATTTCAGAAACAGCGTTTACCGATATAGAGAATAACTTCCTCAGGAGTGACTTTGTGCTTTGGAACGTTGCCTTTTTCATGCTCAAACTGCAACATTACACACTAAAATAAAAAAAAAGCATGACAGCATCAGCATGTGTTACATCATGATATATAAAGGTACTTTTGTGGATAATTCAATGGAAAAAAAGCTTTGTCTATTAAACACCCATTAGCTAATGCATAATTTTGGATGATCGAACGAATTAAATACTTTGCAAATAGAAGGTAATCTCACTTGGCTTAAAAAATTACAGAGTCATCACAGAAAATTGGCTCATGCCTTTCAGGAGGTGTCACGTCTCCCATGGCCGCTAATATGCTAACATGATGTGTTATGCTTTCACAAATACTGTAACTTTGTGGTGGTGTTGCGCTTGATGTCATACCAACTTTCATATTCAGTTGTTATTCTTCTCCCCCAGCCAGACATGACACTATTTGATGACTGTTTTCATCATGTTGTAAATGCTTGTTTCTTGAGTACGCATAATACTGTGCTCATTTGTAACAAAGTCTAGTAAATACATTAAACATCCATCCTTTTTTGACATAATATCCCTTAGTCAAGGTAGATTTACTTTGAGACACAAATGAAATTGCACATATATCCCTTCATTAAAACTGTTATATTATATTATATTATACTATATTTTATATTATAAGACGGTTAGTTCCTGTCCTTGATTCTGATTGGTCAATAGCTGTGTTTTATTTACGATAAAACATGGCTATGACCGCTTCAAACAACGGTTCTGTGTATCACTACACAACACCCTTAGCAACCATTCTTAGCAACATATGTTCTCAATTGATATTGTTCATTGAAGCTTACTGTATTATGTAGAACAGTAGAAGTTTCTTGTGAGTAAGAGATCGATTGAGCGAGTTTATTACCTGCATTCAGATTTAACATTTTTCTTCAGGTCAGTCCTATGTTCATAATAAAAAAATCTGTTTAAATGGTTTTCCTGTGACTGACAGCGCTAGTCGAAGCATTTGTTAGTTGCGTCTTGTTCCGTGTTCACAACAATTCAGTCTTTTCAATGTAAAAGTCTTTGCTACTGAGTGACTCACTCATAAAGACAGTCTTTGTCGCCATCTAATGGCGTAATGATGTAACTTCTGTTGCTGTTCACGGTCAGGGACAATTTTTTTCCGGCGGAAGGAAGGCTTTTAGTGACAGTTTACTTCATGAAAGTTGCATTGATACATATTTTTGGCTTTAATATTTGTATTGTGTGGTAACCATTTTATAAAAGCAATAAGGTACAGCTAATGCTGTATCGTGAATATGTCACGGCCTAACAACGCCCTTCAGCATTATATTATATTACATTATAATGTCATTTCAAATTAATGCTGTTCTTTTGAACTTTCAATTCATCAAAGAATATTGAAAAAAATTGATCACAGTTTCAACAAAAATATTAAGCAGCAAAAACTATTTTAGTTTATTTTACCATGATAATAATAAGAAATGTTTCTTGAGCATCAAATCATCATATTAAATTGATTTCTGAAGGATCATGTGACACTGAAGACTGGAGTAATGATGCTGAAAATTCAGCTTTGATCACAGGAATAAATTATATTTTAACATTTTCACATTGAAAACAGGTATATCAAATTGTAATAATATGCACAATATCACTGTTTTACTGTATTTTGATCAAATAAATGCAGCCTTGATGAGGATATCATGTAATTAATTTGATTAACATGTTTAATCGATTGACAGTTCTGCTTCTTATGCAACCGCATTCCACCAGACAGCACATCAGGGAATTCCCTGAGCTGGCAACAAGTGTGGAAACTCAAAAACAATATCCGTGCCAAGTTCTGTCCATTTTAAAATTATAGTTCAGCTGTTTGGCTTTTTATTCAGCTCTCCCCAGACTAACCTGCAAAGCTCTCAATGCCAATGGTACCTATTATCGGTTTAAAAGGGGCGCGGGTTTTGCCTTTGAACAGTGCCAGTATGCAGTCACACTGGGAGATTATAAAGAGACAGGGACAGATAAGACACCCACATGAGTATATCTCTGTTCTCAGCAGAGAAGGAGACGTTGATTTATTGCCACATTAAAGTGAACACTCAAACTCTCTCTTCCTGTCATACATACACATACAGAGATTCCGATGAGCAGAAATACACAACACCAATCCAACTCTTTCTATCTCAATCCTCACACACAGACACAAAGAGGCAAATGTTTCCTAACGTGCCAAGTCAGGTCAGTAGGGGTGTCAGAAGTTCAACACTAACAAGGAAACAATCTTCTCTTAGATTTGCACAGTATGCAGGCATACTGTGCTCGCCACTTCCTGTCGCGCATTTCCTGTAAATTCCGTCAGTGGCGTGCTGAAGCTGAAGAAATATTCATTAAAATCCACTTTTTAAATCAAGTCATCAGCAATTGGGCTACATATCACCAACTGCAAAGGTTTTTGTGCAGATTGGAAGGATAAAAGTAAAAACGCAGTAACATGCAGTAATTATGTCTTTCTTTTCTATTATTGACACTGATGTGCTACACCAGAAATCTAGGAGGTCCATGAAAAAATTGAGAAAAAAATGTTGCTTTGGAGCAATTTTTATTGTGTAAAGCATTATAACACACAAAAAATAAATTAATACTAATATTTTACTGATATTTCCAGTTATTTTAATAATTTCTTTTGGTTTTAGTACAACACTTTATTTTACAGTGTCCTTGTTACATATGTTACATGTACTTACCATAGTATTAACAGTCTTTATACCATCACATTTGCTATTTTTCTCACATAATATAAAGGAGTCTCAAAATATAGCTGTCTTTCAATTTTAACAAGGAGGTCCAAGGAAATTATCATATTTGGGAGTCTTTGGCATCAAACAGTTTGAAAATCCCTATTGGCTTTGTGATGAAAAAAAAAAGATTGAAAAGAAATGAGTACATACACAAAGAATGTCAATATTATCATTTTGCGACCCAGATATTGATATAATATTGTATTCAAACACCTTGGGTGCGTCTCAATCAAGTATTTAGTGTACACTGGAAAGAAGGCTCATGATAAATTGGGACAGTGATGACTCTATTTCTGGCAGAATGACAAAACATCACTACTAGTATTATGAACAACAGCAGAACTGATATTTTTCTGGCATTCTATTTAAAGAAAGTTATGACACATCCTTTGAACATTTCAACTATAAATGGTATATATTATGTTCACTACCTGTCTAGCAATGTATATTTATGCTGAAATATAATTCAATAACGGTTTGTTTTTTCAAAACATCTATAGTGTGTGATGAGTTTCATGCTTCAGAACTTCCTTTAAGGGAACATCGACGCTCCCTGGTTTTCACAGTGCATTGAGGGACATTTCAGGAAGTGAGCGTTTCAGTGCACTGGAAGGATTTTGCAATTGAAACAGCCATTGAAATGGCCCAGATCAATGCCCTGACAACTGAACTATAGGGAGCTGATCAAGAAGCACCCCTAGTTTAAAGTAATATACTTTCAATGTAAGTTTAGCAGACAGATAGGCTTGAGAAATCAAAAGCAAAAATGAACTTTTATTAATTCTGCAGTAAAAAAGTTTATTGGCTTTTGGTTACGCTGTAAATAACCGGGAGTATTACTCTAAAGATAGCTGGTGTTTTTCAGAAAGGTGTGAAATGTTCAAAGCCTTTTTAGAATAGGACACTAAACCAGCTTTGAGTGATAGTTGCCAAGTCCTTCGTGACTGACTCTGGCCTGAATGTGTGTCTGTGGGGCCGCCTGACTCATGGGATCAGAATGTTTCCCAAATCAGAACCAGCTCCAGCTGAGGTCTCGTTAGGCCTCTAGTCTGTCTCTCTGTTTCGGATTCCACTCCGGGGAAATGAAATATTGGACTCCAGCTGAACTCAATACATCGAGTCAATAGCTGAACACGAGACTTCAGTGTGGGCTCGTTTTCCTTCCAAATAAAGATCACGCTCTATAACCCTGGATCATGCTGGTGTTAGAGAACGGATTTAGCGTCCCATTTCCTCCAGGTTGGCCCAATCTTATTTAGTGCGCTTGACAAACTATCCCTGAATCGGTCGGCCTTCAAGGCATTGTGAAATTAAATATATTCAGCACACTCGTTACCGCCACACTTGGGCCTAGTGATTTAGCCAATCCCGAGCTGCGCCAGAAGAAAATCTTAATACCTATTTGAGTGTTAATGTGCACAGGAGACAGTTGTGTCTCCTCGAGCTTGTGTTGAGTTCCTGTGTTTGCACTTTGATAAGCTATCTTAGCCAACAGGGCACAATCACGGTAATACGCGCTGGCCTACTTTTGAAAGTCAATAAAGGAGCTCTTAAACGGCTTGCGAGGGAGAGGCGGATGGGGAAATATGACGCGCCTGGCGTCCTGTTGTATTTACATATCTGCTTTCATTAAAAACCATCCGCAGAAGCGGAAATGACAATCGTCATTACAATCCTCACGTACCTGGCAACTGCAATGTGTTGCAAAGGAAAGGCAACTAAGGAAATGTGACAGTTCAAGAGGAAATCCCTGAACAGAAGGTGGTCCTTTGAAGAAAGTGGCGTAAAAATGAACCAGTGGTTTGGGCAGTATTGACTGTTAAAATATACTAAAAGAATATTTCAAAGACAAATCTCAGGCATGTGATAAGGTAAGGACAAAAAATCCTCAATTAACATGACTATTGGTCAAAATAACATACTATTGAAATAATACAACTATACTGTAAAATGAAAAAGCATTTAATAATAATAACATATTATAAAAATAATAATAAAACAAAAAATAAATAAATGCGAAATTTGGCCGATATATTGAATATTCATAATTTATTTGCAATGATTTGGCTGAAAACATCGCAATGATTTTAATCCACTTTTAATTTGACTGTAACCATCTATACATGAGTGGATTCTCTTTTCTGAATTTTCTCCTTCATCATTTCACCCCCTTATTCCCTCAAACACGCCACTCTGACACACCATCAGCTCATGAGCCAGTTGATCACACACTCGTGCTGCTACGGCCCGCCGTCACAAAAGAAAACCTGTGCCACGCGATGATGTCAGCTCCTACTAATTGAATTTTGGGCAAGGAGAAACCTGCTAGACAGAGCTCCCAGTGTGCAACTTCTCAATCCAATTTTCTCAATTCTATGTTTGATTTTTCCTGGAAGAAACCTCGTTTTTGCTGGTATCCTTGAAATACCTCTCTTTCCACATAAATTACCAACATTCTGATGCAAAATAAACATGCAAAGCAGAGTAAATTGGTGGCAACTTTATTGGGAATTTCGATATAATTCAATATACGCTGTTAAAAATAAATCCGTGAAATAACAGAAAAAGTACTGGCAGCTTATTACCCGGACATTATCCAGTAATTTTACAGACATTTCCGTTAACCCTAAAACACAACGTAATGAAGATCAAATTCAAAACACAGGTAAAAATTCGGAAAATTACGTCAAATTAATACAGTACACTGTGCCCTATTTTAACAGTTTTGTTTAGAGTGTAATAAGTTGAAATTATGTGAGCGATTCAAATCTTCTCAACTTCTACCTCAGTGAAAAATTTACCATCAGGAGTTTATCGAGGACACATAGTTTTTTTCCTTAAGAATTCTATCTCTGCGTCCGAAACTGTGTACTTCCATACTATATAGAATATCAAAAGCAGTAGGTCAATGAAGAGTGTGTCTGAATCCTTCATGACGCAATGTGAGGCGGATGGTTTACTTGTCGAGATTTTTGAGCGCGCATCCGATGGACACTCTTCCATCCCATAAGGCCATGGAAGATGAGTTAGTAGAGAAGCAACGCAACTGATTTCAAAGATAACATGACCTGTCAACATGGTGGATGTAGTATATGAATTACTACACGCATACAACAGCGGTTGTGAAGAAAGTTCTTTATCTAATGTAGTACCAACTCAGTATGCAATTTCAGATGCACTTTATATGGCAATATATCAAGACTCCAAAATAAATATATTAGAAATGGAGATGAAGACCAGATCATATGTGATGTTGCGAATGACACAATCCATGCTACTATATAGTAGGCAAAGTGTCCGAATTCGTAGTAGTCATCAACAGTAGCCAAAAAGTATGGGGACTTTCAATGATTTTCAAAGTGCACACCTGATAGACAGTTTATTATCCCATGAGGCCACGGGAGAGTTGTGATTGGCAGTGAAGTGACGCAATTGGCGCTGTCAAAGTTCTTAGTACCTTCTCAGACATTATTGTTTATGTATACAGTATATAGCTATGTGTGTGTGTGTAATAAAAAAACACAAGTATATTTAGTTAAGTCAAGTCATCTTCATTTATATAGCACTTTTCACTATACATATTGTTTCAAAGCAGCTTCACAGTGACAATAGGAAAATTATTTTCAGTATTCACTTGCCACTGGGTGCTTGATAATGTGTTCTCACGCAAGTGATGTTGTTGCATGGAGGCAGAGATCTTTGATAAGTTGTGTGAAAAGACGAGGCGGTCTGCCATGGCTGAAGGGTTGCTGGCGATTTTCTTTCATAACATCTGCAAAAAGATTCTGGGTACACACAACCCAGACAATATCCATCAGCTAGCATAGCTGAGCATTAGCCAAGCACTTTATCACTTGCCAAAGGGCACTTCTTCATTATTTGAGAGCAAAATCCCACTAGGATACACCACAGTGGTTTCCTAAGGCAGTCCTTTAGTGTTATGCAAACTAGCAACTAATTAGTTTTTGCATAAATCATGTTCATGCTTCAGGTTTTACAGTTTAGCCTCTATTAGCCTGATTGATATTAGCCTGCAAAGGCATAATAGCAACTCTAGGTCCAGTCTTACAGATGTCTGAACTATTTATCGAGTTGGAACAAGGAAAGATTGGTTCTAATGAAGTGTAAAACCACACATTTTCAAAATGGAAAAGTTAATGTAACTAGTGAACTCTGCTAACCACAAACAATTAGCTAGACTGGGGTTGTCAAAAGTACCGGTACTTCGGTACCAAGTTGGTACTGAAAATTTAAAAATGTGATTGGCTATAATGATCAACGCTTCAAAAACATGTTGTAAATAGACATCTTTGACGCTCTTCACCGAGCGCTTACACAGATACACGGGAGTGTTTTGAAAGCAGGTGTATATCAGCGGATCCGCTGATATAGACATATCTGTTGAATGTGTGAACACAATGGCCAATCAGAGGTGTTTAAGGGAGTCCGAATCCACTCAACAGCGCTCAAAATTGCTAAAGGGAAATGCTGGTATTATCACATTTTAAAAATGTTAGTACCAACTTGGTACCGAAGTACCAGTACTTTTGACAACCCTAATTTAGACAGTTAGCACATCATGCTAACACCCTTTCTGAGATTGTATTTAATGTGCACTTCTAGTATATTTTTAAAAACTGTACTTGGAGATAATATTACTGAAATAAAAGGCCACTTCAGGGTACTTAAATTAAGTACACTTTCATGACTGTTTCTTAACACACTTAAGTACACTTTTAAAAAATTTAATAATGTCAGCTAGTTGACCATCCTCGACCTGGAGCATATCTGCGTACTGTGTACACGTGAGTGTCACCGGGTGTATGTTATGCCCCCAATGGCCCTGTTGTGGCATACAAATTGATGGCAGAAAGGTTAACACAGGGTTTCAAAGAGCATAGCAGTCGTCGAGTGCAGCACTATTAGTTGACTTCCTCTCCATTGTATTAGAGCAGGAAGTACTGGCTAGCACTGATACGGATCCAGCTAATATCACCATTCCGCGCAAAAACACTGGAGCCACGGTCCACCTCACAAGGGCAAGTAGCACACACTGCCCCGAAAAGGACGTGTTCGAGAGCTAACGCTTCCTTATCAAAACACAGGCGTCCGATAGCAGAAAAGGTGGGAGAAAGGGAGGAAAATAGGACAGAGTAAGTCCAACAAACGACAATGATTTCTGAAGGCATACACGGAGATAAAAACAGCATTGCTAACAATGAACTTCCATGATTGTAGTGCACACCATATTTTAAGAGCCTAAATCTAAAAGTCATTTCCTTTGAGCATTTGTACAGCTGTTCCGACAGAAAACACGCTAACGTTATAAATACAGGCCCTGTTTTGGTCTCAAAGGACTCTCCTCAACGTCAATGGAGAAGATTCCATCGCTAATCCAAGTGACCTTTCTAAGCAGCGCATAAACAACACAGCCTCTTTATGAAATTCAATATATATTTACTTATGCTTGCAGTTCACTGGTGGAAAAGTGTGGTTTGGCCATGGGGTGTCAAGTGAGGTAGGCTACCCGGTGAATCAGGTTGGCGTCGTCAAGAGCAGGTGATGAATCAAACCGAGAGAGCTGCCAGAGCCATGGTGGGCGGCCTCAGAAGGAAATAGATATAACACCTCTCACACTTCTTTTCTCACACATTTTGCAGGTTGCGGATGCTCTCTCATTGGCAGGAAGTGCATCAACGTGACCTTTTAGTGGTGGTTTGCTGTAGTGATTCTGCAGTGAAGGCCCTGCGCCAACTTATTTTGAATGGAATTACTAATCAAAATAAAATATAAAGTGGGAACTGACCTTGAAAACTGACCTTCAACACTGATCTTCAACAAAGTCACTGTGCTTCATGATCCACGACTTCTTACGACTAATTTGTGATTCATTTGATGCTTCATTCAAAGTAACTTATTATTAGTGTCTGGAGCTATGTATAAGCAAAATGCTAACATACTACTTATTCCTGCAGTTTGAATATGGTGTGCAGTATAATACCCAAATTCAATTGGGCGTTTAGTTTGACACGCGCTGTAAGCAGTCGACCAATCACAATCAGACTGGGCCATCTGACCAACCAGAGCAGAGTTGGCTCTTAGAAAGGAGGGGTTTAGAGAGACCGAATTTTTTGACCTTGGATGGATGTAAACCTTTTGTAGAAGACCTCCAAAACAAAATTAGGAACCTTTAAAATAGCATAATAGGGGCACTTTAATGTATTTTTGAATATATTATTAGACAAAAAATGAACTTCATGTCTCTGACCCAAGAATAATTAACTAAATTACATACTAATATTCCGTATGAACATGATGACAGTTTAGGATTACTTCCTGCAAGATTTAAACCACATCACATATCTTACATCTCCCCTACTTGTAACTACACCATACTATAAGTACCTTCACATTGCCATGTGTACTGCTTCTACACCCAAATTACACAATTAACAAACATTAAAACTACTTAAGTGACTTAAGATGATGTTTAATTGCATCCTCTGGGCTGCATGTATCGTACTAGCATCCATATAGCCAACAGTTGTACAGAATGGCACTGTGCACTGACAGAGCCACGTTTGTGGCCATCAGGGAAGGAGATATTTTAGAGTGTGCTCAGGAGAAAGTGTCTTTTTCTGTGCTTGGATAAAGACTCTGTGTGGTTAAGACACACTATTCCATGACTTTGTGGTGAGGTGGGGTTTCATAGGTGGGTCTGAGTATTAGCTACAGCTAGGCTACGGTACAGTGGACGAGTGTAGCCAGACAGATGTCTGCCTCTAGGGTGTTATTGCAGCCAGGCCGCAAGAGACCTTATTTGAGCACCGTAGATGTAAATGTCACGCAACCTTGAACCGTGGGTGGCTATACTGAAAGGTTTTAATAAGAAATAAGGTGCGTCCCAATTTGCGTACTTGTGCACTAATCTATGTCTTTTTGTAAATAATATGAGTAGTGTGTTCACACAGAAAATTTGGGGCAGTTGTGGCCTAATGGTTAGAGAGTTGGACTTGTAACCTGAAGGCTGTGGATTTTAGTCTCAGTACCGGCAGGAAATGGAGGTGGAGGGAGTGAACGATATCAATGAAAAAGGAAAAATACACTCACAACGCACAGACAGACAAGACAAAGCAGGTTACTTTGATATGAAACAAAGCCTCCGCTTTAAAATTCTGTCAATTTTACTACGAAATTCAAACAATAAATGTGGTTTTGTGGCTCTTTAATGTGGTGTGACAGATAGCGCCTAAGTTCAAGCAGCACATTTGAAGAGGAAGAACATCACTTCTTCTTTACTACTAGTTACAGCATGAAATAAACACGAATGAACATCAGAAGGTATGTTGAAAGGTACAGTACAACTTACTTAAATATGTCTCGTGTAATCGCTCAATCAATGTTTCAACCGTGGAAAGACGTCAATAAAACAGCTTGAAACAATGTCACGTAACATTACGTTTACCTCCATTCAATGACCATAAACTTGAGAGTTAGCTAGCAAAATTAACTCTAGAGAGGACAATTTTTTTTAAATATATGCACTATATTACATATTTGTACTCCTATTAAAAAGTTATTATAAAACTGCATTACTGATACAAATCAGCTGATTTTAATCTTTAATATTGTTGTAATGTACCAGCTGACTGAGTTCCCTGTATAGTTTACAGCATTAGTTGAGAGATTATTTTCCCTGAGAAAAATTTACATGTACTGTACCTGATATACAGTATATCCAAATGAATTGATGTTGAATTGAATTAACTATATCATAATTGAATCGAAAGTTTATGAATAATAAAATAATAAAAACACACCAGTCATTGTAGCAGTTGGACTATTGTTGACTTCTGAGGTGGACAGAAAACCTGAAAGAGATTGGTCTATTCAGTTCAGTTCATTCTCGAAGTTCATTAAAAAGACATTTTCAAAAGCTGAAGTGATTTCCTTGTTTTATTTATTAGTTAGAATAGGTATAACTGAATATTTTAAAAGGGAACTATAATGCCCCTTTTACAAGATGTAATGTAAATCTCTGGTGTCCCCAGAATGTGTCTGTGAATTTTCAGCTCAAAATACCCTTACAGATCATTTATTATAGCTTGTCAAATTTGCCACTATTTGGGTGTGAGCAAAAACACAGCGTTTTTGTGTGTGCTTTGCTGCTGATCCCAGCCCCTTTTCCAGAAGAGGGCAGAGCTTTAACAGCTCACGCTTCGGTTGCTCAACAACAACAAAGCTGGAGAATCTCACGCAGCCAAAATGACGATTGTCAGTAACGGTGTTCAGCCTTACATTGTTCAAACCGGAGTCGGACACTGATGGAGAGACTCAGGAAGAAATTACAACTTTTAGAATGCATCTGAATGTTTCTGAATGATCATCGACTAGCATGTGCCGTCATGTTAATCTTTTGTGCAAATCCAGCGTTGAATTGAACCTTGTTTGTGAAGCAGTCTGGCGTAAAATGACGGCATGGCAACTACACTCAATTATAACAACTCTTCCTCTTCTCTAACTGTGTGTTCAAACCGTCGGCGGCGAGCGTCAAAGTGACAGGAAGTCATTCATTTTCAATGAGAGCCGGCGGCGAGCTCCGGCGAGAGCGGCGCGGCGCGTCTTGGACGGTGAGAGCGTCGAGGAGAGTTGAAGTCAGGTCAACTTTATGGTAATGATCTATGACGCGGTTCGGCGGTTTTGCTTGAGAGGATTCCGATTGGTTGCCGCAACTTGTCATTTACTTTGACCCTCCCGCCGGCGGCGGTTTGAACGAACAGTACAGCGTTGTTGGCAGGGTGGCCAAGGCGAATGTTGACGCTCTCGCCGGCGGCGGTGTGAACACACGGTAAAGCAGCCCAACATGACCTCGCCCGCTTTGTTGCGTGTTCTCGGGGGCAGGGTTTATGTAAATTTTTAGGGTTAGTGATGTCACTAACCCGGGAAGAAGCTCGTTGTAGTCCCTACCAGTCGTTTGTTGTAGTCCTTAAACAGAGAATTCTTTAAAAGGAAATATCTCCCTTTGCATTGAACTTTGAGCGTCGTAACTTTGCAGATGCTGTTTATGTTCTAACAGCAACATTACATACTATCTAAAGTTAAAAAAGTCTCAAATTGAAATCATAAATCAACCACCCCTTTAACTAATTGAAAAGGCTGAATAATCGATCAAAGCCTACTGATTAACCGGCGAAATAATCAACGATTGATCGTTCCAATAATCGTTGAATTAATCGACTATTAAATAATCGTTTGTTGCAGCCCTACACTCAACTGACATATCTACATATGTGTTTCGAAGATGAACGAAAATCTTATGGGTAGATTTAGTACATGTAGTATGCTAGTATGCAAAATAATCAGTTATTTAATAAATTTCTTCATTTTTCTCTGGACTGAAAGGTTTTACAAAGAAATACAGTTAAGAGTGTTGATTGTTAACTGTTCAACTAATTTGTCAAATTTGGGTTGTTTTGGTAGCAGTGCCCAGCCTTGCTGGAATTGCGTACTATTTTCATGCTGAGCAAGGCTGAGAAGAATGCTTATGGTATCAAGAGTGGTGATCTCTGACACACGCTCACTTTAAATGAGAGTTGATGGTTCTTGAACTTCACTTGAGGTCACACAAGTTTGACCAGTGAGTGGTTGGCCTGCAGGGTTTAAATAAAGTGCATTTCTGAATGTGAGCACTATTTGATATCCAACTCATACATCAAATATGAGGCTAATGCTGCTGTTTCACAAATGCATCATTTTAAATTTTTTTTGGTACAATCACTTAAAAATTCAGGTGGTGAGATATAAAGCAAGTCAGAGCTATGCAATAGGCGGCTGAGGATAATAGACTCAATGAATGTGTAATTGCGCAAATAAATGACTAACAATCCGTTGCTTAAGTACGTCATGCGTATGTGTAAGAGGGGAAAAAGAATCTACCTACAGTAATTACTCAACGCTTGGTTTGTGTTGAATAGATTCGTCTGCTTTGTGAAATCATACCAGATGCCTTCTGTATGAGTGGATCTGTCTGAGCTCATGAGAGGCATTTAAACTGAAAGGTGGACATGTATGTTTTAAAGTACTTCATGGTATAAGAATGTAAAATATATATAAAAAGGGGAATTGAGGGCATAGAAAGCATATTCAGTGAGGAGAGGAGAACACTTATTTTCAGCAACAGGAAGTGGTCAAATCAACGATGTGGGTTATTCGGACTGGAGACATTATTTAATTTTGTTCTTTTTTTTTGTGGCAAATTTAGGAAGTTCAGTTCTTTGTACATCATAATTGTTTTTTATGGGGAACTCAAATGAAGTGAAATATACGTGTATTGACGTAAGAAAACTCAATTAGAGTAAATGTCTCAGACTTTTAAGAAATGTCTGAGTCAAATTTCATCCCAAAATCAAAAGAATGAGTTAGAGAAATTATATTTTGCTTAGAGAAAATGAAGCCTAAGATTTTTTTTTCACACCAACTAAGGACATTTTCCACCAAAATAATGTGAAAAAAAACAATAATGATTTAGTATTTATACATTATAGATGCATATTTAAATCAGAGTTGTTACTATTAACTAAAAGTATTTTTTTTTGTAAAAAAACTATAAAAGCTATAAACGAAAATTAGAAATGTTGCCTGAAATAATTTGAAGTACTAAGTACTAATGAAGTACTAAAAATGACTATAAACTAAAATAAAAATGAAATAAAGCTAAATAGAAACAAATAAAACTGACAAAAGTACATTACAAAATTACTAAAACTAAACTTAAAATGAAAAGTCAACATAAAAACAAAATCTAACACCTAATTAACTTTAAAACAACTAATTTAAAATATGTATACACAATAATAGTACACTCAAAAAAGTAATTAGCCTGTTTTTTAAGATTTACGCATATCAATTAATGGTAAAATTCCATCAAATGGAACTAAAATCTACGAATTTACGAATCTTTTGTTTCGAATCAGTGCTTCGGAGCGCCAAAGTCACGTGATTTCAGTAAACAAGGCTTTGTTTACGCGATCCGAACCACTGATTCGAAACAAAAGATTCGTAAAGCTTTGAAGCAGTGTTTTGAAATCAGCCATCACTAGATATTGTTGAAAAGTCTTTTTTTTTTTTGGCGTGCATGAACTGTTTTAAATATGTCTTAAGTACCTTTCTGGAACTTGAGAGGTTCAGTGACATTGCTGGCAATGGAGGCCTCACTGAGCCATCGGATTTAATCAAAAATATCTTAATTTGTGTTCTGAAGATGAACGAAGGTCTTATGGGTGTGGAACAACATGAGGGTGAGTAATTAATGACAGAATTTTCATTTTTGGGTGAACTAACCCTTTAGCTTTAGTTTTCTTTACTCATTATATGAATAATACAGGATTATTCAATTCAATTTGATGGAATTTTAATATAAATCGGAATGCGTAAATCTTAAAAAAAAGATTTTTTTGAGTGTATATAGATACTAAATTAGCAATGATTTAAATAAAAAAACACTGTATTACAGTAATGTTTTAATGAGTATATAACTGTAATTACAGTAACGAGAATCTCCTTTGAGAATAATGGGCATAAAACAAACTTAGGAGGGAAAATTTGCTTAATTGTTGTGAAAAATATCGTAAAGGTACAATTTTCTCTTACAGCAAATGAAATTTCTTGTGAAATGTGAGCGGGTCATGTCTTCGTGAGGTTCATCCAATAAAGTTTACGAGCTGTCTCTGATGTGACTGATCATTCAGTAATTGCGAGTGAAATAATAAATGGCTTTAGTGTCTAAATACAATGATTTGTAGTAACATAAGCAGTGTAAGCGGTTCTGGTTCAGATCAAGTTAAGACGTGTGCGGATCAGAGGCCAGATCTAATTGCATGTTGAATTCGATCCCTCTTGGCTTTTTCACGAGGCGTCGGCCAAAAGCCCTATCATGCAGATTCCACTGCGACTGCTTTAACATTCCGACGGTTCCGTGTGGGAGACGGGAATGTGGAAGAGGAAAGAGGCTGAGAAAGGGAAGGATGAAAGGAAGGCTTGGGGGGTGATTTAGAGGAAACAGGAGAACAGGAAGAGGCCGCTCATGTGGCGTCAGAGTCAGCACTCTCTCCTTTAGCGATGACATCACCAGCGAACGGCCACAGAGCCGCCACTGTATTGACACTGATGATGACTTCCTGTCAAAGTCGAGGAGAACTTCTTAAACTGATGGGAGTATTGTGACTAATGTGAACACAGGATGTATAAGTGTCCTCTATTGATAGAAATTCTACTTATATTTTACAATATACCTTTAGTAATAAAATGTCATATTTAATAAGTCTTACTTTAGTAATGT
>RJVU01001449.1:619029-632062 GCA_003731715.1 Anabarilius grahami | reverse complement strand
TTGGTTTAACTTTTTTTACTAGAGGTCTCAGACATATTATATACAAATTACATATATATATATACAAAAATAATTTATTTGGTTTAACTTTTTTAGTAGAGGTCTCAGACTTTCATGTCTTAAAATCTCTTTCATCTCTTGTTTTAATATGTAAATAAGTATTCATCATATTAGAACAAAGCAGTTTGAACTTGTTTTTTGGATTGTATTCAACATTTAATGCAAATCACAGTCACCATAATATGAAGATCTCCAGACACAAATCTCACTGAGAGGTCGATCCAGCTTTTCACTCCAAGTTTTGCATGAGTCACAGAAACCCCGGCGTCTGTGACAGGAAGAGCCTGACGCATGGAAACCTCGCTCTCACCAAAACATCAACATCTTGCAGAAACAAAACAAAACAGAGTAAAGAGGCTTAAAAATCCCGCCACTTGTTTTCACTCCACTATGTTGTGTTGGACCTCAGTGAGTCGGCAGGCCAACACGACATGAATGATTCATTGAAACAAACGAAGCGCACATGTGGGCACACGTTTAATCTGCCCAACTGGCTCGGCCTCAACCCAGGAATTCACGATTACAAAAACAGCCGCCACACACGCAGCGCTCAAAAGAGCCAGAGAAAACAGTTTACAGTCACAGGTCGATGTTAAACCGGATACACAAACTGTCTGTATGCAAAAAAGACGCAGATTTCAGATATGTAAATAATGTTAGAGGAAATCCCACAGTCTAACACATCCATATTCTCAAGAAATCTTGACACAAAATCAATATAAAATACTTGATACATTTCCACATACAACATTTAAAGGTTGACTCACTAATGTACCGCCTTCAGTCTTCAGTGTCACATGATCCTTCAGAAATCAGTCTATGTTGATTTGCTGCTCAAGAAACATTTCTGATTATTAATGTTCAAAACATTAATAAAAAATGTTTTTCAAGATTCTTTGATAAATAGAAAAAATAGACTTTTTCATAACAATGTAAAAGTCTTTACTATCACTTTTGATCAGTTTAAAGCAGTGTTTAGCTCCAACCACCTCAGATTCACACTTGCTTGGAAGTTTCTAGTAATCTTGAAGACCTTGATTAGCTGGATCAAGTGTGTTTAATTAGGGTTGGAGCAAAACTGTGCAGGGCTGTGGCCCTCCAGGAATTGAGTTTGAGACCACTGGTTTAAAGGATTAGTTCACTTCAGAATTAAAATCTCCTGATAATTTACTCACCCCCATGTCGTCAAAGACGTTTATGTCTTTCTTTCTTCAGTTGAAAATACATTTTTGAGGGTTTTGAGGAAAACATTCCAGGATTTTTCTTCATATAATGGACTTCAATGGGGTACAATGGGTTGAAGGTCCAAATTGCAGTTTAAATGCAGCTTTAAAGGTCTCTACACGATCCCAGCCGAGGAAAAAGGGTCTTATGGGTTACCCATAACCCATAAGGTTTTTTTTTTCTCCATTTTAACACCTATTTGCCACTTGTTTGCCACCTGATGTCACCTGATGGAGTTTGGGTTCCTTGCCGCTGTCGCCTTTGGCTTGCTTAGTTGGGGACACTTGACATTTGACCTGACATTTGATATTCAACAGTATTCTTGACATTTAATCAACAGTGCTTCTGATCTGCCTGCATTGACACTATTCTTTAAGAGCTGCTGTGCAGCCAAAATTATGTACCAGTTATCAATGTAAAGCTGCTTTGACACAATCTGCATTGTAAAAAGCGCTATATAAATAAAGGTGACTTGACTTGACTTATCTCACTGAATGATTCGTCATTTCCTCACCACAAATGCTCATCTTGCACTGCTCTGCGATGTGCCACGCATTAAGTAATCATGTTGGAAAGGTCACTCGTGATACGTTACTAAATAAAAAAGGAAATTTTATTGTGTATATATATATATATATATAGTGGCCACTTAAAGGATTAGTCCACTTTTAAATAAAATTTTCCTGATAATTTACTCACCCCCATGTCATCCAAGATGTTCATGTCTTTCTTTCGTCAGTCGAAAAGAAATTAAGGTTTTTGATGAAAATATTCCAGGATTATTCTCCTTATAGTGGACTTCAATGGCCTTCAAATGGTTGAAGGTCAAAATTACAGTTTCAGTGCAGCTTCAAAGGGTTTTAAACGATATCAGACGAGGAATAAGGGTCTTATCTATCGAAACGATCAGTCATTTTTGAAAAAAATACAACTGTATATGCTTTATAAGCACAAATTATCGTCTTGCACGTGCTTCCGCTTTCCACATTCTTCAAAAAGCTTACGCTGTATGTCCTACGCCTTCCCTATTCTACTTACGGAAAAAAACTAAACTGGCGCCGCGTTCATTCCGTAAGTTGAAAAATTTACATACCCTTGATTCTTAATACTGTGTGTGGTTACCTGGATGATCCACGACTGTTTTTATGATTTGTGATGGTTGTTCATGAATCTCTTGTTTGTCCTGAACAGTTAAACTGCCCAGTGTTCTTCGGAAAAATCCTTCAGGTCCTGCAAATTCTTCAGTTTTCCAGCATCTTCTGCATATTTGAACCCTTTCTAGCAGTGACTGAATGATTCTGAGATCCATCTTTTCACACTGAGGACAACTGAGGGACTCAAACACAACTATTAAAAAAGGTTCAAACATTCACTGATGCTCCAGAAGGAAACACGGTGCATTAAGAGCCGGGGGGTGAAAACTTTTTGAATTTGAACATCAAGATAAATTTTACTTAATTTGTCTTCCGGGAAACATGTGAGTATCTTCTGTAGCTTCCAATGGGCAGTACTAAATGAAAAAATTAGATATTTAAACAAAATAAGACAAATTTGGACATAAAAGTTTTCACCCCCGGCTCTTAATGCACCGTGTTTCCTTCTGGAGCATCACTGAATGTTTGAACCTTTTTTAATAGTTGTGTTTGAGTCCCTCAGTCGTCTTCAGTGTGAAAAGATGGATCTTAAAATCACACAGTCATTGCTGGAAAGGGTTCAAATATGCAAAAGATGCTGGAAAACTGAAGAATTTGCAGGACTTGAAGGATTTTTCTGAAGAATATTGGCAGTTTACCTGTTCAGAACAAACAAGAGACTCATAAACAACCATCACAAAACATAAAAACAGTCATAGATCATCCAGGTAATCACACACAGTATTAAGAATCAAGGTTATGTACATTTTTGAATGGGTCGTTTTTTAAATTCAGCTATTTTTTGACTATATGTAAACATCTTTCATGCAAAATATCTTTAAAAAATAACACACATTTTGCATGATCCCCATTTTATTTTGTTAAAATAATTAACATTTTGCAGATTCTGCAAGGGGTATGTAAATGTTTGAGCACGACTGTATATATATATATATATAATTATTGTGCATTTTCTGCACTAAGTTTTATAAAATGTGTTAAACAGAACTAAGAAGCTGATCTTGGTAAATGAAAGAGTTATCATATTAGATATGGAAATTATGTCAAAGGATATCCCACAGTGTGAGCCTGATGAAAATAAAAAGCTAACACATCCATATTATCTAGCAATCTTGAAACAGAATCGAGATGAAATACTCTATACGCTTTTCGGCATGGAAGTGGGTCAGCGTTTGAATATTGTGTGTGGAAAGGTATGTCTATGTATGTGAGAGATGAAGCCGCTCACTTTGTAAGTCTATGTGTCATAATAGTGGGGCCAGTCTGACAGGCACCACGTATAATCACTTTAGGGCAAGAGTTGCACAACAGTGGAGAGGGTAATGCCTGCGGTTTGGGGCCTCGGCAGCCGGCGGGCTTATAAAAGTGACGGCTACAATATACTCACACACAAATACTGGCATCAAGACACATATTTCTCTCTCTCTTTCACGTCCACGCACAAAAAATGTTGCATGTTGAGTGGTGGCCCCTGTAATCAGTCTGGGTGGCCCCATCCGTCGCTGCTATCGGTCTCACTCCCTCATTTGTCAGTCAGCAGCAAATGAACCTCTTCTTTCTAACAGGAAATGTGATTTGACGGCTCAGTCTTCTTCTGAAGGAGCGCTGCTTAATGACAAACATAATTTCTGCCAGCAAAGTGCACAAAGCGATTTTCTTTTCATCACGGCTAGGCTCTCCACACCTATACAGCAGTTATTTTCCATAATATTGTGCTGACCTACATTCACATAGAAGCGCCTATATATAAGTTCAAAAAGAGCATCAGAGTTTTTCTCTTTTCTCTTATGTCTCTTATGCTCACCTAGGCTGTATTTATTTGATCAAAAATACAGTAAGAAGAACAGTAATATTGTGAAATATCACTACAATTTAAAATAACTGTTTTCTACTATAATGCAAAGCTGAATTTTCAGCATCATTACTCCAGTCTTCAGTGTCACATGATCCTTCAGAAATCATTCTAATATGATGATTTGATGCTCAAGAAACATTTCTTCTTATAATTATTATTCACCTGGACCATTTATTATTTTCAATACATGGTCCAGGTGAACTGGGGAGGAAATTTAGCACTGTGAACATTAGAAAATTATCTATGTATCTTCTAACTCTTTAATTTCAAAAGATCAAGGAAAATCTTGTTTCCCGTGACATGAGCCCTTTAACGAGAGCGTTGATTTACAGTAAAGATGGAGTAGATGAGTTTCTTATGCTGGTGCCGTGCTCACCTACTGCCATAGCAAATAACTCCGTGACTCACTCTGACTCACTCCCCAAGACTATTTGGTTTTAAATGGTCCAGTATGTCTACCCTCACCATCTGATGGGCTCTTAAATCTAGCAAAGAGAAGGAAAAACAAACCAGTTGGTGCAAATTCCTTCAGTTGGAGTTTTTTGAGCTGTAGGTGAATATTGTGTGATTGAAGTCACGCAACCATGTTGAACACTGTAGAAAGAGCTGCAAGCGGAAAACAGCTACAAACTTTAAGTTATTTTCTACCTAAATACTGATGGAGAAGCATAAATTTATTTTTGTGGTTTAGCCAGGAGTGACCAGATGTTCCTGTTTTTGGTGGCCTATTCTTGAAATGGCTGGAAAGATCTCTCAGCCAATCAGATTTGAGAACCAGAACGAACTGTTGTATAAAATATAATATAATTACAGTTTTTCTTGATTGCTTAAACACTATAACCAGGCTTTTGAACTAAAATTTCAAAACCATAACGCCATATATCAAACAGCACACCCATTTCCCTCAACTATAAACATTATTCCCCTGTTTTGACACATGAATCAGATTTGTTGAACTGTCACTGCAATTTCTCATTGCCTACACCATGTTGTCATTTAGAAAGCACTAGCATTCAAAATTGTTCACTCAAGTCAGCATAGCTTGAGCTCAATTAGCACACAGTTACCCACATGGAAGCTCTTAGAGTCAAAATTTATCACACACCAATCAGAACCTTCAATAGATAGATAAAAGAGCCAGAGTTCATTCAGTTTTGGAACAATGGATCCAGAGAGATGTGATTGAAAAGGTTGAGGACACTAGAGAGGAGGATGAGGTGCAAGAAGACAAGAAGTCTCAGATGAAATTCGTGCCACTAGTTGATCATGTCCTTGTCCATGGGATGACTATGAGGGAGGCTGGGCAATGAGTTCAGCCAAATTTAAGTTGCTTCACCATTGCCTTCGATCATAAGAATCTTCAGGGAGGAAAACAGGTAGGTGTACATCAGTGTATTCTACTGTAACTTTTGAGTGCTGTACTCTGTTACAACACATGCATCAAATTGCCTTACATACAGATACAGTTTCTGTCTGCTTCCATTTTGTAAAAAGGATGTTACAGTAACAGTAATCAGTACTTCTTTTTTTGTAGGACACAGACGATGGAATGGAAGAAGCCTGATTAGACTTTTCAGTAGATGCGTGCCAGGGGTGGATCAGGCATGCAAGAGGATTTTCCCCCACTGCCTGGATGGGGCCAGTACAGCCTGTGATGTTGACGAGATTCTCTGGCCTGTCCCAGACCAAAGATGTGATGCTGGGGCAGAACATTTTTTGTTGTTGTTTGGTGTATTGTACTGTATGGTACATTAAGGAATACAAAATTTGCAAATGTGTTCATCATGTGAAAAGTTCCGTGAGGGGGAGAACCACAAGCAACACAACTTTACTGGTGTTTGGTTTTTGTAGTATTGTTTTGAATTTATCTCACCAGTGTGTAAGACTATGTTGTAGTGTGTGTGTTTTTGAGGGCTTGTGTGTGATGTCTGAGGGCAAAGTTGGTTTTTCAGCAAGAGTGAATGGTTTTGAGTGTAGAGCTTCATTTTGACCTGAAAATAGGATGTTTGGGGAATGAGACGTTATGGATTTGTGTTTACTGTTTTGAGAATATGAGGCATAGTTTCAAGAAAAGTGTTTAAGCAATCGAGAAAAACTGTAATGAATAATGTCGTTTCTCCCATGGCTTCATGGGGCAGTGAAGTGTCATTTGGATGCATACTTTAGAATATCATCAGAAGCAGTAGGTCATACGGGTACTTTTCCATTATGGCTTTGTGAATACTGCATATTCATTTGACTTATTGCTTTTTACATACTAGGAAAGTTGGCAGATTTGGACACGGACCTCTCTGAAAAGTCTTTATATTTTATAAGTGCACATTAATGTTATTGAAAGTAGTATAACTAAGTGTGATATGCCATACTTCTTCACAGTATTCAACAATTTTTTTCATTTATAGATAATTACATTGGAAATTTGAACAATACATTGACTGCTGGACTAAAACTGGCTGCGGGTTTCATTTCATAAATCTGGTCACCTTATAATAAGCCTAAGGCTCCAAATGTCTACATCACTGCTGGAACATATAATCAGTGGTGAAACTGTCCGACATCATGTATGTCCAAATATTTGCCATCTTTCTCCTTGCATTTATATGTTATGGGGTTAGAGGAGCATGTTGCAACCCAAACAGCAATCCTGCCAACATGCAGCTCTGCGGCCTGTTACCTCATGCAATCCCCAGCCCTGCTAAACTAAATCATGAGGATGCGATGTTCTGTCCCTGGGCTGCGGCCAGTGGTCCGCCAAGATATCAGCGTGTTCTGACCACAGCGAGGGAAGTTACGCCACCCTGTCACCCTGCCCGGACAGGCAGATGGGCACAGAAGGGTGTGGGGAGAGGCATGCTAAACCCCGTTGGCTCTGTCGAGCCCCAAAATACTTCCCCTTCCACCTCGTCAACCAGTTTAAATTCAGCAGATGGTTTTAAAGGTCTGTTGTGGACTTGCCGGAACTGTCCTACTTGGAAGGGTTTACCACAGTGCACTCTTACATCATAGGTGAGGGAACTCAGATCGCTATGTAACGTGGCTCAAAATACACTGCGTTGCCTAAGCTCATTGTTGACAAACGGAATAAGAACAACTGTTAGTAAACTTTGAGGCGAGTTCAGGCTCTGACAATTTCTTTCCATTTGGAAATTGTGTAACTATTGAGAACAAACTCTATAATGACGATGAATTGTTTTAGTCTGATTTCTTTGGACCACCAAGCACTTGCGGGAGAGCAGAAATCTGCAGAATGTTTTTTTCAATCCCTGCTAATATGTCCCTTGGATCCCACGGTACTTGAAGAATATCAAACATTGCTCTTGTTTAATTCCTTTTTCTCTGTCAGTGGTATGTTTAGTCTGGAGAAGGGTGCAACATAAATCTCTGCTTCTTGTCTCTGGTTCTTCTTGCGTTCTCTGAGGTCAAAGATGTAAACAAGGGTATTGAAGCAATACAGGGTCAGGTTGGTAATCTCAACTTCAATGCCAATAAAATGTCAAGCCAAATCATTTTCCATGAACTTAAATCAGGGGTGTCCAGTCCTGCTCCTGGAGGGCCACTATCCAGCAGAGTTTAGTTCAAATCCTAATTAAACACACCTGAACTTGTTAATCAAGGTCTTCAGGATTGCTTGAAACTTGTGTTGGGGCAGTACTCTGCAGAACATTGGGCCTCCAGGAGGTTGATTGGCTGTGTAAGCATTCGGAGAAGAGCATCAAAGATGTCTATTTACAACATATTTTTGAAGCGTTGATCATTGTAGCCAATCACAGACATATCTGTTGAACACGTGAACTCAATGGCCAATCAGAGGTGTGACTTGGTACCGAAGTACAAAGATGATGACCAGACTCCAAAAAGATGAAAAAGGACCATAATATGTGACTTGTAATAGACTTATTTCTAGACTTGTATTGCTATATTCTGAAGCCATACAATAGATTTGTGACAGACCAAGAAAGTCTTTATTCACTAAAAATCTTCCTATCCAGTCAGCTGGATTACTGAGTTGATTAATCAATGAGAGAAGAGATCGGTTTGATTCCGGATTCCCATATCATTCCAAGAGCTTTTTTACCTAGATGAATTGATTCATTGAACATTTAGTTGAATTCAAAATACAACTCTAATTATTAGTTGCCCATTCAGATGTTGGTACTTGTCACATGAACTGTCAAGACCTTCAGTGAAAAATTTAATTCCATCTCTTTCACACACAAACTCATCGAATTGAAATACAATTCTGTGGACCACTTCTATGGTGCTTTTTAAAATCATTTTGGAGCTTGACAGCCCAGTATAGTGACAGGGATATTCTTCAAAAGTTATTTTGTTCCACAAAAAAAAGGAAGTCATACAGGTTTGGAACGACATGAGGGTAAGAAAATAATCAAAAAAAATAAACATTTTTGGAAGAACTATCTCTTTAAAGTAGGGGTGTCCAAACCTGCTGCAGCTAAACAAGGTCTTCCAGATCATTAGAAACTTCCAGGCAAGTGTGTTGGGGCAGGTTGGAGCTCAACTCTACAGGACATTGGCCTTCCAGGAGCAGGATTGGATTCCCCTGCTTTAAAGAGTCTGAAGTAAACCAAACAAGCCTTTCAAACTAAACGCTCCTTCAAAAAGCACTTTCTTCATACACGACACCTTCACACACGTATGCACTTGCATACACACTACTCCTCGCATTCCAGGAATAGTGATTCAGCATTTCAAACATTCACCATAACAGGGTGTAGACTGAAAGGACCAGCGATACCTCAAGCTGACAGGAGGAAGGGAAAGGTTAAAAGAGGTCTATTGCAAGACTAAAGCCTGAAATAGAATGTGCTCTGAAATTACATGTCCACCGGCCCTTATACGTCAGTTTGTTGGGTCTGCTTTGGGAAAGGCAGGTTATGTTAGTGCACAAGAGAGGCAGAGACGCTCCCGCCTCACTCACACTCTGCTGAAGGAGTTCCACTGACTAACAAGTAGGACCAGACTTTGGCCCGAAGCTCTCGGATTCCAGTAAACGTTTCATTATGCAACCTTTAATGAGTGTCGCCTTATCTGAACTCCAGCAAAAGCGCGTGTCAGGCAGCCAGAGCCTGAGGAGATGACTGAGGAGCTCTCTATCTGTCGCTTTGGCTTTGCGCAGTTAAAAAAACTGCAGACGACCCAGTGTATGCAGAGACATATTTGATTGAGTGTAGCAGCCCATGTGTAAGCACATTCGACAACCGGAAGAGAGGCAAGGAAAGAGGTGTGCATGGAGGGGAGGTCAGGGCTTTTGGACGGATGCATGTATCCTTCGTACTGAAGTACAAGGGCTAACCGCACTGTCCCAGCAGGAGCTTCATAAGCAAGACACAGATTTTCTTCAGCCAAAATATGTGATTCTTGGAATGATATTACAGCTAATGTTCTCAGCTCTTCAAGGAATTAACTGCTCTTTCTCGCAGTAATAGAGCAGGAGGCAATGTGAAAACATGACAGAAAGCAGTTGTGGTAGATTTTTGGAACCCAGCTTGTGACCGCAATTAAAAAGGTCTTTGAAAAATGGCATATAATAATAAATTAAATAATAATAATAATAATAAATTAATTAATATTTATGCAACTGCCTTATGTGCAATATAAATGTTATTCAACTCAATGTTTTTGTTTGAGAGTTGATTATTAAATACATTTATTAATTAATTGATTATTAAGTAAACTTTATTTTTGGTTTCGGAATCATTCAAACTAATAAAAAAAATTAAAAGGTAAATTTAACATACCTGATTCAGTTTACTATGTAATTAATAATCAAGCCTCGAAACTGCGACCAACTGGGTCGCATATGCTCCCGACATTTAGTCTGCGAGACCTCAAAACATATTTGGGTGCATTTGTGCGAGTGCAAATAATTTTTGTGGTGCGATCTGTTTTCTAGAGATGCACTGGAACCAGACGTTTTTTGCTCCAAACACACGATTGGCCACCGGTTTTTAGTTTTATTTCGGTCGATCTCTGTTCCTGACTTGCACACAAACTGCACTGCAATCATATCCCAAAATGTAATTTGTGTGAAAATATTACGAGGTCTGTAAACAGGATGTTAACACACGCTGAAGACTGATGCAAAGAGGACGCAGACATGCCAGCAGAGCAAATACTGTACCAGGCACAGCAAGCTCAATGTTCACAATGCACAAAATATAGAAGAAGAAAAATATAAATATTGAATTGGGGGTGGGGATTTATAAGAACTGATTGAAGGGAACTGATTGTTTTCAGAAAAGTTTTGATGGCATTTTCTTTTCCTCATATCTATGTATAAAGTAGTGTTTATAAGCACAGCACTGCTTTGTGAACAGCGGTAATCAACGAAATGCTATATCGCTGCTGTTCCATAAGTGCCATCTACTGTCAGAGAGTGAATTTACATTTTCATTCAGTCCGTCTGCTGTTTTTGGTTTGTGCAGCTGTCTTATGTAGCATAATTTCACAAAAACAACTGTTCATGAACTGTTCATAAAATGCAGTGGTGCCTCTAATTTCAAATTGGATACAGATATTTTTTGTTTAAAATGTTTAAGATGTTACAGATTTTTAAGACCAGTTTGGCCTGTTATAGAGCAAATAAAGAGCAATTAAATTTGCTTAAAGAGAAGAAAAAAAAGGCAACCAGTATCGAGATCAACCCATTTGCTTTAAAAAAAATTATAAAATTATAAATAACAAAAAAAAAATCAAAATTGGCCATGAAAAGATTGTCCATCTTTTTTTTCTTTTTTTTTTCAAAGAGAAATTAACTTCATTTACTTAATAGCACTGGTGCTCCCAACTTCAAAAAGTTAGGAGCACCAGCAAAAAAAAAAAAACAACTAACAGTGTTCTTTATTACTGACTGAATACTACAGTACTGACTTAAAAATATTAATACTTAAAATATTAAATTACAAATGCACAATTTTTGTTTTCAAATATTTTATATCTTTTTTATTCACTTATTTTTATTTTTCAAATATTTTTAGTAAACAGAGTACACTTTCTAATGAAAACATTTTAGCCATATTAATAATAAATAATAATAATAATAATAAAATCAATTGCCTTCATTGTATTTACTCAAATTTTTAATTTCAATGAACTCAAAATTTTAAGGCAACCAGGTAGCTTACTTTTTTAAGTTAAACCAACAATTCTTTTTACATGGTAGTTGTAATAATATTACTATTATTATTATTATTATTAAAATTGTTACTTTAATTCCAGCATATTTATACATCTCATTCACTATTGGTCATTACACTCTCTAGTTATATTATTATTATTATTTCAGTTGTTACTTTCATTCCAGCGTATTTAAAAATCTCAAATACTATTGGTCGCTACTTGATATAGTTATACAAGTGTCAATCAAAATCTCACATCTGCAAAAACTTTGTAGAATATCACTAAGCGGAACTGTTTGTAAGATGGCCGCGGTGATTGTTCCTGAACTGAGGTCTTTGTTTTGAAAGAGGTTTGTCTGTTGATTGGAGGAGGGTTTATCANTGGGGGTGAGCAAAAACACGCCTTTTACTATATTACTATATTGCTGGCTAAAAAAATAAATCCAAAATTGGTTGAAAAAAATGGCTGGGTGAAAACAACCCAATCCCTGGTTTTGTCCATATTTAACCCAGCAGTTTTTAGAGTGTAGTTATACAAGTGTCAATCAAAATCTCACATCTGCAAAAACTTTGTAGAATATCACTAAGCGGAACTGTTTGTAAGATGGCCGCGGTGATTGTTCCTGAACTGAGGTCTTTGTTTTGAAAGAGGTTTGTCTGTTGATTGGAGGAGGGTTTATCACAGGAGTGATAGTGTGACGAACCACAGGACAGGAAAATCGATTGCGGACATCAAAGAGCGCTCAAGTGATTGGCGACAGCAACCTGCATCAAATATTTACACTGCGAGAGTGACGTATGTTTCATAGATATAGCAAGAGCAGACGGAGGAACAACACAGCACAGATCAACCCGAGCCATCTAGGCATGTTTGTTTAGAAACACTCAGAGACCTCATATCACATGTAACCTTTCAAACCCAACACATGCAAGAGCACTTGAGTTGACCACTCCACAGACACATGATATACACCACAGGGGCTTCACGAAAGACTTTACACCACAGCACTGCAGAAACCAGCAGACACATGTGCACTGTCAATGTGCTTATTCTGAATTGAAACATGGGTTGAAACCTTGAACGAAACTCAAACTAGACTGAAAACTCAAACTAGACCAGACTAGTTGTTAGTGCACGTGCTTATTTATAACAGAAGAGTCAAAATTCCGAAAAAAAGTAATAAAACACAGCGATGATCTGGTTTGAAATCTGAAACATGTTCAACAAATGTCCCTTGATGGCAAACGATGTGCTCTGGAGGTTCTTCGCGGAGAAGAGATGAGCGATCATGTCAAGCTGCTCAGAGATGGCTGACTCACTAGGGTTTATTTACTATTAGTAGAGGACATTTTTCATTCACTAAAAGCTGGATGAAACAAGCTGAAAACACAACATGTCTAAACATGTCTGTTATCTTTAGATATCACAACATTTGTTACAGTCAGAATTTAAAATGGAACATATAATGGCAATTCAATTATTTTAATTGTATTTATTATTATTTGATAAATTATATTGGATTTATTATATATAAATAAATGTATATTAAATAATATGTAAAAAAAATATTAATAAAAGAAAAATAGCTTATTTTATATAG
>RJVU01001449.1:602311-616971 GCA_003731715.1 Anabarilius grahami | reverse complement strand
TTTAAGTGGAGCATGTCACACTGTAGGACATGAATACTGTTAGGCACACACACACACACACACACACACACACATTAGTGTAAATGAAAAAGCTGCATTATCAAGGATTGACACCATGGCCAAGTGACCTGACAAAGTCACAATATAATGCCAGTATGTCACTTTAAGCCCATTTAAAACCTAGTCAACAAAAACAGTACAACTAAACAAGGTAACCTTAAACTCATTAACATTCATGGATATCAGTCATTCGCCAACACAAAGGGCCTCAGGAGAAATGACGTATGCCTCTAGCTCTTTCAGATAACTTAAAGCAACTCAAAACTCAAAATATCGATGATATTCAACTACTCTCAGCCTCTCGTTCCATTCAGCACATTGGTTTGGAGTGACAGAAGCTGTGCTATGGTCAAAGCTATGTGGGTGTAAAGCCCCCGAGAGGGCCTTAAACTGATCATTACCAGCGCCACATTGTTTATGAGATCAGAATAAAATTGAATAATTCCTGCGGGAAATTTCCTGTGGTTCTCAAAAACATTGCCTGATTATGAGTCACATGTATTGAGCATCCAATCACGGCACAGATTCAACAGATCATATCAGTTTTACAACCACAACACAAACACACAGAGATTTGACATTGGGTTTATCAGATGTGCTTCCGATAACAACGTGAATGCCACTGAGTGCTGCTCGTGCTACTAAGAATTATGTGTCATCAGAGGCAAGAGAGGTAAACGCATGCGTACGCATTCAGTCATCGATGCGTACGCCTCCCTAACGGACGCACAAAAGCATGACAATTGTGGAATGCTGGCACACAGACACACAAATAAATCAGAGGTTGGGGCGGATCCTTACTTGCACGCGTAGACCGCCATGCTTGCATACTTGGCAAACATCAGAGGAGTATTGACAGTTAATCCCGCGGATATTAATACCGTGTGGTGTGATGATGCACTACACCTAACAACCCAACTTTAACAAAGAGATTTCCATGGATATGAAAACCACATTTTTCCTGTTTCTCCAGTTGCCAGGGTGGTTCAGGAATACCGGTGGTACAAGCATGTCACCTAAACCTATTGAGATCCACCTTATCACATATCTTCTGCTAGAATCGGAGTCTTAATCTTGATGACACATAACCATGACAAAGATCAGTCTTATAGATATGTGTCACTGCTTATGTCGAACTGTAAAAAAAACTTCAACTTTTCATGACCCCAACTTTTTTACTCCATTAAAGCAGTTTTATTTTATTGACAGTGCCAGTAAGGATAGTTGAGCTTAAAATTCTTTTTCATAATTCATTTTATTTAATGGAATTTTTCTTTTTGGAAAAGCTGAAAATACAGTGAAAACCTGAAATTCGTGATTAAAGAATGTTGCAATAAATTCAACCAGATATTTTAGTTAAAAAGTGTCAATTTCATAGGAATTTCGTAGGAATTCAAACTTTCAATTCTTCAATTTTCTTTTTGGAAAAATTTAAATATGGTGAAAACCTGATTCTCTTGATTAAAGAATGTTGCGATAAATTCAACCAGATCTCATGAGAAAACAATTATTTTAGTTAAGAAGTGTCAATTTTGCATGAATTTCATATGAATTCAAACTTTCGATTTTTCTTTTTGGAAAAATAAAAAATACAGTGAAAACCTGATACTCTGTTGTGATAAACTCAACCAGATCTCATGAGAAAACTATTATTTTAGTTTAGAATTGTCGATTTTGCTTGAATTTCATATGAATTTGAACTTGCAATTTTTCTTTTTGGAAAAATTTTAAATACGGTGAAAACTTGATTCTCTTGATTAATGAATGTTGCGATAAATTCTACCAGATCTCATAACTTTTTTAGTTAAGAAGTGGCGGTTTCGTATGAACTTCAATTTTCAATATTTCTTTTTTGGAAAAGTTGAAAATACGGTGAAATCCTCATTCTCTTGATTTAAAGAATGTTGCGATAAATTCAATTGTTGATTTCCCTTGAATTTCGTATGAATTCGAACTTTCAATTTTTCTCTTTTTCTTTTTGGAAAAATTGAAAATACGGTAAAAACCTGATTCTCTTTTTTAATGAATGTTGTGATAAACTCAACCAGATCTCATGAGAAAACAACAATTTTAGTTAAGAATTGTCAATTTCGCTTGAATTTTAAATGAATTCGAACTTTAAATTTTTTCAATTTTTCTTTTTGGAAAAATTGAAAATATGGTAAAAACCTGATTCTCTTGATTAATCAATGTTGTGATACAATCTACCAGATCTCATGAGATAGAAACTTTTTTTAGTTAAGAAGTGGCGATTTCGTATAAATTTCGTATGAATTCGAACTTTCAATTTTTCTTTTTGGAAAAGGCACGTTTGTCTCTGTTGCGATAAATTCAACCAGATCTCATGAGAAAACAACTATTTTGGTTACGAATTGGCGATTCGTATGAATTTGTATGATTTAATTTTTACTATTACTAAATTTACTAAATTGTACTATTTTTAGAAAAAAGTCTGATAGTAAGTATGATTTCCACCCCAAACCTATCCATCAGTAGGCTGTAAGCATATTGCATGAAAATGTACAAATTCATACACGTTGGCCACCAATTCACCAAAAATGTGCGTAAAATAGTCATAAATTGCCACAAGAGTTGGATAAATGCTTTATTTTCTCTGTTTCAGTGCATGAACATGAACTGTCTTGGTCTGGATCTGGGCCTCGAGAGGTCAAGTCTTGGTCTAGGTCTTATGATCTGAGTTTCAGGGAGGGTTGTGATAGTCTGGGCCTTAAGGCACAGTCACATTTACCATTGCTCAGCAAATTTTTGCAGGCAAAATAGGAATTAAATGGTGATTCTGTGTGAGGGCGAAGGATTTCCACACGCAGATTACAACAAGTTAAAGTTGGTAAAGTTGGTTGCTGATTCACTGTGTTAACCAACAGAAAGCTGTTTTTGAAGAAAGCATTCTGAAAGTGACTTCTGTATGACGTGTGCTGCATAATGTATTTTGCTACACCACTGACAGTTCACCTTTTTGCCAGTGAAATTTTGTTAATGTAACTGCACCTTTAGGGGTCCGGCACTTAGGGGGTCTAGCAATGGTCTTGATCTTGTCCTAACTCCAATGTCTTCTACCTGGAAATGTGGAAAAATCCTACAAATCCTCACTGTCCGCAGGAATCTATAACACTTGTTACTCGGGACCTGTCATGTGACATGGGTCAGCACTTGAACTATTGACTGCACCGAACCACCTCACCATGTGCTGTCTGTAATGAGAGGCAATCATCTGTCCTACACGACAATGAATAGAGACTATTGACAATCCCATGACAATCCTAAAACAATAAGTGAAGGATGCACAAAAATCAGCCCTGAAACCCAGTTATAAGGCCATACGAGACAGCAAAAATCAATACCCAAAAGTTCGCATGACAGGGGGGCGTTCACACAAGACGCGTTTTTGTTTTCAAAACAGCTGGAGGGGAGCGCAACTAAATGGGAACCATGGTAACCAAGACGCGTTTATAAAAGTTGTTTTAAACAGATGACCGCGTAAAAACCCCAAACTCCTGGCGCAACTGACTGACGCATGAGTGTACAGAGCAAAAATGAAAACATAAATACCTTCCAACCAGCGGAGCTGTTACTATCCCCCTTGTCCTTAAAATAAGGGACGCTTTTCACCATCCAGTCGTAGATCTGAGACAAGGTGAGCCGTTTTTCGGGGGAGCTCTCGATGGCTTTGGTGATCAGGTCCGCGTATGACATATTCCCCCAGGCGTTGCGTCGGGACGAGCTGCTCTTGCGCTGCGCGGCGGCGGCGGCTGCAGCGGCAGCGGCCACTGGAGAGGAGAGCACGGGCACCTGTTGCGGGTGACTCGGGATTTGCTGCTGGTGGATGCAGTTCTCCTGGCACTGGAAATCGCCGCACAGCATAAGAGGCTTCTGATCGGGGTAGTCCTCATTCTCTTCCAGCAGACTGAGGTTGTTGATGAAGTCCGTGTTGCTGGAGGGCTCCTGCTTAACGGACGGAGCCGGGGAAGATGTGTTGGAGTCTGCGGCGGCGGGGTTAGGGAACTCCGGCCGCGGGAGCGGCCAAGTGCAGGAGCGGGGTCGGGAGAGTGGCTCGAAGTCCGGGTCGATCTCGACCATCTGGTTTTGGGCTGCGTCAGCCATGGTACCAGCAATACTGTTTGCCTCTTAAAATGTCACATATGATTGTCAAAACAAAAAAATGACGTGAAACGCGAAACAATAAACAGAAATGAAATGCAGTTCCTACTTTAAACTGACTTGGTTACATTGGAAACGACTTGAAGGTCACAGTGTGGGTTGAACGGCATCAGATTTATGTTGTTATGAAGTTTTGTAATCCAGTCCAGTCCAGTAGTATGTGATAGTCCTCTTGCTGTCGCTTGTTGAATGTCTGTGTACTAAAACTCTAAGTGCGCTTACTGGAACTCACTATCATATGTCACCTGACGCCGCCCCCGTAGATGATTGACAAGTGCCGACAGCCAATCACAGGCGCGCTTTTGAAAGCGAAACAAGCCGTGTTTTCGTCCAGTGAAACTAGTAAACAAACTTTCACGGAGTTTGGATATTATGAAAATACTCACTCGTTTTTTTTATAGCTTCTAGCTACGTTATATTGCTCGGACATAACAGAAACACTGTTCTTTTTGTTCGCTTAATTATATTTTAACAATATAAGCGAAATATTAGTGTAAAGAACAAAGAGAAACATAAACAGATCAAAGCAACTTTTCAACAAATGTGTTTTCGTTGATCACAGCGGTTGTTACGAAAAAATGAATGCTTTATATTAATAAAGGAAAGCTTGTTGGTATATAACATGCGAATAGATCTGGAAAGCACCGAACCGTTATGATGCAGTGTTTATCTCTTTTACCTTTTTTTAAACTGTTTGTACATATTTCTCATTTATTTTGGTGTATTTACTATAAATACAAATATTTGCTTTTATTTGCAGTATAGCCTATTTTTTAATAAATATGCAAAAACCTATGATACTTTTGTATAGTATAAGTTACATTTTTTTATTTTATTGATTATTAAATGACAATCTGAAATGGAAATTAAATTTGGAATAATTTTACATGATGTTATGTGTTTGCATAATTATATTGATAAAAAAAAAAAAGCTGTCCCAGGGGAATGTTATTCTTACATTATAGCTTACCAAAAGACCATATTGTACCCTATTGTTTGTAAGAATTCAGGACCACATCTTAATCTGTACAAAGTTTGTGCAGATGCGTGGCTATGTTCAAGGATATCCTGCCATCTAGTGGTTAAAATACCTCAGTGTCGCTGGCATCCGTTCTCTTGGAATATCGCGTTTGATGAAGTGACCTTGTGTCACAATCTTGATGTTGAGTCAACAATTTCGGCAGGATATGACAGCAACACGATAGTCCGCTTTCTCTTCTTTCCAGGTTCCAAGAAGCCCCCGCATGCCGAGCAACACACACCCCTCCCCTGCGTGTGTGGCATGTACACACCTGTGGAGGTGATTTAGGAAGTGTGGGTGTTTACACCGGCTTCAGGTATGTTTTTCGTCAGTAGTAAGAATACTACTTTCACAGGACGCTTCGTACCGAGGCTCTTGAACCAAGTACATTATTGGAAATAGCAAGTGTCTGGCTGCTGCCAGGACAGACGGAGATCCGAGAAAGGGCGGGTGAGTGCGAGAATACCTGGACTGTGTGATCATGCAGAACATATGTAAGATTGCAACAGCTGAGTTTAATGTTGCTAAGACATTGTGATCTTGGCAAGTGAATGCTGGCACATGGGGAAGTTCAGATAGTGTTGGGCAGAAAGGGACTCTTGACCGCTCAGGGGATTCCCTCTGAATCTGGATTAAAGATTAAGTCTGGGCTAATAATAGAGATCTCGCATGTCAGATATAAATATCCTCGTCTTACCGAGACACTCAACTTATGCAATGTTCTGTGGCGTACGTGTAAGTTAATGTTTTCCCCTGTTTCTCTTTTTGTCACTCTCAAAACTGCCTAATTCCAGCTAACAAAAATATGTTGTAAGAACGTTCAATTATGAAAACGTCATGCGAACATTAAGGGAACATTTCATTTTATTATTTTGCAAACATTATGGGAACTTATTTTTTTATATGTTCTGTGAATGTTCTGAAACAAGTAGTAACATTTAAAGAACGTCCAACTAAAGTGTTCCAGAAATAAAATGTTATATATGAAAAATACTATAGTAATTTATAGTAAATACTATAGTGTTTTTGAACCATACTAAAGTACTTGAATTAATTTGTTGTGGTAATTATATAGTTGCTGTGGTAATATAACAACTATAGTAATATAAACAAATTACTTTACCCAATACTGTACTAAGTTTTCTACAACTATATATATTATACTACAATACATTACATTTTGCTGTAGTATAAACTAAAGTATACTATTACAGTTATCAGTTCTCTATAGTTAATACTACAGTATGCTGTGGCATACATTAACAAAGTGTTGTATATATATACACTACCGTTCAAAAGTTTGGGATCGGTACGATTTTTAATGTTTTTAAAATAAGTTTCGTCTGCTAAGCAAGGCTGCATTTATTTAATTAAAAATATAGTAAAAACAGGAATATTTTGAAATATTATTACAATTTAAAGTAAAAGTTTTCTATTTGAATATATTTGACAAAGTAATTTATTCCTGTGATGTAAAGTTGAATTTTCAGCATCGTTACTCCAGTCTTCAGTGTCACACGATTCTTCAGAAATCATTCTAATATGCTGATTTGCTGCTCAAGAAACATTTCTGAGTATTATCAATGTTGAAAACAGTTGTGTACTTTTTTTTTCAGGATTCCTTGATTAATAAAAAGTTCAAAAGAACAGCATTTATTTGAAATATAATCTTTTGTAACATTATAAATGTCTTTACTGTCACTTTTAAATGATGATTGCATCCCTGTTGAATTAAATTATTAATTTCTTTAATTTCTTTTCAAAAAAATAAAAATATGTCCCCAAACTTTTGAACGGTAGTGTATAATGTTACAAAAGCTTTGTATTTCAGATAAATGCTGTTCTTTTGTACTTTTTATTAATCAAGGAATCCTGAAAAAAAAATGTACACAACTGTTCTCAACATTGATAATAATCAGAAATGTTTCTTGAGCAGCAAATCAGCATATTAGAATGATTTCTGAAGGATCATGTGACACTGAAGACTGGAGTAATGATGCTGAAAATTCAACTTTACCATCACAGGAATAAATTACTTTGTGAAATATATTCAAATAGAAAACAGTTCTTTTAAATTGTAATAATATTTCAAAATATTCCTGTTTTTACTGTATTTTTAATTAAATAAATGCAGTCTTGGTTAGCAGACGAAACTTCTTTTAAAAACATTAAAAATCATACCGATCCCAAACTTTTGAACGGTAGTGTATATATTTGTAAATGGTATATACACTACCGTTCAAAAGTTTGGGATCGGTATGATTTTTAATGTTTTTAAAAGAAGTTTCGTACCATTGCTGTCTATGGAGGCCTCGCTGAGCCATCGGATTTAATCAAAAATATCTTAATTTGTGTTCTGAAGATGAACGAAGGTCTTACAGGTGTAGAACGACGTGAGGGTGAGTAATAAATGACATTATTTTCATTTTTGGCGGAACTAAACCTTTAAATGGCAGTGTTCTCTAAATGAAACACAAGCTGTTAGTTTTGAGTGATGTGTCTACTAATGTAGAGAACTGAGTTTGTTTAGGATTTAATAAAAAAGTTTCTTTTACAATTGCAAACTGAGTGTAAAGCAGATAATGTGCTTGTAGTTTTGTAGACTTGGTCTGAAGAGACAGTATACTACAATTTACTATAGTATGGTTCAAAAACACTATAGTATTTATTATAAATTACTATAGTATTTTTTCATGTGGAACAATGTAGGCTATAAATAACATTTTTATTGAACTGAGCTAAATCAACACTGAACTGACTTGAGCTGAATAATGACAGCGATTGACCTGTTAGAGCTGCAGGAGAATTTGTGTTTGTTACTTTATTGTGAAGCTGCTTTTAAACAATCCTTATTGTATAAAACGCTACAGAAATAGTGGTGACTTGGCTTGAATGCATGTTCAGTATATATTTACAAAATAAATGTATTTGTTTCTCAAAACATTGAGTTTTGATTTGTAAATGGTAAAATTAGGTATATTTACACTATAAACAGAAATGCAAGAAGGTAAAAATAAATCATTTCTTCCTCAAAACAATGAGTTTTGATTTCAAAGTGGACAAATTATGTGTAAGTATTTTCACACATGATCATTAGGTGTAGGTAATCGGTAAATGAGTGTGCCATTTAAAGGGTTAGTTCATCCAAAAATTAAAATAATGTCATTTATTACTCACCCTCATGCCGTTCCACACCCGTAAGACCTTCGTTCATCTTCAGAACACAAATTAAGATATTTTTGATTAAATCCGATGGCTCAGCGAGGCCTGCATAGACAGCAATGGTACTTCCTCTCTCAAGATCCATAAAGGTGCTAAAAACATATTTAAATCAGTTCATGTGACTACAGTGGTTCTACCTTAATATTATAAAGCGATGAGAATATTTTTTGTGCACCAAAAAAACAAAATAACGACTTTTTAACAATATCTAGTGATGTCCGATTTTAAAACACTGCTTTGGAGCTTTACGAATCAAATCAGTGGATCGGAGCGCCAAAGTCACGTGATTTCAGCAGTTTGGCGGTTTGATACGCGATCCGAATCTCTGATTCGACTCAAAAGATTCATAACGCTCTGACGCAGTGTTTTGAAATCAGCCATCACTAGATATTGTTAAAAAGTCATTTTTTGGCACACAAAAAGTATTCTCGTCACTTTATAATATTAAGATAGAACCACTGAACTCACATGAACTGATTTAAATATGTTTTTAGTACCTTTTATGGATCTTGATAGAGGAAGTACCATTGCTGTCTATGGAGGCCTCGCTGAGCCATCGGATTTAATCAAAAATATCTTAATTTGTGTTCTGAAGATGAACGAAGGTCTTACAGGTGTAGAACGACGTGAGGGTGAGTAATAAATGACATTATTTTCATTTGTGGCGGAACTAAACCTTTAAATGGCAGTGTTCTCTAAATGAAACACAAGCTGTTAGTTTTGAGTGATGTGTCTACTAATGTAGAGAACTGAGTTTGTTTAGGATTTAATAAAAAAGTTTCTTTTACAATTGCAAACTGAGTGTAAAGCAGATAATGTGCTTGTAGTTTTGTAGACTTGGTCTGAAGATGAATTATATGAGTGAATGATTTCACTGAGCATCAAGTACCACTTTTAGTGTGTAAGCAATTTTTAAAAAGTGCAAAAACCAGGTAACCCTGAACAAATGTTATATTAACGCTACTGGAAGAACGTTTTTTCAAACCTTACCAGAACATTAGCTAAAGTTGAGATTGTTCCCTGTTAGCTGGGTTCATCGTTCAACATATGAAGTTTTGTTTCCTACAGTATAATGGATTTTAAAGCTGCAGTTCGTAACTTTTTTTGGCAAAAATGATCCAAAATAAATTTTTGAACAAGTACCTAACTAGCCAGTGTTCATAACAATCTTCTTACCTTAGCTTGATTCACTATGGTAAGCTTGTAATAATGTGTAATAGTTTCAGTGATACTGGTAGGATCTCGCGGGAAATACGAGCTTCCGCCGTTCGTCATTGCTTCATTACGTCACGTCTGTTTACATACAGGAGTTCCGGCTGGCAGGCTATATCGCGTGTGTGTAGATGCAGCAGGTGGCGGATTGTTTGTAGCCTGTTCTTACAGCAGCTGGAATAATTAAATTTACCATTTTGATGGCGGTTTGTAATCCAGCAAGTTTAAAATGACAGTCATCGTTGACAACTGGTGCGTTGATAGACAACCCACACAAACAGTAGAGTCATCCGCGCTGAGGAGCCGTGCTGATGCACAACCCACGTAAATATGATAATTCCGCAAATAACTGCAATTTCAGGGTTCAAATAGAGATAGCGACAAAGAGGTAAAACTTACAGACTGCTCCTTTAAGTAAGTATCCACGTCATACTTTATCATTCACACAGAACGTGTTTTTGCTTTTCAAAACACGAGGCATATGGCAGTGGAATGAGAAAACTGGCAAGATCTAGACTAGACTGGGCTAGACTGTTTGTTTGTTTTAAAGGGAATCCTGTGTATTAACACTTGTATGACTTAATATCATGTAAATAATGTCTCTTATTGAAATATGTAGTAGAAAACCCATGAAAGCTTTACGTTATTTTTAAAATCCACATCGTTTTGTACAGATTTTGGACAATGGGGGGCGCCATTTTGTTTAGTGTGCAGTGTATTGTACATAATTGACATCAAATGGTTGCACTCGTGAGCTACTGGTGCTAGCTGTTGTTATTTTTACCTCAACACAACTCGGAAAAATACTGATACGATGCCACATTTTGCGGCTTTTGGTTGTAATTTTCAGTTGAAGGGCGACAAGAGAAGCGATGTAAGTCTTCACTGCTTTCCTAGCGATAAGAGGTGGAGAAAAGAATGGGAAAGATGCCTGTGAACAAATAAACATTTCTAAAAACCTGCGTCTTTGCTCTCTCCACTTTAGTTCTGATTAATGATAGGAGAAATGAAGCTTTTCAAAGCTTTGAATCAATTGAACCAAGTGATTCGCAAAATGATTCACCACACGCTGATGACCCCTGCTGGTCAAAACAGTGTAAATGTAAAATACCTTTTACAAACCCATTACAAATGTATTTTTATAAAAAAAACAACAGCTAGCCCCGGTAGCTCACCGAGTGCAACCTTTTGACGTCATCAACATAGAATGCACTGCGCACCTAAATAAAAATAACGTAAATCTTTCATGGGTTTTCGAATACATATTTCAGTAAGAGACACCATTTACGTTATATTAAGGCATACAAGTCTTAATACCCTGTGTTCCCTTTAAGCTGGCGTTTTTCAGAATGGCATGTTTTATGCGCAGATTACAAAGGAAGCGAGGCGCGAGTGCAATGGTAAAAGACGTCAGTCTAGTGCATGTTTACATAGAAAAAGTATGGAAACACGTTCTCTGGGAACATTCTGTGATGATGCTGTGTTCTTCTTGTTTTCTGGCTTATAAAGTATCCCGAAGCGTTGTGGGTACCGCTGAAAATGATTCAGTGTGTGAGTGAATTGTTCAAATGGATCGAACAGAATCGTGAACAACTGTAGACATTTTTACAAACCTATTTGACCGATTACACAAAAAAGGTCATACATTTGTGAATTGGACATCGCTGTTTTAATTTCCACATTAATTCTGATTCATTCTAGAATATTGCTACATTAATTCTACATGATTTCTGAAAAATAACTGGGGAAAATTACTCTCAGGTCTGTATACAGTAATCTGCTGTACCATGGTAGGGTGACAGTAGACCTACTTTTTGGTAATGGACATGGGTTTGTATATATATATATATATATTGAATATGCTATAAATTGTGTGTAATATTAACCTAGGCTACTTTTTTTACCTATATTAATGTGTATACTATTTGAAAGATGGTAGACGTGTATGTTAATCAGGGCAAATCTGAGTAAAACGTTTTTCTGCACTATTTCTACACAGGAAGTGATGCAATATAGCAGAAGTTAACCATGGCGCCACATCCTGTCACTCAAGCCATCATTGATCTGTCAGCCGGAGCATGTGGTAACAGCCTTTGTTGATCATTTCCTGTGTCTACATTAACAAATGTAATATATGGGATGTTGCATGCATGTCAGATCCAGAACCGATTAGATTTAAAAATCCCAATTTTCATTTCACAGTCATTTTGACAGGCTGCCATAATACAGTGTATTTTCCACCTGTCTGATTTGCACAAATTTTGCATGATGATGGGAATTTTGTTACAGTAAGGAACAAGGCAGAATCAGTTATTTAAAAACATCGAAGCATGTTCTGCACTGCATGTTCTGTTTTCCTCTCTTCTGTCTTTGTAAGGTGGGATTGCGTGTGTGTTTAGCGGGCAGCCCTTTGATACAGCCAAGGTGAAGATGCAGACTTTCCCCGGCTTGTACAGAAGCTTTGTCCACTGCTTCGTGTCCGTCTACAAACAGGTTGGATTGCGAGGCCTCTATCAGGGCACCACACCTGCCCTCATAGCCAACATTGCTGAAAACGCTGTGCTCTTCATGAGCTACGGCTTCTGCCAGAATGTAGTGCGTTTTGTTTCAGGAGTGGCCCGAGGCACAGAACTCAGGTGGGGTATATTTAACGTTAAACTTTGGGCACTTAAACTATGAAAATCCATGATAAAAATGCAAATTATTACATGTTAACAACTATGAAAATCTAAGCAAATAGTGAATTAAACATAACATTTTTTTTTTTTTTTCTGTGAAAAAGATTTGTAAATTTTTTATAGTCATTTCAACAACACCAAACAATTTTGTCATGGAAAGTTAGTGTAGTTATCCTTGTTTACCAAGGAAGACACCAGAGTCAGTGAACAGNACACTACCATTCAAAAATGTGGAATTATAAATGTATATATATATATATATATATATATAAATAAAATTGAAAATTACAAATTAAAAAAATTAAATTATTATATTAAAAGTGTTGCCTTGGCAACTAACTGAAATAAGTTGAAGTATATATTTACTAAAAGTAAAACTGAAATCGAAATAATAAATGAAAGCTAAGTAGAATAAAAAAAAGAAAAAAAAGTAACCATTTTACTTTTACTTAAAGGAAAATTGAAATGAAAACTAAAAATAAAAATAAATAAAAGTAAATTTAAAACATTAATCAACACTATTATAGTGATGACGTTGACATGCATTCTCTGTAAAGATGCTTTGAAATGATATGTATCGTGAAAAGCGCTATACAAATAAATGTGAATTGAATTGAATATATAAATAATACTAAAACAAAACTGATATATATGTGTGTATGTGTGTGTGTGAATGAAATAACCACAATTAATTCTGTAATTCCAGAAATTTCAAGAATTGTATGCTCTTCAATAAAAAACTTAATTGCATTTTTTTAGCATTTTTAATAAAGTTTTAATATACCTCTGGTGTAGGGCTTGTGTGAAGAAGCCAAATAAAACATTACATTATGTAACTTTTGCCCTCTAGCGATTAAAAAAACAAAACTGCATGTATTTTGCGGAAGAACATTGTTTTGGTTGTGCTTCGGCTCTGCGTGACTTTGCGAATTAATATGGTTATTCTACTGCTCAAAAAACATTCACTTACTAGGCTTAAGAGATATAACCAATTCAGATGGAAAGGATCTCAAGCTGACTAGCTGAAGACGTTACTGTAGCTTTGCCCATTAATTGACATGGGACTTCCTTGAAGTTCCAGCACAGCGCTACAAAACCCATAATGAAATGACCCTTCACTATAGATAATGCTTTACAATTAACTCTGTTAGAGAGCTACATATGACAATTTATCTGTTCAATAATATACCTTAATTACTGTTGAGTAATAAAAATACCATCTCCTATTACGACATTTTAAATCTCCGAAAAGCCAAGCCAATGTTGATTCTTGTTTTATTACAAGCTCTGTCGCGTTCTCTCTTTTCCAGCTGATTCCCCGGAGGTTGGAGATTTAGCTGCTCCTTGTCAAACTTTCTCTCTTATTGTGACACCACACCATACACGTGTCAAAGTAGACAGAGCAACTTTTTACTATTTATGGATATGAGGAGACACACACGGGCGAGTGTCATATATGCAATTTCCTGCAAAAACCATCCAAAGGTCTAAAATATAAACACTTAATATGCTTACTATAGTGAATTAAATATTGACTCGTTATTTATATTTTGTTCAATTTGAAGAAAAAAAACATAGTGTACCTTTACAGAGTGTACCTTTAATTGTGTATTTAGGATAACATAACATGCTAGCTGTGAAATTAGCCTTAGCAAGACAAACTAGTGATTAATATTTAAAAAGCGATTAAAATTTTAATTTACACCACAAAATGCTGTATACATAATTTGTCATAAGGTGGAAATTATACTGTGGTGGGAATTTTCAAGAGTGCACAGGACCAAAAGTTGCCATTGTTGAAGAAGTCATAAGCTGGAGTAACTGTCATGATACAATGAAGCTCTATTAGACTTTTGGGCGGTTTATGTTATTTAAATGGTATGTGTTAAAGTGTTGAACACTTGTCTTCCCCCTTTTGCTACATACAGTAATTCTCATGTGCTTATGTTTCACAAGTCCACTCAATATGCATGATGCAATTCAATCCTCAAGGACAAGTGCTGTGTCATGTGACCCATTGTCTGCATGTTCAGAGTGCTTTTCTTGCCTCCATAATCATTACGTTTAAAGTCAATACAGGGAATTCTTGTTTACCTCTGTGTAAATCATGGTACAGTAGCTAATGGGATCAGATGGCAATGCTATGAAGTGAAGTTACATGAAGTGACATGTGACATGTGGCCAAGTATGGTGACCCATACTCGGAATTTGTGCTCTGCATTTAACCCATCCAAGTGCAAACACACAGCAGTGAACACACACACCGTGAACACACACCCGGAGCAGTG
>RJVU01001449.1:564848-590953 GCA_003731715.1 Anabarilius grahami | reverse complement strand
ACTTCATGCTTCCTGCTGCTGACCAACTTTATGGAGATGCAGATTTCATTTTCCAACAGGACTTGGCACCTGCACACAGTGCCAAAGCTACCAGTACCTGAATTAAGGACCATGGTATCCCTGTTCTTAATTGGCCAGCAAACTCACCTGACCTTAACCCTAGAAAATCTATGGGGTATTGTGAAGACGAAGATGCGATATGCCAGACCCAACAATGCAGAAGAGCTGAAGGCCACTATCAGAGCAACCTGGGCTCTCATAACACCTGAGCAGTGCCACAGACTGATAGACTCCATGCCACGCCGCATTGCTGCAGTAATTTAGGCAAAAGGAGCCCCAACTAAGTATTGAGTGCTGTACATGCTCATACTTTTCATGTTCATACTTTTCATTTGGCCAAGATTTCTAAAAATCCTTTCTTTGTATTGGTCTTAAGTAATATTCAAATTTTCTGAGATTCTGAATTTGGGATTTTCTTTAGTTGTCAGCTATAATCATCAAAATTAAAAGAAATAAACATTTGAAATATATCAGTCTGAGTGTAATGAATGAATATAATATACAAGTTTCACTTTTTGAATGGAATTAGTGAAATAAATCAACTTTTTGATGATATTCTAATTATATGACTTTGCACCACACAATATTTAGGTTCATGGCATTCACAGGTATCAAATGATTGCGAATGCTCCCCTCCTCCAGTATTGTGGTCTAGAGACAGGGCACACCCTCATGGGAAGGTGAGCACACGTTAAGAGCTTCTGTTACCTGCCATCTGCCATAACACATCTTACGCTTGTGTCGCTCCTCAAGATGACCACCGTAATCAAGGTTCAAGACCGGGAGACTGAGAGAGGCAGACATGTAATACAAGGTATGCCTGTGTACATTTCTATATCTTAAAATCTTTACTAAATCTTTTCTAACATTACTAAAATATGATTTATAACTGCAATTGTAATAATTAACACAACTGCATATAAAATGAAAAAAGGTGTTTATATTTATTGTACCATAACAATAGAGCATGGCAAGTAATGTCTTTGTAAATTTTGTACATGACTAAGTTAAGGACTGTGATACTAATACATGCAGTGAGGGATTGTATGCGTGATCGTAAGAACGTGGTCAGTCAGCAGGAGTGTCTCTATGGAATTTGATATGTTTACCTGACATGTAATCTATGGATAAAAAGAAATTTAATATCCCATTGATTAAACTATCAGGGCATTATCTCATTGTCAGGTTTGCATGTATCACAGCCTTTGCCAGTAAACCTTCAAGAGGCTTATTTAATAAAGTTCAAATGTGTTTCAGCTATAAATTTAATGTTGTAGCCATTTTAGGACACAAAAGGAGGTGCTTCACATTCAGAAAATGTCCATTATCCAACTCAGGAGGTTTTCAAACAGGGGGAAAAAATCAACTGCACAAAACAACAGAATGTAAGAGTGTTGTTAGTAACAGCAGGGTTGCACATTTAGCCACATTTAAGATCACTTAGCAAGGGTTAGCTAGTTTTAAATAAATATTGTTAAACTTTTTTATTTCCCATTACTTGTATTTCCATATTTGATTGATTGATTGAGGTGATCTCTTAAAGATCTCCCACAAATTTGTGCCTCTTATGCTTTTAAAAACAATCGAGGTTGTAACATACATGGAAAGTCCCACAAAATGTTGGCTCCATTTCTTTCAGATGATAAATCGCCCTCGCTGGGATGCTTCGGCTGGTTCATTATCTTTATAGCCATCATTATCACCATTGGATTGCTTCCTGTTACCATTTTTATGTGCATCAAGGTAAGGTGCGTTTTAAGAAGACTGTTATGATAGACTTTCCATAAACAAATCAATGTCTTGTTCAACACAATAATTATCATCTATGTAAATGATGACTGACTGTACATACAATTTACTCACTGGCTCATTCTTAGATTGTAAGGGAGTATGAAAGGGCCGTGATTTTTCGATTAGGTCGTATTGTGGACAAGAAACCAAAAGGACCTGGTATGAAAAGTTTTCATTTTCAATTTCAGCTTATTGGAATCTATTTAACACCTGGATCCCATTAATCAAAGGAATCAAAATTGTTAAATAATACAGTCAGGTGAAAAAGAAAGTACACCCTCTTTGAATTCTATGGTTTTACATATCAGGACATAATGAAAAATCATCTTGCCCCTTAGGTTGTATTTACCTAATTTAAGGACATGCTAAGATGAACAATAGCACATAGCATATTACACCGTGACATTATTTATTTAACAAAAACTAGGCCAAAATGGAGAAGCCATGTGTGAAAAACTACACTGTAACACAGTTCGTATATGTGGGAAGAAGGAGGCGGGAACCGGCGAAAGTTTAACAAAACTTTAATCTCCAAAATAAACAAACAAAACGAAAGTAATGCCGGCAGACCCTCGCGGACGTCTGCCGGCCACACAAACATAATAAAACATAAAATAAAGTCCAGGCCTGGTCCTCTCTCGTCCTTCACTGTCGTCGCTCCTCCTTTTATGCTCCCGGAGCTCCTCCGTGAGAGACTCGAGGCCGGCGCGCCTCCCAGGTGTAGCTCGTTAACTCTCGCGCCACCGGCCTCGCGCCGTTACCTCACGGCTCTCGCCCGCCCTGGTCGCCACATACACCCTTACTGCTTCCATAGGAATTAAGAGGGTAAGTTGCAGTCAGGTGCTGTTTATCNCCGTGATTTTTCGATTAGGTCGTATTGTGGACAAGAAACCAAAAGGACCTGGTATGAAAAGTTTTCATTTTCAATTTCAGCTTATTGGAATCTATTTAACACCTGGATCCCATTAATCAAAGGAATCAAAATTGTTAAATAATACAGTCAGGTGAAAAAGAAAGTACACCCTCTTTGAATTCTATGGTTTTACATATCAGGACATAATGAAAAATCATCTTGCCCCTTAGCATGTCCTTAAATTAGGTAAATACAACCTAAGATGAACAATAGCACATAGCATATTACACCGTGACATTATTTATTTAACAAAAACTAGGCCAAAATGGAGAAGCCATGTGTGAAAAACTACACCCTTACTGCTTCCATAGGAATTAAGAGGGTAAGTTGCAGTCAGGTGCTGTTTATCAAATACCTTTTACTAATTGATAATCAGTAAGTGTTTTCACCTCTATAAAAGCAGAAGTTTTAGCAGTTTGCTGGTCTGGAGCATTCAGGTGTGTGTTAACACAATGCCAAGGTGGAAAGACATCAGCAATGATCTTAGAGAAGCAATTGTTGCTGCCTATCAATCTGGGAAGGGTTATAAGGCTATTTTAAATTATTTGAAGTCCATCATTCTACAGTGAGGAAGATTATTCGATTATTCAAGTGGAAAACATTCAAGACAGTTGCCAATCTTCCCAGGAGTGGACATCCCTGCAAATTTACCCCAAGGTCAGACTCTGCACTGCTCAGAGAAACTGCAAAAACCTCAAGAGCTACACCTCCGACTCTACAGGCCTCAGTTAACATGTTAAATGTGAAAGTTCATGAGAGCACAGTTAGAAAAAGACTAAACAAATATGGCATGTTTGGAAGTTGTTGCTAGGAGAAAGCCTCTTCTGTCTAAAAAGAACATGGCAGCATGGCTTAGGTTTGCAAAGTTTCATCTGAACAAACCACTAACTACACAAACCACTAACTACTAACTACAAACCACACAACTACTTCTGGAACAATGTCCTTTGGACAGAAAAGACCAAAATGTTTGGCCATAATGCACAGCGCCAAATTTGGCGAAAACCAAACACAGCATATCAGCACAAACACCTCATACCAACTGTTAAGCACGGTGGTGGAGGGGGTGATGATTTGGGATTGTTTTGCAGCCACAAGACCCTGGGCACCATGCAGTCATTGAGTTGACCATAAACTCTTCTGTATACCAAAGTATTTTTGAGTCAAATGTGAGACCATCTGTCCTAAAGCTTAAGGTCATGCAACAGGACAATGATCCCAAGCACACCAGCAAATCTACAGCAGAATGGCTGAAAAAGAAAAGAATCAAGGTGTTGCAATAGCCCAGTCAAGTCCAGACCTCATCCTGACGGAAATGCTGTGGCAAGAGCTGTGCATAAACATGCCTGCAACCCCAATGAACTAAAGCAATGTCGTAAAGAAGAGTGGGCCAAAATTACTCCACAACAATGTGAGAGACTGATAAAGACATAAGAAAACAATTACTAAAGGTGATTCTACAAGTTATTGAATCATGGGGTGTACTTAGTTTTTCACATGTGTTCTCCATTTTCGCTTCATTTTTGTTAAATAAATAATGACACTGTGTAATATGTCATGTGTTGTTGTTCCTCTGAGGTTGTATTTACCTAATTTTAAGACCTGCTTTTTATTATGTCCTGAAACGTAAAACCATAAAATTCAAAGAGGGTGTACTTTCTTTTTCGCATGACTGTACATATTCATATAATGTAATAAGTCATTAATAGAAAAATATCCCTGTTCATACTTCTTTAAATATATAATTGTCTACATTTGAATATTGTTTATACAATTATTTTATAGGAATATTCTTTGTGCTGCCATGCACTGATACATTCAGGAAGGTGGACTTGAGAACTGTGACATTTGATATTCCTGCTCAAGAGGTATGAGTATATAGGTCTATACATATATAAAGTTTTCATTTTAATTTTAGATTAAGTTTTAGTAATTTAGCTTTGTGCTTTTGACAGTTTTATTTTTGTTTTTTATTTCAAAAATATTTCAAGTTAGCTTATTTAGTAATTTTAGTACTTAAACGCATTTTATTTCAGTTATTTTGGGCAATATTACAAATTTTGAAATCTTGCTTTATTTCAATGAAGGAATAATTTTTTATACTTTTAGTTAACAATGGCAACATATATATTCTGATAGAGGGTTGCAGACAGTGTTAGGGGAAGTAATGCATTACAATATTGTGTTACACCCAAAAAAAGTGTTACTTAGTTGATTTTTTTTATAAAAGTAATGTTACGTTACTTTTGCATTCAATTTTCTCACCCGGGCTGGACGTTTTGTTTATTTTTGGAAAATGTAAAGGGCCTTTTATACCAAAATTGAAATAAGCCTCAAGCTGAAGAAAATGCAAATTAAGCTTTCAGCTGTGCTGCCATTCTTGATCGCAGAAGAATAGGACGCAGCAGAAGAAAGTTTAACAGTCTTACTTTAGCAATGAAAACAAACAAAAATTGAAACACAAATGTAATGTTTATTTAAAGTCATTTTTACTTATTAGTGTGCTTGATGTGGGCTTGGATCTTCAAAGGTCAGCAGCAAAGACATTGGTTAATAAAGTCAGATTAAATCCATAAAGTATATTTGTGTACTTTAACATATTTAATAATTGCTGGTTTGCATTTCACTGTTTTTATTCATTCTGAGGAATATTGATTCTGTTTTTGTGCAAGTGAGATGAGTAAATGTTCGTTTACATTTAAAACTACAATAACCATCATGTTCACACAGCACACAACAATGCCTCTACACTCACGATTTCTCTCAACATGGGGACAGGAGAGCTGTCAACCAATATATGAGGAGAAAAAGTAACTTTTGTTACTTGTTTAAAAAAAAGTAACTCAGATATTTTGTTGTAAATTTAAAAGTAATGAATTACTTTTCTAGTTACTTGTAAAAAGTAATCTGATTACATAAATCACATTACTTGTAATGCATTACCCCCAACACTATTTACAGGTATGTAGCCCTAATGACAACCCAAAGTTTGCCAAATAAAACAGTCATACAAATATAATGTTAAATCAACACGATTTGGCAAGCTAAATCTGAATAAATTATTCATAAAGGTTTACTTTAGATCAATATGACAAGATGAGTATCTATATGTGTTTATGTGAGAACAGTTCCTGACGAAGGACTCTGTGACCGTGAGTGTGGATGGAGTGGTGTATTTTCGTGTCTTTGACCCGATCTGTTCCGTGGTCAACGTGTCCAATTCAGACCACGCAACACGGCTGTTGGCACAGACCACCCTAAGAAATGTCCTGGGGACAAAGAACCTGTCTGAGCTGCTGTCTGACAGAGAGGGCATCTCAAACAGCATGCAGGTACAAGAACTCTCTTCTCTGATCATGTATTTACTGGTGCGAGGGTGGGACAACCTGTCACTCAAGTCAAGTCAAGTCACCTTTATTTATATAGCGCTTTTTACATTGTAGATTGTGTCAAAGCAGCTTTACAGTGATAACTGGTATATAATTTTGGCTGCACAGCAGCTCTTAAAGAAAACGGTGTCATTGTCCAGCTTAAGTAAATTCAGTATTGATTAATTCCGTTGTAAGAATCAATAGTTATTAATTTAGTTAATTCATCTATATCAGCACTGGAGTAAACAGTGATGTCATCATCCAGCTCAGTTCAGTTCGCATACAATGGTGTTGATGCAGGCAGATCAAAACACTGTTGAATATCAAATGTCAAGTATCCCCAACTAATCAAGCCAAAGGCGATGGCGGCAAGGAACCCAAACTCCAACAGGTGACATCAGGTGGCAAACAGGTGTTAAAATAGAGAAAAAAAACCTTGGGAGAAACCAGACTCAGTCGGGGGGCCAGTTCTCCTCTGGCCAACAGCGAACAGTGCATGATTATGATTCAGGCAGCTTTCATAAGTCCGATTGGGATCGCAACAGTCAAAGTATTTATTCCAGTTCCATCTAGTTGAGGATCATATTTATCACACTGGTATGGGACGGTTTGTTGAAGATCTGTGCCACTTCAGAGCTGCGTTGTCGTCGTGTCTAGGCGCACATCCTCGATCTCACCTGGATACGGCCCGGATCCGGTTGACTACGGTAAACCTCAGGATAACAGAGAGACTAATATTAGCGTAGATGCCATTCTTCTTCTGATGTAACGAGTACATCTGGTGTTATAGGAAGTGTTCCTGGTTCTGGCTAACCTAATTTATGCAGCCCAACAATCCTTGAACGGATTTGAAAACATAAATTGATAATGTGTTATATGTATGCCAGGTCACTCACATGAGATCGATCACAACCATCCAATCAATTCCCCATGGACAAAATCAAATCCTGTCCTACATTTGATCTTATTCGACAAACTGTTTCACTTGGATATACATCAAAATAGGGAAGAAAACACTATCACAACTTCATGTCGACTAAATGAAAAGTAGCAAAAGCTTAAAAAAATCGCTAAATATTAAATGAGCAAATAGTACAGTGTATACGGGTATAGGAGGCAACTTTGAACACAGCCCAGGATTATTTCTTTGCTGTTAAACTGATGCTTCAGCTGTACGGCTGAATCATACTCATGGATCCTGATAGCTTTGTATCATCTTGATGACAGATTGCATTGGATGAGGCCACTGGCGTATGGGGCATTAAAGTGGAGCGAGTGGAGATAAAGGATGTTAAACTGCCTCTCCAGCTCCAGAGAGCCATGGCTGCAGAGGCTGAAGCAACTCGAGAAGCCCGTGCCAAGGTGAGACTCCCACAACCAACTCTAATGCAGTGCTTCTTGTGCTGGTATTCAATTACGAAAGTCAGCTCAATAGTGCCCAAATAAAGAGCACAGAATTTAATATAGGTTGTACAAATAAGGGAAGCTAAGATCCACCAATGTATTCTGAAGAAGCCTTATTTTGTTGCAATGCATTGTCTTAGCAAAAACATGCAATCTACACCAAACAGTGGCAACGTACATAATAAATTATCCTTAAAGATATGTATATGACAGCCCCAATCACAGTTATTAATGTTTTGCGTTGCTGTTTGAGAGCTTGCGCTGAAGCTAAAGATAATCATCAGTACACAATAAAGCGCTGCGGGTTATTTACCTCAACGAAACACATCCTATATGAGATTAATCAGATATTTATACTACATAAATTTAATATTACGACTTATATCTGCACAAAATGATGCGAATGCACAAGCTTGAACTAAGTTATGTGCTAATCAGAATGTTTAACTCCTGAAGCAGATGAGCTCTTCCCACAACTAGGGCTGTCACGATTATGAAATTTGGCTGACGGTTAATTGTCTAATAAATCATGGCGATAATGACGATTAATTGCCTGTTTTATTGCTTTGACATTTAATTCTCATACATTTTTTGTTTGTTCATGAAATAATTCACACACTGTTGTGATTATTTAAATTAGATTAAATTTTAAAGTTTTTCCTAGCAGTAAATATTAATACACAATACACATAACACATATTTAAAAGTATTTTTAATGAATATATGTTTCAAAAACTGAAAATTCTTTATCAAAAATAAACAAAGTATCTGAAAAACAACTGAAATAAGATGCAATCAAAAATAAACTGCCTATAACAGAACAGGCCTTAGTAGTCAATTCTACTATACAAACTGCATAATATCTATTTTACAATCAGTCAAAGAGCGCCACCTGAAACTGTCTCGTTTATACTTAGTTGATCGCTCAAAAGCCTGCGTTATAGGCAATTGACCCTTCGCAAAGACCCGCCCCCCTTAGTTACTGTTGCTTTGTCCGACAAGCCGTGGCGCTGTCTCGCCACACGCAGTGAAAAATACATCGCGGAGCAAAGAGGACACTGACAACACATCGACAGACAAGACAAAGCAGGTTACTTATGACATTAAACGAAGTCCCAGCTTTCAAACTGTGTAGTTATTAAAGAAATTCAAACAATAAAAACCGTTTTGTGGCTCTTTAATATGTCGTGACCATGGTCGTGACAGATTGCTGTAACGCCTCAGCTCAAGGGGCTCGTGAACCGATCATCTCTTCCTACAAATCCATTTATAGCATCAAATAAACATGAATGAACACCAGAATGAATGTTTCAAACGCGGAAAGACGTCAATATGCACAATTTTTCAAGTTTAACTCCACCGAGGTTCATCTTCTAACTACTGGCTGCTTTGTCTGACAAAATGGCGGATGCGGCGTTCTGATTGGTTAGATCGCTTGTCAATCAAACCACGAGACTGAGGCGCGGTCGCGGATGTCTTCGTGATTTCTGTGGGGTGATGTGTCTTCAGGTGAGTCCGTAAGTTTGTGGTGTTAGCGCTTTTCACGGATATTTCTCTTTTACACATACGACATATTGCCTTCTCATTGTCCTTTGGTTGCCCTTTGTCATCTGGTTTGAAACCAAAATACTTCCAGATCGGTGCCGTCGTATTCGGCTTTAAAACTAGATCCATTTTACCCGTGGATGTACAACTCTTATGATACTGACGTCAGAGCACTGTATTGCGTGCAGCCAGAGTGGTGGATGTAGGGATGCTGCAGGTGCTGCAGCGCCCTCTTGTGTTTTTAGAGAGATGTGTGCATCATCGCGGACTTCGCGGTGATCTAAAATCACCGCGATGAGGTCAAACAATCGCGGTGAGACGATTATTTAATTATTGTGACAGCCCTACCCACAACAACGCGCTGAAACAACAAATAAACACATTGAATTCACAATGTTTTATTACAATAGTGTTCTCATTATAATGTTATGTAAATGACAGTCCCAGTAGTTATTAATGTTGTGGATTGCTGTTTGGCTGCCAGTGGTCCCTTCTCATTGAAGCCAACCATTTTTTCTGCCGATCTAACTTCTTTGAGTTCAAATAAAATTGTAGTTCTGGGTTTCTCTGACGACTGTTGTTACAGCTAACAGCATAATATATCCCGGGCAAATTGTAACCCTGTGTGAACCTTCTGGGAGTGTTTCGTTGAGCTTCCTCTGGTAGTTGTAGTGACCATAGATCGAAACTGATAAAGTATAGGTCTCTGCTGGACAGTAATAGGTGTTACCAGATCAGTGGGCGAGGCCATAAACAGAGGGGCGTTTTTGAGAGCGTTACCTGATTTGCCCACGTCAGAGTAGGGGTAGGGTGAAGGGGATCATTTTCATTGCATGATTTATAAACACCCACCAGTTTGAAAACACCCACAAATTCAGAAACGCCCACATTTGTTCCGCAGAGACCTCATACTCAAACAGATCGCTCAGCTGTGACCGGGCACAAAAATGGCGGCTATAAAGCACTGTGACCTCACATGGTCCTAACGAATATACTACCGTGTATTGTGCACATTATTTTTTGACATACATCGATGTTGTGATATTTAAATGATGTGTATTTGAAAACGGATAACTCATAAGGTAGTAATAATTATTTATTTCTTGGCAAGTATTCAGTGAAGTGATTGATGCCCATTAGTGTGTCAATGTTTTTAGTTCTAATATTCCAACTGACATCCAACCTGAGTTTTTGATGGACGTGATAACATGCATGAGGGGAGAACTGTTTGATTGTTGGGTAATTATAAAACATGCTTTATAACGAGACGTTCGAAGTTCATTATACTTATTTTACGAAATTAAGTTTATTTCGTGGGCCGTACTCAGAGACTAATATGTTTGGCTTGTCAAAAATGTTTACATTCAGCTGGCACAAATTAATTGACTTGAAAATCAAGATCATATTTTTCTTTTACCAAGAAAAGGAAAGGTTTTGATGCACAAAGTTGTTTTTATTGTCTATTATAACAAAGATCCTTTATTTAAACCCATGAAAATGCAGATCCTATTGTAAATAATAGTGAAAATCACTTTCTAAAACTGTTTCATTATTACCCCTAGCATATTTTGACTCACATACATTGGTGCATTGTAATTACATTTAAAGTACTTGCATTTAATTAACATATAGTTACACTGTTAACTTCACCCCTAACAACGGTAACCGTAACTCTAACCCCTATAATTATAAGCCTAACCCTACTCTTACTCCTAAATACAACAATACCTCAAACTCATTCGCACTAAATGTAAGAATTTGTTGTTAAATTTGTTAAAAGTTACATTTGTAGTTAAATAACATGCAGTTACATATGAAGACTTCAGATGCAAAAGCCTCTAAGTGCCGTCTGAAATTTTCTTCTAAAATGAGCATTTTTATCAAGCTTGTATGTTTAGGTTTAGTAATTTCACTTTAATGTCAATTAATAGGTCATCTGCATTGCCATTAAAGTGGAATAACTGAACATAAACATACAAGCTTGATAAAAATGCTCATTTTAGAAGAAAATTTCAGATGGCACTTAGAGGCTCTTGCATCTGAACTCTTCATATAGTAAATCCATAGTCTTGTAGGTATTTAATGTTAGCACAGGCCATCTAATATGAAGTGTGACCGAAAATAAAACATGTATTTTATAGAAGACAATCAACATTTTATAAAGGTTAAGGACCTCTTTGATGACTTATTTTCTTTTTCATTTTGTTTTCAGGCGCTATTTTGTACCCCCTTTTAAATATGGGATATGAAAAATTACTTTTATATGACAATATGACAGGCTCTAAGGGCCTTCAGGGATCATTTAGAGAAAATCTAAATTACAGCCCTACAATCAAATATTATATCTGAGACAAATACATTACGCTGAGGAAAATCCATATATCAGACACGTGGCTCAAGTGTAGTATTCTTGTATGTGTGTGTAGGTGATTGCAGCTGAGGGTGAGATGAACGCCTCGCGGGCCCTGAAGGAAGCGTCTCTGGTGATGGCTGAGTCTCCATCAGCTCTTCAGCTGCGATATCTCCAGACTCTGAACAACATCGCAGCAGAAAGAAACTCCACCATTATCTTCCCCTTACCCATTGATATCATTCAGCATTTCATATCTAAAAGAGATTGATCTAAGAGCCTGTGTTCTTAGAAAGTTATGTAATGTGACATTTTCAGGTGAAACATAATTAAGTGAGAAACAATGCAGCCTTTATCCATTAAATTACAGTGGTATGCGAAAGTTTAGGAACCCCTTGCAGAATCTGTGAAAATGTGAATAATTTTAACAAAATAAGAGAGATCATACAAAATGCATGTTATTTTTTTTTAGTACTGTCCTGAGTACGATATTTTTACATAAAAGATGTTTAAATATAATCCACAAGACAAAAAAGTAGCTGAATTTATTAAAATATCTCCGTTCAAAAGTTTGGGAACCCTTGATTCTTAATACTGTGTGTGGTTACCTGGATGATCTATGACTGTTTTTTGTGTTTTGTGATGGTTGTTCATGAGTCCCTTGTTTGTTCTGAGCAGTTAAACTGAGCTCTGTTCTTTAGAAAAATCCTCCAGGTCCTGCAGGTTCTTCTGTTTTCGAGGATTTTTTGCATATTTGAACCCTTTCCAGCAGTGATTGTATGATTTTGAGATTCATCTTTTCACACTGAGGACAATTGATGGACTCAAACACAACTATTAAAAAAGGTTCAAACATTCACTGATGCTCCAGAAGGAAACACGGTGCATTAAGAGCCGGGGGGTGAAAACTTTTTGAATTTAAAGATCAAGGTAAATTGTACTTAATTTGTCTTCCGGGAAACATGCAAGTATCTTCTGTTGCTTCCGAAGGGAAGTACTAAATGAAAAAAAAGTCCCTCAATTGTCCTCAGTGTGAAAAGATGGATCTTAAAATCATACAGCCACTGCTGTAAAGGGTTCAAATATGCAAAAAATCCTTGAAAACTGAAGAATCTGCAGGATATGGAGGATTTTTCTGAAGAACAGAGCTCAGTTTAACTGCTCAGAACAAACAAGGGACTCATGAACAACCATCACAAAACAAAAAAACAGTCATAGATCATCCAGGTAATCACACACAGTATTAAGAATCAAGGGTTCCCAAACTTTTGAACAGAGATATTTTAATAAATTCAGCTACTTTTTTGTCTTGTGGATTATATGTAAACATCTTTTATGTAAAATATCTTACTCAGGACAGTACTAAATAAAAAATAACATGTATTTTGTATGATCTCTCATATTTTGTTAAAATTATTCACATTTTCACAGATTCTGCAAGGGGTTCCCAAACTTTCGCATACCACTGTAACTGGGTAGTGAAATATAGTTAATATTATTTTTTCCCAGACTCTTTAACAGACTAAAAATAATTTATTTCCCTCAAAAGTCTTGTAGCTGACGTTCAGCTCATTTAAAAGTAAGAAACAGGATGCTTTTACATGATCTTTTAATAAACCCAAAGTGCAATAAAGTGCAACATAATCATCAAAAGAGTTTCTGAATGCATCACAACAGTGATTAGCTACACTAACAAGGTTCGAATCAAATAAATTACTGTATATCACAGCATTAAGACATGCTTTTCCATTAACGTGTTGTAACATAGATCACACATAAAGCTCATACAAGCTGTACAACACAAATTAGGAGAAGAGAAAAAAAAAGAGGACATTTCAGTAACACAATCATGGTACAATCCTCTCTTAAATATACGATAACAGACAGTTGTGTTTGTATTCAATTTAAAGGAACAGTTAATTAAATGATTAACATTGTGTCATTATTTATTCACCCTTAAGGCCCATTCACTCCAAAGACAATAATTATAGTGATAACGATAAAGATATAGATCTAAAAACCATTCTAAAGATAAAAGAAAAGCAGAGTCCACACCACTATAACAATAACGGCACAGAGAAACGCTACCATTGGAATCACTTTCAGAACCATTTTTTCCAAAAACATTGACAGCCAATCAGAATCCATTCTGCTTTAAAGAGCTTGGACATTTAAAGCGGCAGACGACAAAACTGCAGCATGCACTTAGAATAAACAGAACAATATTGTGCGTTGGTGTGGACACTAATATAGTTATCATTATAGTTATCGCTCTTGGTGTGAATGGGCCTTTATATTGTATCAAACTCGCATGCTGTTCTTTTTTGTCCTGCAGAACACAAAAGAAGAGTTGTGAAGTCTTCATGCAGCTTTCGTCCATACAATGGTAGTTCATAGTATGGATTCAGAAAATTTGGAACATAGTACACAAGTCATATGTATTACTTTTTATGATGTTTATGGTGCTTTGACATCTTTTTTGAAGATAGTCAGCTTATAGTCACTATAAACTGTTGTATGGAAAAATGCTACATTCCCTTGTGAAAAAGTGCACATTAGCATGAAAAGAGTACTTATGGAAAAAAACTTACTTTAAGTGTGAACTGAATTATGTTTTCAGACATATTATTTGCAATTAAACGAAAATGCATTATAGCTTTTCACTTAAGTAGGACTTAAGTACATATTTATATATACATGAATCATTCTATTGTCTTTGAAATACAGCTAAAGTTTACTGCCGAAAGTACTGACAAACTAAATATGTTTATGGTAAACTAAAATATACTTTTGTCCTTTCTACTGAAAGTTGTATGTCATGTATTTAAATATATTTGTAATTACACATTTATATGAAGTTGCTATTTCAAATATATCAATTTTAAATGTAATATTGAATAACACACTATAGTTTAAATTATGACCAAGTACATATGTTTTAATATGTTTGTCAACATCTAAATAAGTATACTTCTTTAAAGCATGACAAAAGATTGTTCAAATGATTTAAAATGTGCTTTAAAGTAGTGCTGTCAAATCTATTAATCCTGATTAATTGCATATAACAAAAGTTTGTGAATATATAATGTGTATATATATATATATATACACACACACACACACACATATATTTACAAACTTTTTAGATGCGATTAATCACGATTAACCGATTTGACAGCACTTAACTTTAAAGTAAAATGTTTAAAAGTGCACTTGAGTGTGCTAAGAAATATAGTAATTGAAGTGTACTCTCTTTAAGTACACTTAAGTGGCCTTTTATTTAAGTACACTTAAGTGGCTTATTTAAATTCTCTGCAAGTAAAAACATTTTTTAAAATATACTATTAAAATTTAAAGTACACTACACTACAAGTGCACATTCAATACAATTAAGTGCACTTCTTTTTCACAAGGGTAAGATTCTTCAAAACTCATGTTTTGTGGACAAAAATAACACGATTTTGTAACTAAATGAGAGTGAGTAAATGTTTATTTTGGCTGACCTATTCCTTTAAGAATACGAAGAAACATTCAGAAATTCCATAATCATGTCCATGGGACACACACACAGAAAAAAAGGAAAGAAAGAAAATAAATCAGTGCATTTCACAACCTGGTTGATTGAAGATTTCCTTTCATTCGCTAACCCTAAAGATGAATATAATCCAAGCAGACACCCAAGGAACCTTAACAGAATAGCATGTTCCTCTGCAGACAGGTAGTTGGTTTGATACTTCAATATTTCATTCAGAGCTTTCGATTAATTGCTTTATGAGTAAAATACATTTACAAGTCTGATATTACATTGACGCAAACCTTCAAATGTATAATTTAGTTTACATTATGTACTGTGAAATTACATTTGTAACGCACCTTCCTAACCTGAGCTAGATCTCTGACTGAGACGGGAGGTAATGATACTCTGAGAATGAGCAGGAAATAAAATTCACCAGTTCAATGGTATCAGCCATCATGGTTTGTAATTGCAACAGCCATTTTTTACTCTCTGTTTGCACAAATGTTAAGGCCAAATAACGTAAACTAATAATGATTTTATGTTCTTATGAAAATCATGGTCATGGTCAATCATGGTCATTTGAGCAACTCACAAAAATGTAATCACCAATAGCTGCACTACTAAGTACACTTGGACATAAAATAAAATAAAATATTTTCCCCTAAAGACATTAAGTAATGGAACATTCATGAACAATATGACTTCCTATCTACTGTTCCCATAGACTGAATCCAGACTTTTACCTCAACGTGAGTAAGAATGTAAGTGCACATACAAATGATCCACCTAATATACAAGCTGTTGTAGGACATTCAGGGAAGATAAACACAGGTGCAGTTTGAATACTTTTGGTTCTTATTCATGACTACAGAACTTCCTGTATTGAGACCATGGCTTTGACACTGTAGACCCTGAATGTATTACAATACACAAATCTCTGTAGAGTCCTGCGTTTTCATTTCAAGAGGTGAGGTACTCATGATAGCGCGTTGCTAACTCAAAATGCTAACATTATGTTCTGTAGTACTTTCGCAAACCTGTCAGTTTAATATTATGCAGCCAAGTCTCAACAAAGTAGGGCAAATGCCCTCAGTAGTGTCCACATGAATGCAGTTAAGCATATTATCTGGGTTAGAGCAACCGGAAGACTTATGATACATTCTGTACAGAGGAGAGGGACATAAACAGCCATGACTGAGACCTATGGCGTCAAGTTTACAGGCAGTTCTTATGGCGTAATGCATTCTGGAAATTTCTGTAAACAAGGATAGTTGAGATGAAGGCATGAGGATCTTTTCCCTCAAAAACATGACTGAGAAGACGAAGGTAAAGACGGCAGGTTGAAGTTTTGTAAGTCGTTTACACTACTGCATTGTCAGTTCATGCTAATATTAGCATCCTTGTATAGTGGTTACAACATGTGGATGAACCACCTTAAAAAGTGTAAGTACATGTTAAAATCACGTTTGCATCAACATTTAACCTCCTAGACTATATAACTATTAGTTGGCATCCTGTTTTGACAAAGTATTTACCTCATTTGAATGACATGTCCATCCTAAACTTGCCTTTAAAGCCTGTGTTTTCCTGTTGAGTGTGTTGAGTACAGTAATGCCTCGGCTTGCACAGAAGGTTGCTGGTGGGTGGCTTTCCTTTGAAAAAGGCAAATATTCCTAGTAAAACTTGTATATATGTCGTCCTGATCAATCTTTTGAAAAGCTTGAGACCATAGGCAAAGGTTGGAGAACAAACACCATGATGTCCTGTTCAAACAGAAAACCTCAGCACAAGCCCAAAAGCCAAATCCATCAAAATAGAAGGTACAAAAAAGGTACATTTCAAAATGGTCTGTGAAACATCATAATGCACAACATTGTGATGGACACGATAAAGTCTTAAAGCAAAGAAAGGAGAATAATGTTCCTTTTTCTGTTCTCTCTAATGTAGGATCATGTTTGTGTAACCAGTCCTACTTTACCCGCCCGGAGGAGGATTCAAACCTGCATCTCCGGCATGGGAGGCGGGTGCACAAACAAAAACAGCCACAGCCTCTAGCGTCAGTCACTATTGCGCCTCTTTAGGCCAGGGGAGTGAGGTTTACTCGTACAGCTCTTAATAGCTTGCCACCATTATACTCACCCCCCTAAACCCCACTCCCATCCGGGTCACGGCACCAAATGTAATCAGTCCTACTCGACACGTTCCGAGCGTGATTTGAACCTCTGCATTTCTGGCATGGGATGCGGGCGCGGAAACAAGGACGCAAAAGACCACAGTCTCCAGCGCCAACACACCTCTTGAGGCCAGGGGAGAGAGGTTTATTTGCACAGCTCTTACTAGCTTGTCTTTGTTACATTTGTTCATTTAACAACTTTAACAAACGCGTATTACAAACTTTTTTCATGAACACAAAAAGAGAAATTTTGAAGAATGTGCAGGTTGCTTTTTTCCATGCAATTACAATGAATGTGGACTGATGCTTTCAAGCTTCAAAAAGAACACAAAACACCATAAAAGTGTATTAAAAGTGATCTATACAATTTGTGCACTACATTCCAAGTCTGCTAAAGTCATATGACTGTGAGAATCCAAAATCTTATTGGTTGTAATTCACTAATAATCTTGACATCTTTCCTTGGTCTTTGGGTTTTTTGTGAGAAAAATAGCAATCACCAATTGGTAAACGAATTGTTCTTTTGAGTTTTCGTTGGGACTATGTTTTCAGGAAACAGAAACGTTGAACTATAACGACAGAACTTGTGACCATAGTTGGTAGGGGTGTGATGGTACATAAAACTCACGGTTCGGTACGTACCTCAGTTTTGAATTACGGATCGGTACGGTTTTTCGGTATAGCAGGTGGGGAGAAAACTAAACATAAAATTGCTTTTTTTTTTATTAAACAGTGGTTTATTGAACAAATTTTGTTTTTGTCTTTAAATATATTAAATTAAATTATAACAAAGTTTCTTAAGGATAAAAAAACTATCTTTGCTAATGCTATAAACTATGTAGGGAGCCCTTACTTAAACATTATGCTACTTAAATATTAAAGGTTAACAACTGAGCCAAAACTATTAGGCTAAATTCAATTTTTTTTATTTTTAGATAAAATAATCAACACTCAAATAACAAATTGTAGGCCTATGCAAACATGTAAGCTGCACCTAGGCAGTTTTTGCATTAACTTCCAAACGTTTTTACTCCAATTCGTTGTTAAAATATAATCACTTCTACACAGTGGCTGTCATTTTCACAACAGATTCATTTAAACATACATTAAATAGCCTAATCAGGACATCTCTAAAAGGTTAAGTAAAATTTAATGATTATATGGGCTAATACAGTGCATATATTGAGCTAAAGAGTTCATTTCTCTAGCGAACTAACAAACTTTGGACACTGAATGGCTTTTCTGATATATTGTTTACAAGCTTTCATTGATGTCTTTCTGCCGTTGAAACACTGATTGAGCGATTACATGAGATATGACCGTTTCAGTAAGTTGTACTGTATCTTTCAACATACCTTCAGATGTTCTTTCATGTTTATTCTGTAACTAGTATTAAAGAGGAAGAGATGATAGTGATATGATAGATGATAGGAAGAGATTATAGATGATAGCCGGTTGAACTGAGGCGCCTGAGGCGATCTGTCACGCCACATCAAAGCACGTCAAAACGGCATTTTCTGTTTAAATTTCGTGATTTCGTGGACAGAATTTGAAGGATGACACTTTGTTTCTTATCGAAAGTAACAAAACACAGAGCTTATTGCAATTATTGGTGGTTAGGCTACAATGTTGCAATGTAATGCTTCGGTACACACGTCCACCGAACCGAAAGCCCTGTACCGAAACGGTTCGGTATGAATACGTGAACCGTTACGCCCCTAATAGTTGGCTAACAATGCTTTTGGGAAATGCACCACTGATCGATTCTTTCAGGAATAGGACTGATTTTGTTCAACTCACTGATAGGTGAAGATTATGAGTGAACTTTAATTTGACTTTCATGCATTGTTTTAAAGCTTGAAAACTTAAGTCCCCATTAATTGCATAAAAAAAGTAACAATGGCATTTTTAAAAAATTTCACCATTTATGTTTCACATAAGAAAGTCACTCATGCAGGTTTGGAATGAGTAAATAATGACAAAATGTTTCATTTTTGGGGGAACTTCCCATATACATGCCTTCAACTATGTTCCAACTCAAACTTTGATCACTGTATCAAAGCCTTTCAATATTCAGTAAGAGCAACTTACAAAGAATACAGTAACACTGAACAGTAAGTTGAGATGTGATGAAACAGAAAACGCACTGGTGTAAGATGTGTGGGAGCATCTTCCGCTCCATCCAATCAGAATCCACATGATGAGAAATATAAGTAAAAAGATACAAAAAAAGAACAAAGAGTGTGAAAGGCAGATAATTGGACACTCATCTAGGGAAGGGCTGTTGTCGGGAGGGTGAAGCGGGACTAGAGGCTGGTCGATGAAGGGGCGACTGGGTGGGAGACATTCGAGGGCTCAACTCGCCCGTTTGAAGACGCCACAGAAGCTCTTCGTTGGTACGACTCAGTCGCTTCTTCTCGTTGCTCTCTTTCTCAACGTACACCTGCAGATTGGCATTTTCCTCTGACAGTTGCCTGGTAGAATAGAGGAAACAACTAATGAGAATTCTTCTGTAGCTTTAGGCCACGTACACACTGTAAAGTTTCAGGAGTGACAACCGCATTTAAATACGGGAGTGAATCCGCTAAATTATCGTTCTGTTTTTGTATGGAACACAAATCAGAATTGCGATGATTGACAGCGTGGTATTCGCTATGTAATATTACAGCAACCAAAGACTCGTTATGTTCTGCAATTTTAACAAAATCACCGTCGACAGAGGCGTCATGCTTTGTTTATGCTTGGAAGGCAGCTTTGTATAGCGCGCTCTTGAAGTGTTGCCATGTACATAACAGTTTATGGGGTTATTAAAGTTGGAAAGGTGCGGGGCGCAATATTTTGGTTCTTATTTTCAATATGAAGCATTTGTACTTTGGATTATTATGGGCTTGTTCTTGTTCACAATTTTTTTTAATCAAGATCTGGCGATTCAACACTCGTAACTCTTTCCTTGTGGTTTTCTTGCACCGCACACATACAAAAGAGAGAAACATCTCTGATACACATATAAATATGTCATTAACAACTAATTGTTTAGTTTGGTTCTATACACATAAATGTAAAATGTGGTTGTCACTCCTGTAAATTAGGATTAAACACTAAAAGGTGAATTGACTACTGAATTTAACTGCAGTGTGAACGTGGCTTAAAGTAGTCATAGTAAGGAAATCACAATTTCATTGCACTTTTGAAATTAGAGTTTCTGTCATGACAACTCTCAGAGTGTTTGGCATGGTAATGGATATGAAAATGTTGATATGTTTAGTTTTAGCCGATTAGATCTGCTATGCTGCTGCTGCTGCAGAGCAAGTATGGGACTTGCTGCTGCCAATACTTACACGACATGCTGCTGTGAGCAAGTAAGTGTACTTTAATTACCCTTAGCACATTTGTACAGGTGGAGCTGGGGAAGTTGAAGGGTTTCTGAAAGTGCGCTGCAAACTCCTACAGCAAATGCTGACCAAGTATTTGAAGGTTGAGCAGCGAGTTCATTGGCTGTTGATACAGCAGGAAATAATCAGCTTTTCCCAATAGAGAATGATGTGATTGCAAGCAGATTGAGTTAAAGACCCATCAGCCTGCGCCATCTAGAGTTTCATGACAGAACTTTGTATTTCATTTATGTTCTACTCAGTACCTTTAATTGTATAAACTAGAAATGTTTTATAAAGACCTGGACATTGCGAGGTTGCGGTCAATCCTGTCTTTTAGGTCTTCATTTTGCTGCTGTAACACCTGAATACGCTCCTCCAAAAAAACGTTCTTTTGGGCCTGTGCAAAAACATGACAAACATACTAAATCACTGAAAAACTGTGACATTTCTACTTTCAAAGAAGAACTTTATTCTTAACTGCTTTATTCCTCATTATATAAATACAAATGAGAAACTGCAGTCATATCAAAGGGCATAAAAAGTGTTTAATTCTACAGAGGGGGTTTTCTCACAGGGGGTCAACAATGTATCCCGTTAATACTATATTGTTATTGGACGCTTTTTGGGAGACAGATACATCTGCATATAGGGAATTTCTAATGGCACAGGTAACTGAAAACATTTGTTTTCAGTTACCGAAAACAAATAATTTTTTCGGTAATTCATCTGCATCATTTGCAGATAATGATCGAACGACAAGGAAGCACAAAAAAATTAATGTACAGTACACATCCACACTGATAGGTGTCAGTATAAGTTTAAAAAGTATAAGAAGAATATCATATTGGCTAGCGAAACGAGAACAACTTTAAAGACCCCATGAAATCTGTCCTATGTTGATGGATTCCATTTTGAAATAAAAGTGTGGGTGGGACATATGGAGCAAGTGGTCTTATTTATAAAAAATAAAAAAAAGTTACGCCACAAACTATGATTGGCTACTTTCTGATTGGCGGGGGAGGGACATTCTTATTCTATAGAGCAAAAATCTGTGTAGTGCAACATGAGTCATCAATATTTTGGGCCTATTTTCCTACAAAAAAAAGATTGTCAATTTTACACATATCTGCTAAACTAAACTTTTGTTTATGAGTACAGGGAATAAAAGTCACAAAACATCCAATTTCATGGAGTCTTTTATAAATAAAGAAATCTCCAAGCTATCTCTTTTTCCATTGTAAATTCACCATTTTTTCCAGCTCTGAAATTTTGAGCTCCTGTTGATGAATCTGCTGGTTTTTCATCTCCAGAACCTCTTTAAGACTCTTCAGGTCCTCCTCAATATGCTGATATGGAGCAAGAGCATCCTGTACACACACAAACAAAAAACACAGATTCAAACTACTATATATCTGTATCACATAACTAACAAGCTTCCCAGTGGTAAATGCGACTTGATGCCATTCATGACTAATTTTTAAAGGTGGGGTATGTATTTTTTTAACAACGCTGTTGGATATTGTTGATATTTGAAATCAACCCAAACAAACCCACCCCTCTCTTCATTGCTCTGCCTCCAAAACTCACCCTCCAATCCTAACCACCCTGCTCAGAGTCGGTCTCGAACCCCGGCCCATCTGCTGCTGGCATACGAGGCGAGTGCACTAACAATGACGCTAAACACCTCATTCTCTAGCGGTCGTCATTGTGCAGTAGTTTAACAGCACAACTCTCACTAGCTGGCCACTGTTACATACGCAATACGAGAGTGGGTGTGTGTTTATCACAGCTGACACGCAACAAAATTCTTAATGAAAAATAAAGTGCAGATGATGATCGAACGACAAGGAAGCACAAAAAAATTTATGTACAGTACACAAGAGTAAATACAAACAAGAGTTTGTTGTTAGTTGCCAACAACACAGCAGCTCCAGACAATCAATGACACTCAAACCCAGTGTTACTCACATGATAAGGAATCAAAGCAGCCTCCACGTCTGTTTTCAGGCCTTCCCACTTAGCTCTCTCCAGCGCTGGAAAGCTTTTCTAATATTAACGCGGGTCCTAAAGCACTTGCCCAGTCATAAACCTTCATTCCAATGATATTCTTTTGAGCTGTTTTGTATTGTGTGTCATCATCTCTCTTTCTGCGTTTTTTTCTCCATATCTCCCTCTTGCACTTTCTGTCTCCTCGACCGTCATGTCTAATGCTAATTGGTTAGACGTTTGTTGGTGGTGTCGGCCCGACTAACTTCAAAACAGTGTTGTTGAAAAAATACATACCCCACCTTTAACTAGGAAACTCATATTTACGATAGTCCCGATAGCACGTGGAGGCAGCATTAGAATATGTAAACTGTGTTTATACAGCTTTGTAAAAATGATGGTGTGACGACCAGGGCGAGAGCCGTGAGGGAACGGCGCGAGGCCGGTGACGCGAGTGATAATGAGTGATTACACACAGACTGATATATTTCAAATTGGTTTGAACGTTCGCCGGTTCCCGCCTCCTTCTTCCCATATTTACGAACTGCGTTACATTGGTGCCGAAACCCGGGAGGAAGGAGGGACATGCTGTCGGAGAACCCTCGCTGCTGAGGGGGATCGCGGTGCTGCGGAGTTCGGGCAGCGCGGGAGTGAAGACCGCGAGAGGCTGCCCGAGGCGGTGGTGCTGGAGCCTTGTGAAAGGTGGGATGGAGACCCGGATGCCGTGCTCCTGGGACGAGGTGGGGTGGCTGCCGTCCAGGAGGGAGCGGAGGAGTCGCCGCCGTTCGCCGTGGGCCGGAGCCTGCTGCCGTCCGCCATGAAGGGGAGGAGCAGGGGACGGGGGACTCGCTGCCGGCTGCCCTCAGGCGGAGGAGCCATCGCCGGCCGCCAGGTGGCGGTCGAGGATCGGGCCGTTCACCGAGCGTCCAGTGCCATCGCATGGCACCGCAAGAAAGAGCCTCTCGGCAGGCTGAGGACCGAGCGGCAGTGTGTCTGGGAACCGGACCAATAATTTTTTTTTTCTTTTTCCTCTCTCCCCTCTCTCGTTCTGTCGCTCCCCTTGCTTCCGTCTCCTTTCTCTCGTCTCATCTGTCCTTACCCCCAGGTGCTGCGGCCGCCGAGACAGGCCCCGGGGGGGAGTAGAGCGCAGTCTCTGGAGTACCCCCCGGCCTGCGAGGGGCGATGGAGGTATGTGACGACCAGGGCGGGCGAGAGCCGTGAGGGAACGGCGCGAGGCCGGTGACGCGAGTGATAATGAGCATCAGCTGCGAGGCGCGCCAGCCTCGAGTCCCTCACGGAGGAGCTCCGGAGGCATAAAAGGAGGAGCGACGACAGTGAAGGACGAGAGAGGACCAGGCCTGGATTTTATTTTATGTTTTATTATGTTTGTGTGGCCGGCAGATGTCCGCGAGGGTCTGCCGGCATTACTTTCGTTTTGTATTTATTTATTTTGGTATTAAAATTGGTTTGAACGTTCGCCGGTTCCCGCCTCCTTCTTCCCATATTTACGAACTGCGTTACATTGGTGCCGAAACCCGGGAGGAAGGAGGGACATGCTGTCGGAGAACCCTCGCTGCTGAGGGGGATCGCGGTGCTGCGGAGTTCGGGCAGCGCGGGAGTGAAGACCGCGAGAGGCTGCCCGAGGCGGTGGTGCTGGAGCCTTGTGAAAGGTGGGATGGAGACCCGGATGCCGTGCTCCTGGGACGAGGTGGGGTGGCTGCCGTCCAGGAGGGAGCGGAGGAGTCGCCGCCGTTCGCCGTGGGCCGGAGCCTGCTGCCGTCCGCCATGAAGGGGAGGAGCAGGGGACGGGGGACTCGCTGCCGGCTGCCCTCAGGCGGAGGAGCCATCGCCGGCCGCCAGGAGGCGGTCGAGGATCGGGCCGTTCACCGAGCGTCCAGTGCCATCGCATGGCACCGCAAGAAAGAGCCTCTCGGCAGGCTGAGGACCGAGCGGCAGTGTGTCTGGGAACCGGACCAATAATTTTTTTTTTCTTTTTCCTCTCTCCCCTCTCTCGTTCTGTCGCTCCCCTTGCTTCCGTCTCCTTTCTCTCGTCTCATCTGTCCTTACCCCCAGGTGCTGCGGCCGCCGAGACAGGCCCCGGGGGGGAGTAGAGCGCAGTCTCTGGAGTACCCCCCGGCCTGCGAGGGGCGATGGAGGTATGTGACGACCAGGGCGGGCGAGAGCCGTGAGGGAACGGCGCGAGGCCGGTGACGCGAGTGATAATGAGCATCAGCTGCGAGGCGCGCCAGCCTCGAGTCCCTCACGGAGGAGCTCCGGAGGCATAAAAGGAGGAGCGACGACAGTGAAGGACGAGAGAGGACCAGGCCTGGATTTTATTTTATGTTTTATTATGTTTGTGTGGCCGGCAGATGTCCGCGAGGGTCTGCCGGCATTACTTTCGTTTTGTATTTGTTTATTTTGGTATTAAAATTGGTTTGAACGTTCACCGATTCCCGCCTCCTTCTTCCCATATTTACGAACTGTGTTACAGACGGATGCCGGTGTTTCGTACTGCATGCATCTGGCCAATCAAAGTACACTTGCGTCACTGGTAGTTCCTATTGTGCTGGGTTAGACCATTTAGTCCCCCCAAAAGGCGCTTCTATAACTAAAATCGTTCCCAGTTCCTGCGGTGCGAACACGGGTACTTTCGCCAATAGTTATAGGTAATATGAAAACATTCCTCCAGTGCGAAAGCCGCTTATGGCAACTTTGCAAAAACTTCCTTTTAGGAACCTTTATTTTTAAGAGTGAACAGGTGCTGGTCATATAATTACAATATCATCAAAAAGTTGATTTATTTCACTAATTCCATTCAAAAAGCGAAACTTGTATATTATATTCATTCGTTACACACAGACTGATATATTTCAAATGTTTATTTCTTTTAATTTTGATGATTATAACTGACAACTAAGGAAAATCCCAAATTCAGTATCTCAGAAAATTAGAATATTGTGAAAAGGTTCAATATTGAAGACACCTGGTGCCACACTCTAATCAGCTAATTAACTCAAAACACCTGCAAAGGCCTTTAAATGGTCTCTCAGTCTACATTTTACATTAACATTTATGCATTTGGCAGACGCTTTTATCCAAAGCGACTTACATTGCATTATACTATACATTTTGTATCTGAGTATATGCAATCCCTGGGATCGAACCCATGACCTTGGCATTGCTAATGCCATGCTCTAACCACTGAGCTACAGGAAAGTCTAGTTCTGTAGGCTACACAATCATGGGGAAGACTGCTGACTTGACAGTTGTCCAAAAGACGACCATTGACACCTTGCACAAGGAGGGCAAGACACAAAAGGTCATTGCAAAAGAGGCTGGCTGTTCACAGAGCTCTGTGTCCGTGTCCAAGCACATTAATAGAGAGGCGTAGGGAAGGAAAAGATGTGGTAGAAAAAAGTGTACAAGCAATAGGGATAACCGCACCCTGGAGAGGATTGTGAAACAAAACCCATTCAAAAATGTGGGGGAGATTCACAAAGAGTGGACTGCAGTTGGAGTCATTGCTTCAAGAACCACTACGCACAGACGTATGCAAGACATGGGTTTCAGCTGTTGCATTCCTTGTGTCAAGCCACTCTTGAACAACAGACAGCGTCAGAA
>RJVU01001449.1:547210-562851 GCA_003731715.1 Anabarilius grahami | reverse complement strand
CAGCCTATTCGTTCAGAAATTTCTTTCTGTGTCTTACCCTCTCGCTTGAGGGTGTCAATGATGGCCTTCTGGACAGCAGTCAGGTCAGCAGTCTTACCCACGATTGCGGTTTTGAGTAATGAACCAGGCTGGGAGTTTTTAAAAGCCTCAGGAATCTTTTGCAGGTGTTTAGAGTTAATTAGTTGATTCAGATGATTAGGTTAATAGCTCGTTTAGAGAACCTTTTCATGATATGCTAATTTTTTGAGCTGTATGCCAAAATCATCAGTATTAAAACAATAAAAGACCTGAAATATTTCAGTTGGTGTGCAATGAATCTAAAATATATGAAAGTTTAATTTTTATCATTACATTATGGAAAATAATGAACTTTATCACAATATGCTAATTTTTTTAGAAGGACCTGTATATAAGGAAATAAAGTAAACAAGTGTCCAGCATGCAAACTCCTTCAATACTGTTTAAAAAGCATCCCAGAATGTCTAGAGTGTGCCGAGTTGAAATCTAGACAAAGGATGGTGACACCAAAAATGAATATTGTACAATCATTCACCCTCATTCCAGATCTTTATAAATCTTCCTTTACAGAGGACAAATTTTGCAAATAAATAAATGGAGACATAATTTTCTAGGGATGAACTTTTCTTTAAATACCACTGGCCAACCACAAAACAAAAGAGAATATCAAGAACAGTACCACTATCTGCTCATCTGTGCTTCTGCGCAGTGCTTCTTCAAAACGCTTGGCCCGGTCTCGCAGAGAGCGGTTCTGAAATGTCAAAGTGTCCACCTGATCCTAAACACAGCACAGAAATACACACTCTTACACTTGCCATCATAAAGACAAGGAAAAGAAAAAAAAAACACTGTACAACACATGTTGGAGTGAGGACATTCAGTACCTGCAGTGAGAGTCTGAGTTTCTCAAATTCCTCTTCCATTGACTTCTTTTGCTGCTCATGTGCCATCTTCAGGTCTACAAAGAAACAACCAGTTCATTCATGTTAGTAAGAACACACTGATGAAGAAGAATTAACACACAGTTTAGATTCAACCGCCTGTAGTGATGTTGTTAAGCAGAAGTCACCAGAGCTCTCTTAGTGGGCCAAACCTATTTGCTTTTATAGACCTTCTAGCCCAAATAATGCTGTCTAAGTAGGCAGCTCAATAGGTTTTTAGGCCCTGTTTCCACCTGGTATTAAGATTAAATTTGGTCGATCGGATCACAAGTGGACGATGCTAACTATAGGTGTAAATGGGGTGTAAAACGTTTTGAGCTTGTCCACGTTCGACCACTTCCAGAGGTAGTCGAAAACGCATTCGACCGGATTGCTTTCATAGTGGAAACGCTCATGTGGTTGAATGTGTTCGAACAGCTGCTAAAGACGCCTGACTTAATGCGCAAACATTATGGAATGCGTGCTAGCCAGACAGGATTTAAACTTTGTCGGCCGAAGACCCAAGTTTGGTTTGAAGACGAAAAACGTACCAAGCACAATGTTCTCTCAACAGTCCTGATTTCTAACACGCACTCACCACGTTCGTCTGTCAAAGCTGATGCTCTCTGTAAGTTTTTTCATTCGCCATGTCTATTAGATCGAAAGATCTAAAAAAAAACATACATTTACCTGCCCATAGACCCTCCTCTTGAAGAAATCAGGACAGAAGTGGTTGAAAGTGGACAAAAGAGATGGATTAAAATACCAGGTGTAAACGGGTCTCCCTCATCGTTGTGATCCGATAAACCAAAACGCATCTTAATACCAGGTGGAAACAGGGCCTTAGACATGTTCGCTTTGATTCCTGGGAGTGTGATGGATGTGTCTGTCAGCAGGACTCACTCTTGATGGTTCTGGTGTGTTCTTCCTGTAAAGTGGCCAGTGTGGCACCATGAGTCGCTTCCATCTCCACCATGGCCGTCTCATGGTTTTCACTCATCTCCTCGATCTAACAACAAAAAATGGTTTGCAACTTTTAAAAGGTGCTCTGGAATATTGGATTCTGAATGGTCAAATGCAGCAATTTCTGTATAATGTATATTTGACTGTCTCTCTCTTTTTCATACCAACGCAATTGAGACTTTTGAACATTTTGAACGGTTTGTTAGCTACTGTAGACTTCGTGATCTTCAGTTTTGCATTGTTGATAAGTTACGAATCTCTGCCCACCGTCACATGCCGAACCAAGAAGCTTGCTGATGTCTGGCATTGTGAATTTGAGTCAAAAATCACCAAACTTGAATCCGACGTGGAATTCGCATAGGGAAATATCTTTGCCAACGGAAGTCTATAAGGCAAAATTCTTCATTCCCAATTAAATGACTGGATCTCGCTTACACGTATGCTAGGGTACAGGGCGCGTGTCGCAGATTTCATTATCAGCATAATATGCGTGTACTGTACACGCACAGTTTGATTTTTCAAACCACGTGTACTCTGTACGCTCAGCTTGCACAAATTAGTTTGTCCACAAGATGGAAACACTGCATAGATGGCAACAACCAATATTTCACAGTTGAAAAGAGAATCTGATGAGATGGAACAACAGCAATTGCATTGACGGGCATTTGTGTGAGGAGATACACAAAACTAGTTTGAATGATTTCAAATACATTTTTATCAGTCATAACTTTTAAAAAGCAATAGCACAGACACTGGACAAGGATGAAACGAGTGAACTTCTGTGTTGCAGTATATTTTCAAAGACTGTGCATTTGCTTCAAAACTGAAGTATACTTTGGGTTACTTTTCAGACTACTGGGTTACCTTCCAGGCATTCTTAACTCTAGCTGAGCCTTCACACCATGTAATCCTTTGTATATAATGTTAAAATAAAAGCCTCTTCAAGGTGTGTCAAAGATAATCTCAGTCTGTTACTTCCTCATCTCACCTGTTCCTGGTGCTGGGAACGTAGCTGCACCAGGTGGCTGGTCTGTTGTTGCTGGAGTCGCTGTATCTCAGAGTTGTGCTCCTCTACCAATCTCTCCTCTAGGGCCTTGAGCTTCTGCTGTTGCTCCTCTTGGAGTCCTTTCAGCTCCCGCTCAAAACTCTGCTCCAGCTGGGCCTTCTCACCCTGCAGACGCTCCCAGCGCTGAACACTGACCACTAGAGTGATAGAAAATAGTTTGTTATGGGCAGTGAAAGGACATGCTTAACCTTCAGAAAATGTTTGGTGTAAAAATTGCCAGCCAAAATTGTGACAGATTTATATTTGCTAAGTTTTCAGCCCTGTTACTTTCAACCTTGGTACCTATTCTAGTGAAGAAATTTAATAATATATTAGCCATTTTATTTTATTTTCAATAAATATGGGGTTTGCACATTTTGCAATGCTGTTACCAAAATTTGAGATTTAAATTGTAATTGTAATTTTAACATATAAAAACCCCTGATTTGTGTGATCTTGTAATTTTATAGCAATAAATATTAAATGATCAATATTTATACTTTTTTTTTTTAAAACATTCACCAAAATAGGTACCAAGGTTNGTTACCTTCCAGGCATTCTAAACTCTAGCTGAGCCTTCACACCATGTAATCCTTTGTATATAATGTTAAAATAAAAGCCTCTTCAAGGTGTGTCAAAGATAATCTCAGTCTGTTACTTCCTCATCTCACCTGTTCCTGGTGCTGGGAACGTAGCTGCACCAGGTGGCTGGTCTGTTGTTGCTGGAGTCGCTGTATCTCAGAGTTGTGCTCCTCTACCAATCTCTCCTCTAGGGCCTTGAGCTTCTGCTGTTGCTCCTCTTGGAGTCCTTTCAGCTCCCGCTCAAAACTCTGCTCCAGCTGGGCCTTCTCACCCTGCAGACGCTCCCAGCGCTGAACACTGACCACTAGAGTGATAGAAAATAGTTTGTTATGGGCAGTGAAAGGACATGCTTAACCTTCAGAAAATGTTTGGTGTAAAAAATTGCCAGCCTGTGTGACAGATTTATATTTGCTAAGTTTTCAGCCCTGTTACTTTCAACCTTGGTACCTATTCTAGTGAAGAAATTTAATAATATATGAGCCATTTTATTTTATTTTCAATAAATATGGGGTTTGCACATTTTGCAATGCTGTTACCAAAATTTGAGATTTAAATTGTAATTCTAACATATAAAAACTCCTGATTTGTGTGATCTTGTAATTTTATAGCAATAAATATTAAATGATCAATATTTATACTTTTTTTTAAAAAAACATTCACCAAAATAGGTACCAAGGTTAAAAGGGTTACACATTTAGCATAAATCAGGCAGGTAATTTTGACATCAAATGTTTTATTAGTATTCATAATTAGATTTTATGTTTATATTTTGCTTTCATTTTAATTTCAGTTAAAATTTTATTCATAGTCATTTTTAGAAGAGTTTTTTTAGTCTATATCTATAGAGTTTTTATAAATGTTTATTTGTTTAGTTTTAGTATTTTTTTAAGCTCATCAAGTTAAACTAAATGGAAATGGGAAATGTTGCTTTGTTGACTGGCTAAAAATAAAACACATTTATTTTTACTGTATATTTATTTTTTTTATTTCAGTTAATGTTTATTTCACTTTAGGTAATGACTTTTTTATGGTTTTAATTTTAGTTTCAGTTAAAATAGTAACCATGGCTATTGATAAACTTAAATTTACCGTAAATTAAGGAAAAATATTTGTTTGAACAACTTGGGTAACAGGGTTGAAAGTTGAGCTTGACGAATGCAATCAACACATCAATATTTGTAAAAACTGATCAAATTGAAAGAGATTATTTACTTGTCTTATTAACACACTATAGAAAGAGACCAAGTCATGTTTCCTGGGTGTCACGATTTTAAGGTATAGCATATTTTTCATTATATGGTAAAATCATGCTGCAACAGGGTTGCATGTAAAATAACATAGACAAATACAGTGTATCTGGTCATTAAAAATTTGTGAAAAATTATTAATCAAAATAATGGCATTGCATGGTTTTATATGAGATATATGATGCATTTAAAACTAGCTGTTTTTCATGCTAGTTTAATTGTATATTACAAAAAAGTTTACCTACCAATTATAATACTTCATGACCATGTGCCACTAATGCTTCCCAACAAAATAAAAAATAATATCATGGGACACCAAAGTGGACCATATTTGTAGAGTCACGTGCCAAATTAAATATGAGGGGGGATGGAAATAGAAAAATGCCATTTACAAATATGTAATCTGAGAAGGTCAGTTTTGTTTTTATTTCTTGAGTGGTTGACCTCATTCTAACATTTGTGAGTAAGCTGCAGCACAAGAGGGTGACATGAGATCACTGTTGTGTGTGATATCCAGAGGAGACTTACCCACTTCATCCCTGATCCTGGATAACTGCAGGGATAACTCCCTCTCTTTTACAGCAGAGCTCTCACTCTGGAAAACACACAGAGAGATACACAAATATCTTATGAATAGCTCCACACAGAATCTGCAAGCTCACATGAGTGTAGGGGAAAATTATGCAGAGGAACTGATGTAAAACGTGTTTAACAGTGCTTACAGTACCACAGTGAAAGCGTAATAAAATGTTTCAAAAGTTTGTAATAAATAAACGTGAGGGATGAATCTGCAAAAATGTGCAGAACTCTGTTCTGCTTACTTTTTACCAAATAAATCATACCAGTAAAAATACCACTTTAAAGGGGTCTTATTTTGCTTTTTTACATTTATTTAGTGTGTAATGTTGAAGTTTGAGCATGAAAAAGGTCTGAAGGTTTCTGAACTCCCTGAAACCTCCATTGTAGTCTTGAGTTTTCTTCCGGGAACGAACAAGTCACAATATTCCTCATTTAAATAATTCCCACCCCAAGGGGGCGAGGCCAGGTTGAGTTTGTTAGTAGTGTGTAAAAATTTTGCGGTTATGGTACGGGGCTTGACATTTCCCAAACATGCTCGAAGCGGTTGACAAATCACAACACACTGATCCAACTGACCAATCAGAGCACACTGCACTTTTCAGAAGGAGGGGCTTAATAGAGACAGGAACTAAACAGGGGTGCGTTTCCCACAAGCATTGTTAGCCAACTATAGTTGCAAGTTTTGTCGTTACCAACTAAGTTCAATGATTTTCCAATGAACATTCGCAAACAGCATCGCAAACTTAAGCGGTTGGAACTACAGCTCTCAACCTGTGATTAGCAGCATAGTTTCTTGTTAAAATGGACTTAAACTGATCATGCTCTTAGGCACAATTAGCAAGCAAACACTCAGTACATTCTATATCTTTAAAGCAACACCATGAAACATTTGCTCACGTTTCCACCATGTGGTTGATAAGCGCAATTGTCTGTTAACAGGGTCGTAAATACTGTCGATGTATAAGCGTCCCCGTGGGCAGCGCAATATTCGTGAATTTGTTGACTAAGCTGACAGAACTGGCGAATTCAGAAACCTCGTTTGGAAACCATGTCCACCTACCAGGTAAATTATGTTACATTATGTTCTACAAATACACTGCCCAGCCCCCAAAAAAGTCACTGTTTGGATTTTAGTAGGCAAATACTTCAGAATCTATGAATGGATCATTATTACAGTGATTATTATGTTTCTAGCATGTTATTTGTTTGGCAACGGTTCTTTTAACCCTTAAAAAATGGAGTGTGTAGCTTTTCATTTCTTAAACAACCATGTAGGAAGACACATCATGGCCATATTCCAGGATGACAATGTCAAGATTCGCCAAGGTTAAAAATCATTTTCACACAAGAATTGGCTCCTCTGAGTCCAGACCTTAATTTCATTGAAAGTCTTTGGGATGTGCTGGAGTAGACTTTACAGAGTGCTCACCTCTTGCATTGTCGATACAAGATCATGAACAAAAATTGAAGCACCTCTGGATGGAAATATCATCACAAGATTTATGCATCGAGAGGGGCATAATTTTTTGGTCAAGATCTTGTATTGACAATGCAAGAAGTAAGAACTCTGTAAAGTCTCCTCCAGCACATCCTAAAAACTTACACTGAGGTTAAGATCAATGCCAATTCATGTATGAAAATGATTCTTCATGCTCATGCACAACAATTCTTTCACAATTTGAGCCTGATGAATCTTGACATTGTCATCCTGGAATATGGCCATGACACATCTAAATACATGGTTGTTTAAGAAATGGAAAGCTACACACTCCATCTTTAAGGGTTAAAAGAACCGTTGCCAAACATATAACATGCTAGAAAAATAATAATCACTGTAATAATGATTGAGTCATAGACTCTTAAAGGGTTAGTTCAGCCAAAAATGAAAATAATGTAATTTATTACTCACCCTCATGCCGTTCCACACCCGTAAGACCTTCGTTAATCTTCGGAACACAAATTAAGATATTTTTGTTGAAATCCGATAGCTCCGTGATGCCTCCATAGCCAGCAATGACATTTCCTCTCTCAAGATCCATTACTGTACTAAAAACATATTTAAATCAGTTCATGTGAGTACAATGGTTTAATATTAATATTATAAAGCGACGAGAATATTTTTGGTGCGGCAAAAAAACTAAATAACGACGTATATAGTGATGACTGATTTTTCAAAACACTGCTTCAGGAAACTTCTGCTGATTCGACACGCTGATTTAACATGCTGATTCGATACGCTGATTCATAATGCTCCGAAGCTTCCTGAAGCAGTGTTTTGAAATCGGCCATCACTATATAAGTCGTTATTTTGTTTTTTTAGCGCACCAAAAATATTCTCGTCGCTTTATAATTTTAATATTGAACCACTGTACTCACATGAACTGATTTAAATATGTCTTTAGTACCTTTATGGATCTTGAGAGAGGAAATGTCATTGCTGGCTATGCAGGCCTCACTGAGCCATCGGTTTTAACAAAAATATCTTAATTTGCGTTCCGAAGATTAACAAAGGTCTTACGGGTGTGGAACGGCATGAGGGTGAGTAATAAACGACAGAATTTTCATTTTTGGGTGAACTAACCCTTTAAGTATTTGCCTATTAAAATCCAAACAGCAACATTTTTTTGGCTGGGCAGTGTATCATTACATAGTTTTATTTATTGTTACTCCAGAATTGAAAAGTACTATGACAAAAAGAACGGTAGTATGTTAGCCTTTTTTCTTTTTTCTTTTTTTTTTTGTTGCTTGCATAGTTCATATGTAGCATTGTTTGCAAAGGGTGTAATTTGTATAATAGAATAAAATGTTGTCCGCATGGTTTTGAGACTTGCATATTAGATAATTTCGTCTTATAGTTAGCTGTTGGCTAACTCCACCCCAGGCTATGAGTAAAATATGTGATATATGCCGTAAAGCAGGTCCCACTCTTCCACTGGCAGGGGATGGGCGGGGCTGTGTGTACCGACCCAAACACAAAACTTGCAGAGTGTGGTTGTAGCCGCTAGGAGGCTGCTCAGGTAGCAGCGGCAGTAGAATTCGTCCAGATAGGAGTTGTTCTACCACTGAAATAATTTTAGAGACATTATTTTAAGGTCGAAAAACTACATAGTGTTGCTTTAACTCTAACTTTTAAATTAAACCAGCAAGCTCCAGATAACCATGTCACAGACCTTTATCTGCACTAATTACACTAGTAGTACAGTACCTCTATCTGTTAACAACACACATTTTACCCCAAAGTGACAGAACTAACCACATCTGTAACTGGCATGTTTGATGATGCCACACCACAATAACATGCTGATGATCCATGCTTGTTTATAAGAATCAATGTCAGCAAATGATACGGCATGAGTCAGCATTTTAACACAGCAGTCCTGAATCCTACACTCATTCAGCTCCAAACGCCAGCTGGGATCTCACTGTAACATCTGCTGTTAAAAAACACCTTCTAACCCTCTCATTCTGTATGTAAACAAACAGCAGGGTCACGACCCCATGACCCCAGAAATGTCCTGACCTGTCATTATTGTGGCACTTCTACAGCTCTCTTCCAATCAGATTTTCCTCAAGCACACAACATATCACGCAGATCCCTGGAGAGTCTTTCCATGAATACTAATCCGCCCAGCTTGTTCCTCACCTCAGCTACTTTAATTTCCTGCTGTGGAAGGTCTATAATAGTGAGAGCTAGGCGGTCTCAAGGACTCAGTCCCCACCTATAAAACAAAAGATAAATCTGTAGGGCCTAACATTGTTACACCCCAACACACCTACAGCCTGAACATGCTTATGGACTTTCTTATTAGTGTTGTCTGCTGAGCATCACTATTACTACTGCTCATGCTGTAATAGCCACCTTAGCAACCTTTAAATAAACCCATAACCCTAAACATTTTGGTTCTGTAACTTATCCCATACGTCTGTGCTACAAACATTACGATATTTCAAATTGTATGGCTTGTTGAGGAGAAGTTAGCCCTACATCTCTATGATATTCTGTACCAATATGTTTACACTAAATAAACTAATATTTTTGTCTTGGCCCAGTAAATAACCATAGAAATCACCCTAAAGACATAGCAACATGCTAGATACCATTCAGAGCCCATTAGCACTCTCTAGCAATCATTCAAAACACCCTAGTGAACATAATAGTGCTAACAACCCTTTAACGCAACCACATAGCAGTCCCCTAGCAAACAACATGTGATCAACCACTCACAACACCTAAGCAGCATCTTTGCAAAGCACTAGCAACCACACAGAACACCATAGAAAGCACATGCAAATACAACACCTTAGCAACTTCATAGCAACATTGTGGCAACTACCCAGAAGACCCTAGAAATCACATAGCAATAAACAAACAACCACTCACAATACTTTATAGCAACCAACCACCCAGAAAATCATAAAAATCCACATAGAAACTGCTCAGCAACACACAAACAACTACTCACAACACCTTAGAAACCACATGACAAGACCCTAGCAACCACCCCGGCCGTATAGTAACCTGCAAGCAACCACTCACAATACCTTGGCAACCACATAGCAACGGCCTTGCAACCATCCAGAAACATCCAACCACACTAACATTGTGGTGACAAGTTTTGCAAGGGCAACACTGGCAAATGTCTTCAGAAAATTTTAAAATCTAGTTAGTGGCATCATCAATGCTCATATCATGCAATGTCTCATCTCAAATGAATAAATATGAAGAGGTCAATAAAGACCAAAAGTGCAATATAAAACAATAGAATTATGATATCAGACCACCTGCATCAAGAGTCAGCAGTCAGGGTGGGGTGTTTCCCTCACCGTAAGAGCACGTGTTTGTCTTCACTGACACCACACACACATACACACACACTTCCATCATCACAAAATATATATACAAGATGAATGTAGAATGAAGATTAAATAAACCAGGTCTTATGCAATAAGCATCTCTGGTCCTACTTTAGCAAACAAGTCAGAGCAAGAAAGCAGTATCACACACAATCATCCTGGTATTGCTTTACCGTAGTATCCGAAATGCATGTAGGACGGAGACACAGAGAGAGACATTGGCTCATGCTAGGGCAGAATATAGCTTTATAAAAACCTGTCAGGGGAATACCATACGCACACCGCAAGAGAGAGAGAGAGAGAGAGAGAGAGAGAGGGGGGGGGGGGGGAGGGAGTGTAGGACAGACAGACAGGCGGAGTTAGGAAGAATGTGATAGAAAAAGGCAAAAATCACCCAACCATCGGCCTTACCTCATCCTGTTTTTAGCATCATAGCCTGACTACTGCAACAATGAGTCGCGTGAGTCTGCAATTCTACACATGTTCTTCAGACAACCCCCCAAGCTTCTCGCCCTCTCTCTCTCTCACACATACACACACTCGGAGATGATGGGAGGAGGAGGGGTGAATGATGGAGAGATAGAAGAACAGGAGGATGAGATCAATAAAGAACAAAATAACGTGTACATTGTCTGATGCCACTGGGTCCACTGGGAATGAACACACATTTTCATACAAGCATCCAATCAGACGAAAAAAAGCATTCCAAATGAAATATGATAAACAACGTTCTATAGTGCAGTGGCAACATTACAACATTACAAACTACCATAATTGTGATATTTGCGGTTGTATGCAATAAATTATGCTTTGAAAAGGTCCTATACAAAAATAAAACAAAATTAAAATTCAGTAAGGTAATTTAAGTGTTTTATGATTATGCGACTGACAGAAAAAATAAATAATCTCATTTGGAACGAGCTTCATGTGTTTGTTTAATACATAACAACACCCTAGCAACCATCCAGAATACCCTAGAGACTGCACAGAAACACACCAACAATCACTCATAACCCTTTAGCACTCACAAAGTAGCAATGCCCTAGCAACTACCCACAACACCCTAGTGACTACACAGAAACACATCAACAACCACTCACAACCCTTTAGCTCCCACAAAGTAGCAATGTCCTAGCAACTACCCACAACACCCTAGAGACTGCACAGAAACACACCAACAACCACTCATAACCCTTTAGCACTCACAAAGTAGCAACGCCCTAGCAACTACCCACAACACCCTAGTGACTACACAGAAACACATCAACAACCACTCACAATCCTTTAGCAACCACAAAGTAGCAACGCCCTAGCAACTACCAACAACACCCTAGAGATGAATGCATAGAAACACACCAACAACCACTTATAACCTTTTAGCAACCACAAAGTAGCAACGCCCTAGCAACTACCCACAACACCCTAGAGACTGCATAGAAACAGACCAACAACCACTCACAACCCTTTAGCAACCACATAGCAATACCTTAACAACGATCCAGAACACCCTAGTGAATGCATAGCAACATGCAAACAAATGCTCGCAATACCTTAGCAACCACATAATGCCACAGCAACTGTACAGAACACCTTAGCAATCGCATAGCAACACACAACCACTCACATCTTAACAACGAGACAACAACCACCCAAAACACCCTAATGACAGCATAGCAACATGCTAACAACCACTCAGAACACTTTAGCAACTACATAGTAGTGACATCCTAGTAACCACCCACAACACCATGGCAACTGCATAGAAAGACTCATTATCAGTAATATAGCAATGCCCTGGAAACCCTTCAAAACAATTTAGTAACCGACAAAAGCAGACAGTGACCAGTGGTTGTCAAGATCAGAAAAGTTCATAAAACACCATAGCAGTCTATAAAACTCACAACACCTTAGCAACTACATAAAGCCATAGCAACCATCCAGAACACCCTAGCAACCACATAGCAACATGCAAACAGCCATTCATGACACCTTAGCAACAACATAATGCCCTAGAAACCACCCAGATCATCTTAGAAAACCAATAGCAACACACCAACAATCACTTACAACACTTTAGCAACCATATAGCAACGCACTGGACACCATAGCAACATGCAAAAAACGACCTTAGCAACCAAATAAAACTATCCAGAACACCTAGCAAATGTTTTGCAGCACACAAATAAATACAACACCTTAGCAATGCCAGAGAAACCACCCAAGACCCCTAGTGAACGCATAGCAACATGCTAGCAACCACTCAGAACACTTTAACAACCATATAGCAACACCCTGGAAACCATACTGAACATTTCAGCAACTGCATAGCAACACGCAAACACTCATAATGCCTAAGCAATGACACAAAAAAAATTCCCAGCAACCATCCAGAACACCCTAGTGACCACATAGCATCAATCACTCAGAATGCTTTAGCAATCAAAAAAGTAGTAACACCCTAGTAACCTCAACACCACCATAGCAAGTGCACAAAAACCACACCCACTGACAATGCTACTAATACTCATATTTAAAAACACAAAATATGGCTTGTCAATTTAAAAGGTTTTGAGGTTAAGGGGTAGGGCTATCAAATTTGAATTTGAATTTCGAATATTCATTACATTTAAAATGAAAATCCACATTCAAATGCAAAAATGGTGCATTTGAATTTTAGGTGTGCGTCAGTGGCGTAAAAGATGCGATGATGATGTAAGAGTCGTTGTTGCGTTTTAATGTTTTTGTTAGCCTATCCAGTTGAACCCACTAGATGTGGCGCTGATGTGTTGTTCATTCAAAACATTTTAGAAATAGAAGAAATAGAAATTTAAATAAACAATTTAATGTGGTGCATTAATATTTTGCTCATTGCGCCCTCTTGTGGCCTCAGGAGACGAGCTAAAAGCTTTTTTCCGTATTATTTTAAATGCAAATTTAATTCAAAAACTCATGTCGTTCCAAACCCATAAGACCTTCGTCATTCTCCTACGCTTTTTATGTTCAGCGCTTCCAGGTTCTACGTCAGAACACCAACTCATTATTGGCCGGCTCCTGCGTCAGAATCACACGCATGTGTCGTGCTGCTCACGTGAACAGCGTCGGCCAATACTGAGCCGGCGTTCTAATGTAGAACCTGGAAGCGTAAACAGCGTAGGAAAATGACACAGAAGAGATGATATTGTTGAATAAAGTCATTATTTTTGTTTTGTTTTTTTGCACACAAAAAGTATCCTTGTCACTTCATAAAGTTAAGGTTGAACCACTGCAGTCACTTGGACTATTTTAATGATGTCTTTAGTACCTTTCTGGACCTTGAAAGTAGTGGTTAATTTGCTGTCTATGGACGAGTCATATACCTCTCGGATTTCATCAAAAACATCTTAATTTGTGTTCCGAAGATGAATGAAGTTCTTAAGGGTTTGGGACGACATGAGGGTGAGTAATTAATGACAGAATTTGAATTTTTGGGTGAACTAACCCTTTAAGTTACTGGTGTTCTAGCCTGTACAGTGGTGTCATATGAAGACTTTAGCTGCATCTCATTTCGAAGGCTGCGTCCTCCGGAGGTCACATTTGAAGGCTGCATACGTCATCGAGGTGGTCTCATTTGAGAAAAGTAACCGTTAGATTGCAAAGTAAGAAATAAATTACAGTATTTTACACCTCACGAGGAATAACAGTCAATTATATTACAGTTACTTTTCTTAAATAAGACATCCTTGATGATGATGTATGCAGCATTCAAATGCGACCTCCGGAGGACGCAGCCTCCAAAATGAGACGCAGCCTTTGACAGAGTGTTACCTTCCGGCAGAAGTGTTGGGTGGTGATGGTGAACACATCCAGGCATCGTGAGGACTTCCTGAGCTCATCCTGCAGGCTGACCAGCTGCCGGGCCTGATCTTCACATCTCTCTTTCAGTCTCTGCACCATCAATCGCTCCCGCTCGGCATCCACACCATCTGAACGCCCACCGAGACGGGCCACACATGACTTCTGACGCACTGGGAAATATATATAAAAAAAAAAACTGCTTAAAGATATGACGTGTTAGTATGAAAATTTGATTTTTTTAAAACCCCTATTATGCTTCTTTATAGGTTCATAATTCTGTTTTGGAGGTCTCCTACAATAGATTTACGTGCATCAAAAAAACTTTTAATTTTCTCAAAATATACATTGCAGCATCACCTCTTTTCTCACAGTGTCTGAAACTGTTTGATCAAGGATTCTGTCTCTCTAAACCCCTCCTTTCCGTGAGCCAACTTTGCTCTGATTAATCAGATGGCCCAGTCTGTTGTGATTGGTCTACTCTGCTCTGATTGGTCAGATGGCCCAGTCTGTTGTGATTGGTCGAGTGCTTACAGCGCGTCAGAAAACACACGGCTATTACCATATCTGAATTTCAGCTCCAGATCTTCCTCACCACTTGATACATAGTGATATGAACAGTAACGATGGCATCATAATAAATTGGAACATAAGGACCATATATTTATGGATCATAAGACTATGATCAGGTCCAGCATTGAGGAGTAACTGCTGACTTCACTATAATGCTCACAGATGAGTGTTGAGTCAGGAGAGCAGTAATCCATAAATATGTGTAACATACAGTATGTACAGTATTACAGTAAAATACAGTAATAGTAATACAGTAAAATGCTTCTACAAACCCGATTCCAAAAAAGTTGGGACACTGTACAAATTGTGAATTAAAAAGGAATGCAGTAATTTACAAATCTCATAAACTTATATTTTATTCACAATAGAATATAGATAACATATCAAATGTTGAAAGTGAGACATTTTGAAATGTCATGCCAAATATTGGCTCATTTTGGATTTCATGAGAGCTACACATTCCAAAAAAGTTGGGACAGGTAGCAATAAGAGGCCGGAAAAGTTAAATGTACATATAAGGAACAGCTGGAGGACCAATTTGCAACTTATTAGGTCAATTGGCAACATGATTGGGTATAAAAAGAGCCTCTCAGAGTGGCAGTGTCTCTCAGAAGTCAAGATGGGCAGAGGATCACCAATTCTCCCAAAGCTGCGGCGAAAAATAGTGGAGCAATATCAGAAAGGAGTTTCTCAGAGAAAAATTGCAAAGAGTTTGAAGTTATCATCATCTACAGTGCATAATATCATCCAAAGATTCAGAGAATCTGGAACAATTTCTGTGCGTAAGGGTCAAGGCCGGAAAACCATACTGGATGCCCGTGATCCTGGGGCCCTTAGACGGCATTGCATCACATACAGGAATGCTACTGTAATGGAAATCACAACATGGGCTCAGGAATACTTCCAGAAAACATTGTCGGTGAACACAATCCACCGTGCCATTCGCCGTTGCCGGCTAAAACTATATAGGTCAAAAAAGAAGCCATATCTAAACATGATCCAGAAGCGCAGGCGCTTTCTCTGGGCCGA
>RJVU01001449.1:517196-542593 GCA_003731715.1 Anabarilius grahami | reverse complement strand
GAGGGAGAGGAGAGCGAGACAGGAGGCTTTCATCACTGCCGCTGTGTGGACCTGTGGAGAAGGAAATAAAAAGCTTGTGAAGCTTTGAAGAAAAATCCTTTCTTTTGAGAAGGGTTCTTTGGGGAACCAAAAATGGCTCTTCAGTGGCATTGCTGTGAAAACTCCCTTTTGGAACTGCTTGTGTTGTTTTCTCTCTTCGCTTATACTCATATTAGTCTTATTTGAAACTCACAGATAATACTGTCTACTAATTTAAATAAAATGTAATTTAAACTTCACTTTGAGAACAGATCCTGCTGTTAAAAATGAAATTAGATTGGAGACATGGCCTAGTAGTTTGAATAGTTTTGTGGTGTCATCATTTCCTGTCCTCTATTGTCTCTAAAGGCCCAAACTATAAAAAAGAAACATCCAAAGATTGGGGTCGGAAAGCGTTTTTAATGTTTTTGAAAGAAGTCTCTTATGCTCACCGAGGCTGCATTACTTGATCAATCCACAGTAAAAACAGTTATATTGTGAAATATTATCACAAATTAAAGGGGTCCTTGATTATGATTTCACTTTTTTAACTTTAGTTAGTGTGTAATGTTGCTGTTAGAGCATAAACAACATCTGCAAAGTTACGACGCTCAAAGTTCAATGCAAAGGGAGATAATTTATTTTACAGAAATCGCTTTTTAAGGACTACAACAAACAACTGGTAGGGACTACAACGAGCTTCTTCCCGGGTTAGTGACATCACTAACCCTAAAATTTACATAAACCCTGCCCCCAAGAACAAGGGGGTGAGGCCATGTTGGGCTGCTTTAGAGAAGAGGAAGAGTTGTTGTAGTAAAGTGTTGTTGCCATGCCATCATTTTATGCCGGACTGCTTCACAAACGAGGGTCAATTCAACACTGTATTTTTACAAAAGATTAACATGACGCCACATGCTAGTCGATGAGTTGAATCAGCTCCACCGCAACTACATATATTTATCACTAACCATTCAGAAATGTTCAGATGCATTCTAAAAGTTGTAACTTCTTCCTGAGTCTCTCCATCAGTGTCCGACTCCGGTTTGTACAATGTAAGCATGAACACCGTTAAGTACAATCGTCATTTTGGCTGCGTGAGATTCTCCAGCTTTGTTGTTGTTGAGCAACCGAAGCGCAAGCTGTTAAAGCTCCGCCCTCTTCTGGAAAGGGGGCAGGGAGCAGCAGCTCATTTGCATTTAAAGGGACACACACAAAAACGCCATGTTTTTGCTCACACCCAAATAGGGGCAAATTTGACAAGCTATAATAAATAATCTGTGTGGTATTTTGAGCTGAAACTTCACAGACACATTCTGGGGATACCAGAGACTTATATTACATCTTGTGAATAGGGGCATAATAGGTCCCCTTTAAAATAACTGATACAATACCTGTACCATAGTACCACCACAATACTTTTTTAGACAGCAGTCTCTTAACAGCATCCATAGGTCTTCCAAAAGTAAAGACTGCTATTATTTACTCACCCTCATATCGTTACTAACCCCTATATGACTTTCTTTCACAAGCGAAGATGTTTAGAGGAAAGCTCACACTTATCTTTCCCATTCAGTAAAGTTCTAAGAGTTCAAGACAGCATGAAGTTGAGTAAAATATACAAAAACAGAATTTTCTTCTTTCTTTTTTTTTTTAACTATCCCTTTAAACATTTTTCTAGGGTCCCGAGTTGAACTATGTGCTGCAAACTCATGCTGGTGTCCAGAGTTATGTGGCATGTTCTGCTGACACTGCAGATGTGTTGTCTTCACCTTCTTATATAAACTGTTCCTCTCTGATTTATCATGGATTTTTGGCCAGGTCTCCAGTTTAAAAAGAGGTCTCAAAAATGCTGACACATCCTCCTTCACGCTCACACGTGCTACTATCCCATAAAGTCACCACAAAGAGGCTTCAAGGTGAGATAAATGTGACTCAACTCATGATTAATGGGACACTGACTGAGATCAATAAAGTCAAGAGTAAAGCTGTCAAGGGTTTAACTATTCATAATACAGTGTTGTTGTTCTGAATGTTGTAAAACAAGTAAAACGTATCAGAAAAATGTTTATATGAATGACATATGCACCGATGTGTTGGACAATAATCTATGGAAGCTTGTTTCCGTCACTACAAAAAAAAAAAAAAAAAAAAAAAAAAAAAAAAAAAAAAGGTAATTGCGAATTTTTATCTCACATTTCTGACTTTTTTTTCCTCACGATTTCTGACTTCTTTTCTCAGAAAAGTCAGAGTTGTGAGTTATAAACTAATAATTGTGCATTATAAACTCGCAATTCTGACTTCTTTTTTCACAATTGTGAGATATAAACTCACAATGGCTGGTATAAAGTCCAATTCTGAGGAAAAAAGACTGACTTCTGAGGAAAAAAGTCAGAATCATGAGATATAAAGTCAGAATTGTGTGATATAAATTCGTAATTGCGAGTTATAAAGTCAGAATTGCAAGATATAAACTCATAATTCTGACTAAAAAGTCACAATTATACCTTTTTATTTTTTATTCAGTGGCAGAAACAAGCTTCCATAATAATCTGTATCAACTGATAAAAGCAATTATTTTCACTTATGGCCATCGGCCGACTGTTTAAAAGCAGCCGATGTTGAAGGCCGATTATATCCTGTCAATCAAAAGGGGGTGGAAAAATGTGTTAGTCTGCAACTCATACTGTATGTGATAAAAAAAAAATGCCAAAGCAGGCTCTATTTAACCCTATGCATCACCCTAAGTTCAAACCAGGGCTGCCAGGTCCGCAGTTTTTCCCTACACCAAATATTATTTGTAGCGCACCCGCCATCCAATAATCACAAAGAGATTGTGCCTTGTTACTTCTGAAAAGAAACAAAGTCTCAGCTTTCAAATTCTGTCGATTTTATAATGAAATTCAAACAATAAACGGCATTTTGACGCTCTTAAATGTGACGTGACAGATCGTTGTAGCGCCTCAGTTTAAGAGGCAGTGCGGAGACCGAGTCTTTTCTTCCACTTTAATACAAGTTACAGCATGAAAGAAAAATGAATGAACATCAGAATGAATGTTAAAAGATACAGTACAACTTACAAAAATGTATCGTGTCATGTAATCGCTCAATCAGTGTTCCAACCGAGGAAAGACATCAATAAAACAGCTTGTGAACAATGTCACTTAATGTTGCATTTAGTTCGTTAGTCAGCTATAAAAAACACTAGATAGGAGCTTATTTACTATTAATTATATATGTATGTTTGAATACATTTGTCATGAAGACAAGAGTTTATGAAAACTACCTAATGTGCAACTGAGTTGTACACAAACATTTCAGTTTTTATTTGAGTGTAATTATTATATCTGAAAATAAATAGCAGTTGAATATATTTTGGGCTCTGTTGTTAATTTTAACCTTTAATATTTTAGTAATGTACCAAATGAGAGGATTCCCTGTATAGTTTAGGATTCCCTGAATAGTTTACAGCATTAGTTGGGAGAGTTTGTTTTCTCTCTCCTTCAAATCGGTATTGGCAGATATTCTGAATAATCAGTATCGGCTGAAAAATTTAGTATCGGTGCATTCGTTTTTGTGCTAATATTTTGAGAACATTATTGAAGACCAGAACAAACATCATTATTATTATTATTGTATTGTACACTATTATTGTTCCAGAAAAGTTCTGAGAATGTTCCCTGTTAACTGGGAATACAATCTGAGTAACTTGTATCATAGTTCCAAGGACAAAGCAAGAGAGAAAGTGTATAAAAACACATAATGCTGATAAAAAATGCTGAAGATGTTGTCAAAAGAATGATTGTGTCCATATCAGCAGGAGATGGAAGACATTGGCTGGCAAATGGCATGAGGTGTGGCCAGAGAAAAGGACTGATACACACGACAGCAGGACGTGTGCATTATTTATGATGAAGCATTACATTTTTCACTGTCTGATGTGAATGATGACAACATGTACATGTTCAGTATGTTCGATTCATTCATTTATGTGACTTGAGATTTTCTTCAAGAATTTCTTCAAGAAAAACTTTTTGAATTACAAAATGAATCGTGGTTAATTAATTCAAAGAAGCTTTGTTATAATTACAGCAATGCTGAAAATATCTTATCTTATATGGGGTGGGGGGGCATTTGAGTATTGTCTTGGACAAAGGGGAAATTCACTGCTGGCAAGATAGGCGTTTTAATAAATGCGCAAAACAAACTGAAATCGGTGTTACCTGACTGATCAGAGAAAAAGGGCTGTGGTGGCTAAAATTCAACACCCATAATGCACTTTTGGCTTTGGCGCCACCTCTCTGTCAATCCAAATGTTTGTGTGCAGGAACACAAAAATGCAGAAATTTATAACTCATAATTATGACTTTATATCACGCAATTCTGACTTTATAACTCGGAATTCTGACTTTATACCTCGCAATTGTGAGTTTATATCTCGCAATTCTGAGAAAAAAGTCAGAATCACAATTCCCTTTTTAATTTTTTTATTTCATGGTGGAAACAAGCTTCCATATGGAATAACCATACTTAAAGTAAAAAAAAATTTTTAAATGTACTTTTAATTAAAACAACAATAATAATAATCAATAATTTGATTATTATTATACTGGTAAAAATATATGTGACATGAATAAATCACAAACAACACTTACATGGGTGCAGGTCTTGCTTTTCAGTGTCCCTTTTTAAAACAAAAGTGAAAAGGGGTACGAAATACCCCAGTAACGAAAACATTTGTGCGACAAATTCGTCCGTTAGTAGAGGAAATGCATCCAGGATCCAGACTTGAGATGTCAAAGAACATCATCCGCTTTCATAAAGTTAATCTGATATTAAAACTCCACTGAGTCGCAAAAAACCTCAGACTTACAGCGAATCCTGAAGATTAAGAATTATACTGCATTATCAAGACTTAACTGTAAGACGTAAAACCGTTAAATCCCAACTCCTCTATAATGCCTGCACTTTCCCAGAGAGGAAATAAGAGTGAAAGTGGTGACATTGGCCTATACGTGGACACTCGGGAGGGGTCGACAGCTGTCCATTATATTTTATCTACCGAGCACGGCATTGAACAAAAATGCCACATGCACATACAAGTCTCTGGATTTAAATAACAAGCAGACAAGTCTTTGGGTTTTTAAGAGGGGACATAAAATTGGGAAGGGAAGGCGCCACTGTTGACCCCTCAGCTGTCCGAGCTGAGAGACAAATGTGTCCCCACTATAGCATCAGACATGTCAGGGCGTCTGCTGATGTCATAATGGGATGCTAAACAAGGGTGTGGTTTCAAAACACACTGTACTTACAGTACAACTCTAAACCCCAGTGAGAGACAGAGTCTCTGTACTGTGAAAATGCATACATTACACTCAGCAGTTTAGCGACACCATTTGCTATAGACTCAGCATTTATCTGCAGTCTTCAGGGAATGCAGTCTACAGTCTATAAATGAATAAGAGGACACTCAAGCCTTTCAGTCACCATAAAATCAAAATGGACAATTCTTGTTTTTTTACAGAATATTACAGTATTTATTATAAATGAAATCATTTTTTTCCATTCATGTGCCCTCATAATCTTAATCAAAATAACTTCCCCTCCCTCTTGCAGCTCATCTTTTCTCTTCTCTGATAATGTGTTTACTAGAGCAAGGGCGGGACAACCTGTCACTCACATGAGATCCACCAATAGCAAAGCACAACCATCCAATCAATTCCCTATGGACATAATCAAGTCCCGCCCCACATTTGTTCTTGTTCCAGAAGCCGTTTTATAGTATATTTCACAATAGGGAAAAAAAGACTATCAACTTCCGTTTCATGCCGACTTCAACAAGCCCTTTAATATGTCCTGCCCGACTTCCTGTTTGAAAAGGAAATACCAACGAGGCTGTCAGAGTCTTTTGAACAGCTAATAGTTAATATGTTTTTGCTATCATATGGTGTAGTTACAATATCTACCAACAGGGGCTAACTGGACCAGGCTAAACAGCCAACCCTTGAACCATTGAAATACGTTTTCAGTTCCTCATTTTCAATTTGTATCCACCTTATTTTTCAACGCAGAAGTAAGCGATTTCCTTTAAATGTGCGAGATTTCCAATTTATTAGCCACTATAGGTAAATAACTATAAAAATGCAGCAAAATGTAAACATATTTGCGATACAAACCAGCGTGTTAATGATTACGAACACGATAATATGATAGTTACAAAAATAAGGAATACCAGTTAACAGTATCAATCAGCATAACTGACAAATAACTGAAAGCAACTAACACTTTGCAGAAGCTTTGCACAGTAAAAATGTCCGTGTTTTTTCCAACTTTAAAAATAAGGTGCATTCTTTTCCGATCAACCCTGAAAATATGTTGGTATAATCTTGGTCAAAAGATGGTCAAATTAAACATTCCTTTCTTCGCATTTTTTGTTAGCATGCTAATCATTTAGCCTATTAAGCTAACCTTGATATGTTAGGCTGGACTATGTCCAGTGCAAGTTATGCAAATCATACAAAAATGTTGTATTTTGTGCTATATAGTAATATCATTCTGTAATGTATATATTATACTATAATACCCGCACTAAAGTATAATTTTAATTTTGACTGTTCGGGAGATATTGTCAGGTTTTGGGTAAGGGGTGAGGCAAGGACTCAAGCGCAGAGTTTCAATGGGCTTTATTGAATGAAAAAGAAAACAAAAACAAACAAAAACTACCCTGTAGGGGAAAACACGGCAGGAGGACTAGGCAGGACACAACAGGTAGCACACGAAGCAGGAGAACACGATGCACAATCGATGACGAACTGGCACAGGACTAAGAACACAGGCTGTGTTCAGACTACCAGCAAAAATCCGATTTTTTTGCATATTCAGATTTTGGGACTGTTTACACAATACCGTTTTCATCTAAAAACGCAAAACTTTTTAAATGTATTTTGTCTGTTCATTTACATAATGCCGTTTTGGGGGCCTGAAAATGCAAACTTTTGAAAATGCATTTCAAAGTGCATGTTTTTCAAAATGATACCATTATCGTCTGTTTAAACTACAAAAATGCAAATCTTTGAAAATGGGGACGTCATGCGCATGTGTATTACATGTTCAGTCTATAAGCTCGTATTGTTTCTTTACAAAGTGACGTCGCCAACTACTGGCCTGGCAGCAGAATACAGTGTTTTAATCGTTGTCATCTGTACGCGAAAACCGCGAAGGAAAAACTTTTCCGTTTTTAGTACATCATTAAACGTACCTTTTATCCATATGGGTTTTTGAAAGAAAAAACAAAACAAAACATGAAATCTGATTTTTTTCTGATCTAATTCAAACAACATTTGGAGGTGGTTTGAAATGCAGTTCCAGTCAGGTTTTTACAGATGTGTCTCGGTTTGGACGCTCTGACTGTTCAAATCAGATTTTAAATTGTCTTTTGCGTCACTTTTAATATGACACACAACAATAACATTAAAACCATTTACAGAAATGAAATGACACAAGAACACACGGCCAATGAGAGCTCTCACAGACTGCGTGTCCACACAAAACATGACAACATGAAAGCCCACGGCCGATGGAAAACATGTGCCATGTGCTACACAGAACAAGACATGAAAGCCTGCGGCCGGTGGAAAACACAAACCGTGTGCTACATATAACACGACAACACAACAATGCCTGGCCAAAGAAAACCCAAACCAGGCACTCTACAAAACACACGAGACAGCTAACCCTTGGAGTCCATTTGTTCATCCTGTGGCCTTTAAAAAGAATTTTATAATACACAACAAGTATTGTCAATCAACTGTCCCGAGGTAGTCACTAGTCAAAAACTTAATTGTAAAAATATTACAATATTACTTACATATTTACTACACACCCTAATGGCCTTATGGCCATTGTAGCCTAAAGGTGTATGTGTAATAAATTCTATGTGGAAACAAAAATAATATTTATTTCTAAAGCTACTTTTTGTAATGTCTCTTTGATGCTTTTTTCATTTAACACAATAATGGTAATTTCTCAGCCAAATTTGATGTGCGTTTAATTAGATTTGTTAATTGCCACATTGTTTAATTAATTAGATTAAGAATTTTAAATCGTTTGACAACCCTAATTACAATATAAAAAAATGTATATTATAATTGGATGCACAAGTTATGTTTTGAAAAGTCTGGTAGTTTCCTGAAAAATGTGGAAAAGAAAATGTCCTTGTTTTCCTGATTGGGAAACAGCAGCTTGTGTGAAAATTAATGAAGGTAGCACATGATGCTTTGAAGTTTGCAAGATCATGCTCAAGGTGTGAAACAGCCTTCATTCACCCAAAAAAACTATTTCAATATTAATGCAGATTTACCAAGTAGCAATCAGTTACTGAGAAGAAGGAAGTAGACTAGATATTTCATTTTTCATGATATATCTGAGTCACACTGTTCTGAAAATATAGACTGACAATACTGACTCATCGTATAGTGGTCAAATGTGTCATTTCTTTTTTTTTTAGATTAGAGAGGTCATGAGTGGATAAACAAACAAAAAATTCTCTTTTTGTCGACTAACATGTCTCTATTGATCACTAGAATGTTTTTTTTTTCTCACTCTCTTGCTCTCCTCGCAATCCTCCTGTAAGAGAACAGTTACATAACATCTGAGAACATCACTCTGGCACATTTTATAAATGAGCAGAACAATTAAAATTAGGGATACACGATTTATCGCACAATATGAAAATAAAACTTAAATAAAACTTAAATTAAACTTAAACGCGATTATCGCTTAAACACGATTCTTAGTGCGATTATGAAATCGCAAAGGCTGCGATTATGTTTTATGCACAGCTTGTCAATGAAGTATGGCTCCAAATGCTAATCCATCTGAAAGCACTGCGAGTTTGAGTCGCTTATAATGTACATTTAAAAAGCAACGTGTCAAATATCTTTCCAGACATGAGAAGCATTTATTAACATCTTGTCCAACAAAAGACAACATTTAACATGACATATTTTTACTCCAAACTCACTTCATAACGACAGTTGAGCATCCTTCTGTGAGACAATGTGGTTTCTTACACAGAATAAGGCAGTTGTGTGTTTATTAGTCATGTTTAATCCATCAAAGCGTTTCAATCTTCAGTTTATTCAGCTACAGCGATATGACGCGTGTTATCTTCTTCTGCGGCAGGGCATATTCAGAGTTTCTGCGCGAGAACGCCCTCTGGCATTCAGATGGAGAAGCATTTACTACTGATCACAGAGCCGTACAGCTCTGACAAGCTGCGCATAAAATAATCACAGCCTTTGCCAAATAACATGCTGTTTAGTCGCGATAAATCATGCAGCTCTACCTAATTTACTTGAGTATGGGCATGTTTGTTTACATATGTAATGAATCTGATTTAAATAAATGATTACAATGCAGTCATACGCTGAAGTAGCGCAGTTTGCTCCTTGGCAGACTATATCTGGTTATAACAATCATATCAGTGGTGCCATTTCATATTAAGTGTCTTTAACTACTAAGTACTATGTACTTGAATCATTATATACAATAAAAAATACTTGCATGCAATTACAGCTAATTAATTTCTGTAATTAAATTTATAATAACAGTGTTACATTTTTACCCCTTAAACCACCCCTAAACCTAACAATACCAACAAAACTGTTCCTAATATCCCAACTCAATAGCAGCACAAGTGTTTTGCAATACAACATGCACACAATTACATTGAATCAAATTTTTTTTTTAAGAACATAGTAGTTAAAGACACACAATATACAGTGTGATCAAAACAGCTTCACATCATCTGTTCAGGGTCATTCAATGAAATGTCAACATCAAAAGAATAGAGAGGTGTTTATTGACTCAATTTTTGCCTATAAATGGTTTCTAGATCGGATATAGAGATACAGTTACATCAGCAAGTTACGGGGGTTTAAACCTATAAAACAAATTATAAAAATTTTAAGAACATTACACTTGCCATTTTCTTAACTAATAACTACAAAAGATGAAATATAATATAAAATAATAGTAACACTTTATTTTTAAGTGTCGTAGTTACATGTTGCATATACTTACTATAGTAATAACAGTAAATTACGCATAATTACAAGTAAGCTAAACCAAAACCTTAACCTTATAGTAAGTACATGTAGTTAATATTACGCAGTACTTATTTGTGTAATTACACAGGAACAACATCACCTTAAAATTAAGTGTAAGTAAAATAACTAATAATAGTATATCTACTGTATGTGCAGGCAGATTTCTGCAGCGGTGCTCTTTGTCTCGCTCGCATGTCTCTCTTCTTTACAAAAAAATAAATCACTGTCTATATTCATCCCTTCTCTTACCTCAGCCCACCACAGCACAGAAACCAATATCAAAGGTAAATACAATAATAAAACAACAAACACTGTTCTCTATATTTCTTCAACTTCATAAAAACACACTGAAAATGCACTGAGCACTGCAACAAGTAATATAACAACCTTCCTCACATTCACTCTTATGTCTTATGACAGGTAGTCTTCTTAACAATAAAATGACAAAAATATGATGATCTAATATCATAGATGATATTTCAGAATGATTATAGTCAAGTCAAGTCAAGTCACCTTTATTTATATAGCGCTTTTTACAATGCAGATTGTGTCAAAGCAGCTTTACATTGATAACTGGTATATAATTTTGGCTGCACAGCAGCTTTTAAAGAATAGTTTCAATGCAGGCAGATCAAAGCACTGTTGATTATCAAATCTCAAGTCAAATGTCAAGTGTCCCCAACTAAGCAAGCCAAAGGCGACAGCGGCAAGGAACCCAAACTCCAACAGGTGACATCAGGTGGCAAACAAGTGGCAAATAGGTGTTAAAATGGAGAGAAAAAAAATCTTGGGAGAAACCAGGCTTAGTCGGGGGCCAGTTCTCCTCTGGCGAACAGTGCTTTGTTACGATTCAGGTTGCTATCATAAGTCTGATAGGATCGCAACATTCAAAGTATTTACTTCAGTTCCATCCAGTTGAGGATCGTATTCATCATGCCGGTATGGGCGGTTTGTTGAGGAACTGTGCTACTGGCTGTCGTGTCGATGAGTCCTTCACAATGGATGATTAGTTGACTCGATCTCTGCTGATACTTCAGGGCTGCGTTGTGGTCGTGTCCAGTTGAGGATCGCATTCATCACGCCGGTATGGACGGTTTGTTGAGGAACTGTGCCACTGGCTGTCGCGTCGATGAGTCCTTCACAATGGATGATCTAGTAGTATAGACTTCAATGCTAAGTAAATTCCAGTTTAAAGTGCCCCTTTTATGCTAATTTTAAAGGCTCCTATTAGATGGTCCAGTCTGTTGTGATTGGTCTACTCTGCTCTGATTGGTCAGATGTCCTAGTCTGTCGCTTACAGCGCGTCAGAAACCAAACAGCCATTACCATAGCTGAGTTTCAGCTCAGTAGACATTGTTCACAGGTAGCCAATGAATATCATAGGCTGGCATTATGCAAATTTGTTACAGACCTACATAGGTTCTGGCCAGAAGTAAGGCTGTAATTACTGATGATTTGTTTCAGGCAGTTCAGAGTTAGATCTTTCTTTTGGGAGACAATAGCGCTTTGATCTTTGAAACTTTGCAGACCTTTTACATTCACAAACAGCTATATTGAAAGGCACTACATGAAAGGTACTATCTGAAAAAGCATAGTAGGGGCACTTCAAAAGACTGGGAAACACTGCTCTACACATTCCCTCGTCTTGCACAGACACAGTTTAACCAGCAGGGTGTTAGAAACATCGATTGTACTTTGTATCTGCTAGTAAGAAGGCTTATGACAGGAAGAGTTGGATAATACACAAGGCCTAGGCCATGTGGTCTAAGAATGGGCCGCTGTAGCATTTCTTTACACCTTTGAGAATTTAGACTGACACTCTATAAATTCACCATTACAAGAAGACACCATTAACAAGAGCTTGAAGGTCCATACAGTACACTCTAAAAAATGCTGGGTTAAAAACAACCCAAGTTGGGTTGAAAATGGACAAACCCAGCGATTGGGTTGTTTTAACCCACCGGCTGGGTTAAATGTTTGCCCAACCTGCTGGGTAGTTTTATTTAACCCAAATATTGTTTAAAAATTACTGTATTTCTTGCTTAAAATGAACCCAAAATATGTTGGAAATTAACATTTATTATAATGTTTAATAAACAAACATTTATTAATACTTTTTTTGAATAATATTTAAACAATAAACATTTATTAAATTGCTTATTAATAAATGCTCATCTTTTTGATTATTATTGTTGCCTCTAGTAATTATGAGTCTGATTTTTATTTTCCAACCTATTTTGGGTTCATTTTAAGCCAGACATATAGTAATTTGTAAACAATTGTTGGGTTAAATAAAACTACCCAGCAGGTTGGGCAAACATTTAACCCAACTGCTGGGTCAAAACAACCCAATCGCTGGGTTTGTCCATTTTCAACCCAACATGGGTTGTTTTTAACCCAGCATTTTTTAGAGTGTACTATAAACATCCTAACTAGAAGCAGCTAAGAAATCTGTTGAACCCAGGCATCTTTGTACTCCAGCATGGGAAGTGTGTAAACAGCAGGTTTATGACAGGAAGAGTTGTAACACTCACGGCTGGATCTGCAGGGGTCGCTGTGTGTGCTGTCATTTGATTGGTTGCTGGATACAGATGACACGCTAGCACTGCGGACGAAGCCAAAGGCAGCCAGTCGAGCAGGAGGAAGATGGGAGAAGCCAGGAGGACGCAGTCCAGATTGACCCGGTTTAGGGAGCATAAATTTGGCCACACCCAATGCTAGTCTTTTCTGATCCACTGTAAAACAGTTGACAAACATTAGTTCCTTCAGATTTTTTCCCTCAAACAAATATCACTAGTTCATAAATACATATCTTGGCTTGGTATTTCTATCTACAATCTATAATAAATAAATGAAAACATAATCTTGACCTATTTTGTTTAAATCATGATTCTAATGTGATGAAATATATACCAGTGAAGGAGGAAAGGTTGTATACAAATGTCACTAGTTCTCACAATTCCATACACAAAAGACTTGGAATAGTACAGTTTTTGTTAGATTAAGAACAGTTTTTGTTAGATTAAGGATTCAGAACAGCTGATTGATTAATTTCCTAATATTTATTTGACTGGCAAAAATCCAGTTCCTTGATTTACTCTCAGAAGACTAAGGAAAGACTGAATTTAAGATCACATTAAAAAAAAAGTCACATACTGTATAAAAGTGAGATAATTAAAATTCCAAAAGTTTTCCAATAAGTCACAGTTTTCAATCACCTAAGAGATATTTAAAGATATAACAAAAATAAAAGTGTATGTCAAGGTATCTCTGCAGTCCTTGCTGCCATGAATTTTACATTTCAAAGAGAAATGGTAACGCCTACAAGAATCAGTCCCAGAACTAAAATGCCTGCACTTCATAACCTCATCTGACTGAATGTCTCTGTGTGGGTATTATGATATGAAATGGGTCTGATTCTGTGTATTGGCAGTATAGAGCTGTGTAGATAATCATTTAAATTCGTGTCTAGCTTTATGAGCTATATTTTAAGCAAATGTCTAATACAAATCAATACTGTTTAATTAAACATATCAAATTCTGAACGAAGTCAATTGACAACTGGGGACTTGACTTTTAGGGTTTTACTGCCTACTGACCTACGGGTTCTTGGTGACTACTTGGGGCCTGAGCAGCTGGAGCCGTATAACTGAGGGGTGATGCCGACCTTTGACCTGGTAATACAGTCCTGTTCTTAGTAGCAGGCTGTCTGGTGATGGCTCCAAGACCAAGTTGAGGCCTTAAGGCTCTGGGAAAGCGGAAAACGGAAGCAGCGGCATCATGGGTATTTAGCTGAACCGCTCTACCAACCTGGAACAGTAAGAAGCAGCTTTTGATGTCTTTGTTATCACAAATTTACTGAAGCAGTTGTGAGTATCAATAAATTATGCTTACTGATCATGCTTTCACAAGGACAACAGATTTTTTTCAGAAGTGTTGAGTTAGCATCTGAAGCCTCATTCAGACTGTCAGTCCAAACCGATTTTTGTGTAGATCTGATTGGAATCCGATCAGATTTAACAAGTGTGAACAGCAAAAAAATTACATGAAATGTGATTTTTACAAATTCGAATTTAACTACATTCATATAGTTTGAAATCATTTCTGGAGATCCGTTTCAGTCTGACTGCTCTGATCAGATTTTGTGTGGTCACGTCACTTTCTCATGGCACGTAAAATGTAAACATGTCGCTGCAGAAACAAGGTTGTTGCAAAGTGTGACAGATGAAAATGACAATTAAATGGAGACACTGGCGGAGACGACAGCAAGGAATAAAGAGGCCTCCTATGTTTCTGCTGCTGCCTCAGAAGATGTATTAGTCCAGCACGGTGGCTACACATTGTCATGTTGTAAATAAGACAACATCTGTATTGCAAACCCCTCCATATTGCTGTTGTTATTTTTTTGAGTATGCCTACTAACGCAACAACATTGCCATAGAAACCAATGCAGATATTCCGGAAAACGCAAGAGTGCCATGGGACACACAAATCAGATCCGAACAGTTGCAATATATATATAGTGTGGACAGTCAATAATTTAGGTCAGATTCCAATTAGATACAGAAATAATCAGATTTGGACTGACAGTGTGAACATAGCCTGAGAAGTCCCACCTCATGTAAGTATTGATCTGGCAGCTCTCCATGGAAACTCTCTGATTTTCCCACCAATTTATGGGGGACAGTGTGGCTGGGTGTCCTGATCCCAGACGCCATCAGTCCTGGAGGGGAGTAGTACCCTGACCTCTGTACCTCCTGGCGATACTTGTCATAAAGGATATTAGAGGAGCTGAGCACAGGCGAACCTCTGAACCCCTCGGCTTTGGGCTCTTTTGAGGTTGGTGAGCTACTGTACGGTGTAAGTCTCGGAGGTAGTGTCGATACTTCATAGGGACCTACAGACATTGGTTTCGCTTGAGGGCTCTTGCGGACATAGGTTATGATTTTTGGCCGAACATTTTTGGGCTTCTGAGGTGGAGAAGACTTCTTAGATTCAATCTCTGCCCTATTGGTTTGTTGAGGAACGGCAGGTTTTGGGAGACTGCTACTACTACTGAGAAAGCTTTTACTTGGTTGCCTCAAACCAGTGTTTACCCTCTGTAAGGTTTCAGGTTCCTGGCTTGCTTCTCTTGTGCTAATATATTTGGCTGGTGATGAAGGTGGCTGTTTCCGAGGTGAACAGGTGGTTTTAGGGGATGGAGGGGTCTCAGAGCGAGATGGGCTGCCCCAAGGTCTTCGCCTTTCCAAACTCGATGAACTAGATCTTCGGGTCTTTTCAAAAGATGCTTGCTTCTTGTACGGTTGGGGTTCAGAACAATCAGAGTGGACAGGTGCACCCTTTGAGGTTAGTTTTGAGATTTTAATAGCAGTTTCAGGAGATTCCTCATCCTGGGATTTGAGTTTATTCTTTATATCAAAGGTGAAATCATTGGAGGACCTTCTGTTTTGTGAAGAAGACTGAGTGTTGTCTGAGACAAAAGGTTGGCAGCATTTCTTCTCAGTTGATAATATTGTTTTCAAATTTGGAGACTTTTCATCTTTTGCAAGGTTCTCCTTTACATGAATTCCAGGTTCTCTGAGATCATCCTGGCTGGCACTTCCTGATTCATAGGGGACCTTTGTGATCCTTGCAATGCTACATTCACTCATGCCATTTGTCAGTTGACCTGAGCTCTCAGATATTACAAAGTCTGTAGCTTGTTGGTTTTCTTGTGCTTCTAAAAGAGGTTCCTCAGGCAATGCGGTAGAGTTAAGATTGAGATTGACGCTGCCGATGTGCGTTGTACTTTTTCCTGCTTGATGATGCGTCCCCTCAGTATGTAGGGAGCTCCGGCTTTTATCTGAAATTGTCAAACAGTACTGTGAGGCAAGGGAAAGGTCCTCAGAGAGAGTTCGGTATGGCTCTGAGGGAACATGCCATGAATCAGAGCTGTAGGTTCGACCGGCATGGTCCAGGGCACTAGCAAGACTTCCTCCAAGACTAGACATTGCTGAGAGGCAAGAAACAAAAACATCATTTTCAGAGCTAAAGTCAGTCCTGGCAATGCTGATCACCATTTCTTTGCTAGTGGACTGAGGACAAACAGTAGACTCTTGCTCTTTTGAAGGAAACTGGGAAAAACTTTTGTTATCCTTCTGAGATTTTGCTTCAGTCTTCTTCATATCGGTGGATAGAACCCCTTTTGTGTAACCTTTAGGAACATTGTTCTCTTCCTCATTCTCTAGTTCTTGACTTTCCAGCATCTCAAACTCAGCCAGTTCCGGGTCATCACATGGAGAATCTGTGGCCTGGATAATCATTTTCACATGTTCCTCGGTGTAAGATACCACAGAGGACAGGGCATCAGTTGCCTCCAAAGTTGTTTCTCCATCTCCCCTTTGGATTTCATTAGCATTGGCATCTCCATCCAGGGAATGCTCAGCATGCCTGTTGTTGTTGTTCCTGATTTCCTTACAGCCATCTTCAGTGCTGGTCCCAAAGGGTCTGGTGTGTTCATCATTCACACTCATGTTTCCTGAAGGCTCATGTGTTCTCAGACTTTCATGTAGAGTCTTGTTGGTCCTCCCTTGAGGTCTGGAGCTCTCTCTGCCTTTAAACTTAAAGCTAAAGTAAGTATTGGCATCTTTCACACTGTTGGTTGAGATACTAATTTTGAGTAGATGACATCAGGGGTTGTCTTCAACCTGTCAAGGGAGGTAAATAACAACAGATTTAGAAATGTCTTGACATAAAAACCTACAACAGAACTACAAGAAATAATCTAGATTTTTTTCTTTATGATGATATTCAATATTCTTTTTTTAAAGTCAAACACAGATTTATTAAGAATTATGACCCACACAAGGCCTCTCTTTGGGCAGAAACTCTTTCCCCTGGTTTCACAGACAAGGCTTAAGCTAGTCCTAGACTAAAATGCAAGTTTGAGCTGTTTTACCGGAAAGCAACTTGTACTGACATATCTTAAAATATGTCAGTGCCATTGTTTTTTCTCAAGATGCACAACAGTAATGCTTTTTCTAGGATACGTTTATAAAAGCTACTTAAATACCCTAATTGAACTAAGGCCTAATCCTGGCTTAATCTAAGCCCTGTCTGTGAAACCGGCCCTACATGTTTCAAATTTAAATGAAATAATATTATAATTAGGATCATATAATCTGATTATAAATGACCCTATAATCTCTTTTTTCGGTTCTGAAATATTGATTACTTTCATCACCATACACTTGCATTTCATTGGTTTTTGTGAGTGTGTGTGTTATGCATTGCATTTTTGTTTTAAAAATGACCTAAACAAACACAATTCTCAACAGTCTATTATTTTTCAGAGATGAAGGATGGAAACTTTTGTTCCAAAGCATTGTTCCTTTGTCAGTTCCTTGGTAAAAACATGATCAAACACTGGCATTTTCTCCATTCGGCTAACAATGTCAAGGATCAGTGCCGTATAATATTACAAAACGCACTGCATGTTGTTTTATTAAAAGGATTTTTAAGGTGAAAAGACTCCCTAGCATAACACATAAATTAATGCTTCAATCAAATGGGATTAAGTGTAATATTTTATCCAGATCATGTCATTCTTTCATACAGAATGATGAACATACTGATAATTCTCCACGCAGTGAGAAAACATGCTCACACACAGTTCTCCTTAGCAACAAGAACAGCTCCTACACTCCAGAACTTCATCCGTAGGAGGTCTTTCCCTGAGGTAACTGCAGACAAATGTTCTCAACGGGAGCACACTTTTGTAAAGGAAACAATAGATGAACTTATAAAGCATCTAAATGAGTTAAATTTGTATCCTAATAGATACTACGCTGAAGAGTGACTATGGTTCACAAAGACGGCAAATCATTTATTGTAAATTTTACACTACTACAAATTACATACAGTATATTGCCCAAACATTAATCACAGTGAATACTGCTTTTATAAACATAACAGAAAACAATTTGTCATCAAAATCATCATAAAAGACATTCTGCTTGGCCTGCTGCTGCCAAACCTAATATAAGAGAAAAATAAAGCATAATAAAATATATTTTGTGCATTCATCTTTCTTGGAATGGTCCACTTTCTTGACCCACTTTGTGCATCTGCTAATTTTGTGCATCTGCACTCAGTCATTACTGTTCACTTACTGTCGTAGTGATGTCTCATCATCTGCTTTAAAAATTATTTATTTTATCTTTTACAAATGAAATGGTTGCTTTCCACATAATGATATATTTCATAGAGACAATTTCCAGAACAAAAGCCCTATAAAAACCCTTATGGCTTTCGCACTATTTTTGAATTATTTTTCTGTTGTTTATTTCCTTTCAGTTCTCTACTTTCATTTTAATAAGCAAACCGTTTAATTACCGTACCATTATAAATGTTTTTGATGCATATACAGTAAAGATGAAAGACAGAAATCATTAAAAAACTGACCTCCATTGCCCAGTGAGCAACTATTCAGTGACATGCTCATGCTAAATGTTATGGAATCATTTAAACAGTCTCTGTTGATCTGTCAGAGACAATGACTAACTGTCACACACTGATTGTCTGCATGAGGGTTTGTCAGTCGCACGAGTCACATCATTGTCAGGTCTGCAGGTCACAGTAACACAGCAGTGTATGACAGCATGAAGAGATTTAGAATATGTATCAAGAGAAACCCTGCAACATATTATCACAACCATTTAGAGTCAGGAGCTCAATTATTTACAAGAGGAAGGTAGACAGAAATAGAGAATGGAAACAACTAGTGTCGAGGAAGCTACTTTGAAAATGCAGCTTGTCAAGCAACAAGCAACTCAAAATTTAAAGGCCCTCAGAGCAGAGCCATATTTATCTGGTGCACAGAAAATGAGAATCTCCCAATTAGGTTGACAGCATTAAACAGCACTCGAAAAGATAAATTTACACTAATAATTAATTAATACGCTAATTGATACCACAGATTAATTGAAGCTGGTTGGATTCTGCTGATCCTGCAGCCAATGAGATTGCTTGCTCAATATTTAAATAGTCTGGTTCATTGTTTGCTGTAAGCTAGTCTTGAAGTGTGCTTTCAGATTTACTCTGAAATTCAACCACTTAAGATAATTTTTCAAAACGCTAAACAATATTGCAAAGTCTGCATTTATCAATGAAACAAACATACACGTTCAAAAAAATGTTTGATGTTTTACTAGTGGCATTGTTACAAAGAGTGGAAATCAAGCTTATAAGCAAGCTAGCATGAGTATGCTTTTAGCAGCCATACATCTATTCAAAATCATATTTGATGGATTTTGATAAGTTCCGTATGCAAGGAGTGAATAATGAACATGGGCACAAAAAAATACACACAAGAGATGCAAGAAATATAAGAAATATTTTAAGACAAAAATTTTTTGCCAAAAATGGCAGACGACAGGAACGTAAAACCTCTTGCTTAACATTGTCAATTTTGTTTATATCGCCCGCTATCATTAATCACAATCCAAACAACATCTATCCTTTTGTTTGAGCACTTGAAAATACCACTATATTTTCCCATTGATCATTAGTAAGGTCTAATATTTTATATATATTTTATATTTATTTATATATTTCTTAATTTTTGTCAGGAAATCTTATGCATCCAGTGAGAGAAAAATTCCTGTACACTTCTCTACACTGGAGAAAAACGTATGGATTCACATATGTTTACTTCAAATTTCTTTAGAGAAAGTTAATTTTGTATATTTGTACCCACACATGTAATGTAATGTCTGTTTCATTCAAACTGGAAGCCGGAGGGCACCCTCACACAAGTGAGACTCATAGAATTAATAAAACTCATGACGTTCCAGGAAATCCCTTATATGGACAAAGACATCCAAATATCTCTGCAGCTGAATAACACATAGAGACATTCTGTCTCTGAAACATGAAGACAATAAACATATGATTGCGACAATATATGGTTTATCTGTGTTCTTCTAGACATCTCGGGTATTTTCATAAGAATAATGTATATTTATAATGTGATGCTTATCGACACAGCCTTTATCACTGTATAGAATACTATAAAATAACATAATTTCTTCCTCATTCTAAGATATAAAGCCACATCAGATCACAAAATTGCGATTTGTCTTGCAATTCTTAGAAAAAAAGTCAGAATTGTGAGTTTATATCTCGGCGGCCCTATATTAACAAGCACACAAAAAATGAACTCTCACTTCACACAATCAAGCGCCTCTCTCACACACATGCAGAACTGTTTCGCACGAGTGCTACTGTGGTAAATTTATTCATCGCACAGACTAATTTTTTCCATAGCACATGCAATACATATGTCATACTGTACAGCCCTGCTGCCATATTCAATAATATAATATAATAATATAAATATCTAGTTCAGTCATGAAACTCTAGAGGGCACAGGCTGATTTTCATTTACATGCAATCTGCAAGCCATCACATCTTTACCACATGGCACAAGATGATTGACCTCTGCTGATCCTTGGAGCAAATGAGATAGCTTGCTCAACATTTAAATAGTCTGGTTCATTGTTAGCATACATCTTACATGCTCACAGCAGAGTGTCTGGGAATCTATTAGCAGTAGCAAGTCCATACTTGCACTACAGCAGCAGCAGCGTAGCAGATCTAGTCTGCCAAGACAAAATACATTAACATTGCCATATTCAAATACATGCTAAAACTATTCCAAGCATTGTCATGATTTAAATATTATTATACTGTTTTGTAAATACAACACAAATGCTGCAAAGAATCACTTTCCCAACTTCCCAATTCCCAACTTCGCACACCCACACGTTTCATACCAAACACACACACACAGGTTTGTTTTGCTATCAAACTGAGAACATTCCATAGGCGTAATGGTTTTTATACTGTATAAACTGTGTATTCTATCCCCCCATTTCATTATACAAATTAGTGTCCTCATAAATCACAAAAATGCACACACACACACACACACACACACGCACCGAACCTTCTACTTGACCTACTTTCACAGAAAGGCCTCAGAAGTCCTCAAGTTAAAATGTTCAAAGACCTCACAGCCCAACACGTTGTGACCTTTTAAGTAGATAGATATTTTTGGGATATAAACTATAATTATTATAGAGTGTACCGAGTGTAGAGTTTTGATGCACAATACATTTAACTTCTCTTTTTTAAAGCATTTTAAATCTTCTCCCAAATTATTTTAGTTCAGCTATTTGCCAAGACAACCTTTTTCATTTTTGTTTAAATTGAAGTACATATTGTGTGTGTGTGTGTGTGTGTATGTATATATATATATATATATATATACAGTCAAACCAAAAATTATTCAGACATTTTTGATATATTTTTACTAGTGGGTGCAGGACACTAGTTCATTTATGTAAGTGAGGATAGCAAAATAAAGTAAACTGTGACATATTATACCCCAAAAATTTTATTCATCAAATTTTATTTCTTTTTTACTCATAAAGTTGCCAAAAAGGTCTAGATCCATAATGAAGTGTGCCAGGCAATTTAGTTATAGTTATGTCACTGAATAAAGGTTGCATGTTCTCAAACTATACTGCATGACAAATTTGCCTTATATGCCTCATATGTTTATATGCTAAATAAAGGTTCTCAGCAGGTATGAAGCTTAAGTATACTAACGGTCATTAACAGCATTTGGAGCCTTGAGATCCAATGACTCTCAATGATTATCAGTCAAACTAGAACTTTGTGGTTTCTATGTCATATATTAGTGCATTATTTGGAGGAACAAAGCACCAGTAAGATGAAAAAGCGCAATTTAAAAAGGACACTAGTCTTATATTGACTGGTGGAATCTCTACACGGCTCAATCAGCGGGGAAGAGGTTTCCTCCTGGCTGATAGATGTCGAGCTGACAGTGAACAGATGAGAGAGCACAGCGATGGCTTTGTTTCGACTTTGTTCAAGTGAGCATGCACGATGAATTTCTGCTCTGCCTTCTCTGCAGCGGATTGTGATTTATTACCGCAAACCAATCTCACAACTGTAGAACAACACAGTACAAAAAAAAGAGGCCACACAGAATGTGCTATAATGCATTTTTAACTTCAGGTTTAACCAGAGAGATGTATTTGAGCATGCCATTGTGTCTTGCTATCTCACAAGTATAAGTGTGATTTTTAAACAACAGACTAATTAAATTAATATGGGAGAGGAATAAACATAGCTAATTTACTACACTTTCATTGAATTGATGAATCTATCACTTTACGAAAAATACAAGCTTCACATTTCTGCTTCTAAATCCTCCAAGTCGTTCTCCCATTTATTGTTATCTCACAAATATTGGTGATTGAGCTTAAAATGTTTTGAACCTGGGGTTAAGCTCAATCTTTTTATCTACTGTATGTATCTATCTATCTATCTATCTATCTATCTATCTATCTATCTATCTATCTATCTATCTATCTATCTATCTGCCGACCCACAAAGAGTTATAGGACTGTGATGGACTCCATCTACGTTTTGATCATTATTCTGAATCCGATCTGGACAGTCTTCGACAAAAACGCAATTTTCTCATCTTTTTGTTCAAAATGCTGTTTTTATGAAACCCACATTCAAGTTGAGAGAAAAAAAGGATGCATGAAGCTACAATAAAATGTTTTTTTGTTTGTTTGTGTTTTCAAAGCAGAGGCTCTGTTCTTTTTGATATAATGACTGTTCAGATATTCATACAACAAAATATTCTGGGGCCATGAAATGTTTGTGAAAATGATCAAAAATGCTGGTGTTGGCTGGCAACTTGGCAACAACAACAATAACAAAACACTGGCCGGGAAAGAGATAAAAACATTAGTTTTGTGTGTCTCTTTAATGCAAATGAGCTGCTGATTCCAGCCCCCTTTCCAGAAGAGGGTGGAGCTTTAACAGCTCACGCTTCGGTTGCTCAACAACAACAAAGCTGGAGAATCTCACGCTGCTAAAATGACGATTGTCAGTAACGGTGTTCAGCCTTACATTGTTCAAACCGGAGTCGGACACTGATGGAGAGACTCAGGAAGAAGTTACAACTTTTAGAATGCATCTGGACATTTCTAAACAGTTAGTGGATAGATTTATATGGTTGCTGTGGAGTTGATTCAACTCATCGACTAGCATGTGCTGTCATGTTAATCTTTTGTGAAAATCCAGCGTTGATTTGACCCTCGTTTGTTAAACAGTCAGGCGTAAAATGACGGCATGGCAACAACACTCTACTACAACAACTTTCTCTAAAGCAGCTGAACATGGCCTCACCCCCTTTGTTGCGTGTTCTCAGGGGGCAGGGTTTATGTAAATATATGACTTTCTTGTGTTCGTCAGAAAGAAGATAGTCATATACACCTAGGATGGCTTGAGGGTGAGTAAATCATGGGATAATTTTCATTTTTGGGTGAACTATCCCTTTAAACAGTGAATTCTTTAAAAGGAAATGCATTGAACTTTCAGCGTGGTAACTTTGCAGATGTTGTTTATGCTCTAGCAGCAACATTACACACTAACTAAAGTTAAAAAAGTGAAATCATAATCAAGGACCCCTTTAACAAATGTCATTAAAAACAGAACAGTCACTGTTTTAGAAAAAGAATGTGCTGAAGTGCAAGTATTTAAGTTAAGCTTTTTCACACTTTCACACATAAAACAGTGCTATCAGCACCATGACAAAATGAAATGGAACTTAGTATTTTGTGTGTGCAATTACTCAAGTGTAAATTAGCTTTTAATTACATCAGCCTATTTAAATGTGATATTTCTTGTACATTTTCTTTTTAGGCCAGTAATGTTTGACAAAGGCATATAGAAAGATATAGATACAAATGAACCTTCCTGAGAGTTCAGGCACACAATACATACAATCCCACATAAAGTTTATCATTGCAGTCTGCAGCATGAGCCCTGCAGTAACTCTGCTGTCCTGATGCCAGAAATGCTTTCATGATACACTGATGCCTTAGTATTTCAACATAATGCACTGTCACCATCAGCCACATGAACTAAAACTTTTTAAACAAAACATTTTTATGATTTTTCTTTTTATAATTTCGAACTACATCAGCTACTGTACATAAGTTCAAAATGTACTGTATCTGACTGACTGTATATCTATCTATCTATCTGTCAGAATCTGTGCAATTAATCTTCACAATGCAGTCATAACAAGCAAATTCAACACGCATCCTGACAATTTTTTTTACAGTTTACAATTTGATGTGAACACACTAAGTAGACTCGAGTGAACGAAATGAAACGAGAGAGAAGGTTGACATACGGTAAGGGCAGACAGTTCTCCTCTTGACTGATGCAGTTCCTGTCGCAGACATGAAGTATAAATAAAACACTCACAGCATGTCCCTCAAGGCGTCAGCATGAAACCCACAAGCAACGACCATGACACATTGTCTTTGTTACTTCTACCTCCTTGTTTTTCCTCTTTCATGACATTGTAACACATTCAGAGCGCTATTGACAGTAATGCGGCTGGCAGCAGGAAGTTCGAGGGGCAGATTGCTGTCAGTCATTAAGATGCATGAAATTCCCCTCATTTCCCATGATGCATTCAGAGCATGTCCACTGCACCTGTTCACTAATCAACCAGCTAACCTAGAAGGGACCTGGATTAGAGAAACATGTTACATCTGTCTTTCTTTATGTGTGTGCGTCTTTTGTAGCCCCTTTTCTCAAGCATCTTACGGAAGCATCGATTTCCACTCTCAGCGCTAATTAAATATTAACATCCAAATGAAACCGGAGGCCACGCCTCCTTTCCCTTTCAAGAGCAAATCTCTCATCAGCTTTGTGTGAGGGGATTTATTGTATAGAAATGGTGAAAGGATTTTAAGTGCTCAATTTCGGAACCTGATACAAAGTGTACACAAAAATGCAATGGAGAAAGTGTGCTCTGTGTTGTGATGCAGACTGTATAAGTATTTTACTTGGTGCTGTCTTAAGCAAATCTGATCTGCTGACAGAATGAGAATAGCTGACTCAGAACTGATGGAAAAAAGGTAATGTTCTTCAGTGGCACACGTTTAACAGCTTATGAGCATGATGCAGGGAAACATGTAATGGAGAGTTTGTATTTTTGGCATTGCAGGGAACACAATCATTACATCTTTAATAATATCATGCTAATCGTCTTTGGAAATAAATAAAGATGTATTTTCAGTCTGTCAATCAATTTTCCTCAATATACTACTTCCTAAAAAATGCATCAGTTAAATGAAACAGTACTGTAAAAAAAAAAAAAAAAAAAAAAAA
>RJVU01001449.1:501853-514008 GCA_003731715.1 Anabarilius grahami | reverse complement strand
TTTCCGAAGATTAACGAAGGTCTTATGGGTGTGGAACGGCATAAGGGTGAGTAATTTTCATTTTTGGGTGAACTAACCCTTTTAGATAATGATTACCCCTATGGCGTTTTTCTATGTATTATTATAGTTCTGACTGTACATTGACTTTGTTTGTTTGAAGTTTAATAAAATAAATACAAATCTAGGTGAAAGGTGTTCCCCATAGTGCCAGCTTCTGACGTAATGACAGAACTTTCATTTTTGGGTGAACTAACCCTTTAATACAATGTAAGAGAGTGAAGGTGCGTCATCCATTTTTTTTTTTTTTTTTTAGTCTATGGCAGGGATGGGCAACTGGTGGCCGCATACGGCCTGCAATGTCTTTAAATACGGCCATTTGGACCACTCGGATGATCCATTTTAAAACATTGAAAAGCAAGTAATGGAAAGACTGAATTCTTGAACGCCATTGGCCGACGTAGAACAACGACATTATTCCAATCAGGCATCAGTATTTCTAGGAGAAAGACCCTACTTTTTCTTTGTGTTTAAAATTTTTTTATTTGGTTTTACTAATATCCCCACAAATAAAAGGAAATATTATAAACAGTACAGTAAAAAACAACCTTTGTTTTTGATTCTTGAAAAGAAATTCAAATATACAACAAGACTATTTTTTATTCACATAAAGCAATTAAAACTCTCTATGTGAGTCCTTTAATATATTTAAGTGAAGCCGCCAGTGTGCCAATATGGCGCTGACATCTTGAGTCTCAAGTCTGCGCATAGTGAACTTGGAGCCGGAGTCTGCGGAGTAGTGAGCTCGAAGTGGAGACGAATATCAAGGTCCTGCCACACTCCCGCAGAATCGGTTAATAAAACAACTAGAACAACTCATTATTTGTTAATAGAATAAATTGAACAACTTATTATGTCGCTGTTGTTGCGTTAGGATGGCTATTCTATCGTTATTATGTGCTGAAGTAAGTCAGGTCAAACCGACGTGATGTGATACCTTTTTTATTCTCCTCTACAACTCCCCCCCTCGTCCACTAGGGGGCGATATTCAACCATATCACTACATCCCCCTTTCTGAGATTTGTGCTTTACATCACATCAGACATATATGAGAATGTAAATATAGAATCCTTTTACAATTTACTACAATATCACAAAATCTGTTATCTGTATAACCATTATTTATAACATTTTAACAAATTCTCTCTTTTCCTGCTACTGGGGTTGACACTATGTGACTTCGATTCCGACGAAGAATACCTTTAGGTGAATCCACCAGGTAGGATCTTGGAGTCTCCGCATTCATAATCACAGTCCCTTTTTGTTTAGTGTCACTAATCCACACTGGCTCACCTGGATGTAACTGTGGTAAGTCATGTGCTCTGTGTCTATTATTAAACTGTTTAACTTGTTTTTTTCTCTGTAACTTTTCCTCTGCTTTCAGACGATCCAAGTCCATCCAGCCAGGATTCAACATTGATGGAACAACTGGGATTGTCGTGCGAAGCTTTCGGCCCATCAGCAGTTCTGCCGGACTATATCCATTAGCTAATGGTGTTGCCCGATACTCCATAAGAGCAAGATATGGATTTGCTGCTTTAGCAAGTAAATTTTTCACCTTTCTTTCTGCCCTTTCAGCTTCCCCATTGGCTTGTGGATATCTGGGACTGGATGTCGTATAAGAGAAACCCCACTCTTTAGCGAATTTCTTGAAACATTCCGCACTGAATTGTGGTCCATTGTCTGACATCACCTCAGTAGGAATTCCATGACGAGCAAACATACTTTTGAAATGGGTTACCACACCTGCAGCAGTTGTTGAAGACAGTTTTGCTATTTCCACAAACCGGGAAAAATAGTCGATGACCAGCAAGTATTGATCCTCTTTCCACTGAAACAGATCTGCACCGACTTTTGTCCAAGGCCTTTCAGGGAATTCACTGGGAATCAATGTCTCTTTAAAGTTTTTTCTCTGGCTTGCACATACGTCACATTTTTCCACCTTTGATTGAAGCTGTGCGCTCAGACCTGGCCACCAAACCGATTGCTTAGCACGTCCTCGACATTTAGCAATGCCCTGGTGTGCACCATGCAGTTTCTCCAGGATATCACTCTGTAGTGACTTTGGAATTACCAGACGACAGCCTTTTAGCAACAGTCCATTCTCTACCGTTAACTCCCCAGCAAATTGGAAATACGGCTGCACCACTCTGTTTTTAGATGGCCAACCTTCCAGAGAGTACTTCTTCACCAGCTGTAAAACTGGATCAGCTTCCTGATGTTGCTGAATTTCATGAAGTCTCTTTTCAGTAGCAGGTAAGCTGGTGACAACTGAGGTCACATACAGGTTCATCTCTTCTTCATTTTGCTGTCTGTCATGTTCTCCTTCTTCACTAGGTGCTCTAGAGAGGACATCAGCAGTCGCAATGTTTTTCCCTGGGACATGCGAAATAGTGTAAGTGAATTTCATGAGTCTCATACGCGATCTTTGGATACGCGGTGGTAGTTTGTCTAGGTTCTTTGAACTCAAAAGGGGTACCAAAGGTTTGTGGTCTGTTTCTACATGAAAAGAAAGACCCACGAGAAAGTCTGAGAAGCGCTCACAAGCCCAGGTGACAGCTAAGGCCTCCTTTTCAATTTGCGCATATCTCCTTTCCGTGTTTGTGAGTGCTCTTGATGCGTAGGCTACAGGATTAAGCTGCTTGTCCCCTTGCATCTGTAGCAATACAGCTCCAATCCTGTAAGATGATGCATCAGCTGAAACAACTGTGGTCGCTTTTGGATCATAAAGAGCCAGTCCAGGTGGTGTGCTTAGATCTCTTTTAATGTTCTCAAAAGCTCTCTTTTGTTGCTCTCCCCAAACCCACATATTCTTTTTCTGCAGTAGATCTCTTAAAGGCTGCGTTTTCTCCGCTAGGTTAGGTAAAAACTTCCCTAGGTGCTTTATCATGCCCATGAATCTCCTCACTTCACTTACATTTGTTGGCTCACTCATATGAGTGACTGCACGCACCTTTTCAGGATCTGTGTGAACTCCTGACTCATCCAATATCTGCCCCAGGAACTTCAAACTCTTCTTTGAGAATTCACATTTATCATTGAGAGTCGCACCTTCCTTTTGCAGTTTTTGCAGCACAGCAAAGAGACGTTGATCATGTTCTGTCTGGGATGCTCCAAACACTAATATATCATCCATGTGGCACAAAACCCCCTCTAGACCTTCCAGCATCTGTGACATCCTTTTCTGAAAATGTTCTGGAGCAGAAGATATTCCAAAACAAAGTTGGTTGAAGCAAAACCTTCCAAAAGGAGTAATAAAGGTGGTGAGGAGGGCTGAAGTCTCCGACAAAGGAATCTGCCAAAATCCTGAGTTGGCGTCGAGTTTTGAGAAGACCTTGGCTCCTTCAAGTTGACCCAGAGAATGTTCTACAGAAGGAAGAATGTATCTTTCCCTGTTTACTGCGCTGTTGAGCTTTGTAAGGTCCACACATATGCGCACTGCACCGTTTGGTTTTGGAACAACGACCATGCCTGCGCACCAATCAGTTGGTTGTTCAATTCTGGAAATCACACCTTGATTCTCCATGCGTTCCAATTCCTGTTTCACTGTTGTCATGAGGGGCAATGGAATACGACGGGGTGTTGACAGCGAAAAGGGCTAGGCGTCAGGCTTCAGAGATATCTCATACTTTCCCTGCAGTTTTCCCAGACCCTCGAATAATCCAGGAAACTGTCTTTTCACTGACTCCATACTATCAAGGTTCACTGTATCGATTCTCGCTACGATACCTAAAGCATGGATTGCCGGCCGCCCGAGTAGTGCCATTTTCAATCCCGAAATCACATATATGTCTTGGGTTGTGGTTTTATTTTTCGTGCTAAGTTTAGCTGTGCACCTACCCTTGACCTGCAGTGAATCTTGGCCTGGTCCCAGCAGTATCTTCGAGGTTTTCTGCAGTTTACCGAAGTTTTCCTGCTTGAACAGATCTTCAGAAACCACCGTGACATCTGCTCCCGTGTCCACTTTAAACAGCACCTCAGAATCATTCACTTTTAGTTTTATCAGCCAGGGGGCATCATTTTGCTCTGTACTGACAGTACCTAAGAAAGCCATGTCATCCTCTTGTTCATCACCAGTCATGTTTACTTCACTTATTCCTCTGGACCTGCAAACTTTTGCATAATAACCTTTTTTCTTACAAAGGTTGCAGTAAGCCTGTCTTGCTGGGCACTGAAATTTGCTGTGAGATGGAATTTTCCCACACCTCTTACATGGGATGGACTTTTCCAACACAGTTTGCTTCTCTGCCATCCTAGCAGGCTTCTTACTTTGCATCATGCTTCGTCCTTTATTGTAAGGTTGTTGCTGTGCATGAACGATGTCAACATTGGTTGCTAAATCACTTTTAAAGTTGGCTTTCAGCTCCTCTTGCTGTTTCTTTACCAGCTCACTTTGGCGTACACGTGTGACAGCCTTCTCTAAAGTGAGTTCAGGATCCATCTGAAGTTGCTCTGACAATCTTTTATCTCTCAGTCCAACCTCTAATCTGTCCCGAATCATTTCACTGTATAATTCTCCATAGCCGCAATGCTCAGCTAGGCAATGTAGTGCTGTGATTAAATTATCGGCAGACTCTCCTGCTTCCTGTTGTCTCATATTAAACTTTGCACGTTCAAATATTACATTTCTTCGTACTACAGAGTGTTCATTCAGACGCTCCTCCCGAAGATATAGAAAAAAGTCTGTTGGTGCTTCAGTGGCTAATGTTACTTTGCTCAGAGAAGTTGTCAATGATGACATCAAAACCCACGTTTTTATAGCATCAAATAACTAACTAAAAGCAAACGTTAAAGAACACTTTACAACACGAATTCCGGAAATATAGGGACGTTTTTTATATTTAAATAAAATGAAAGATTTTCAAATCACTTGAGCCAATATTTTATTCACATTAGAATATAGATAGCATAACAAATGTTTAAAAAGAAAATTTTTACACTTTTATTCACTAAATGAGTTCATTTCAAATTTGATGCCTGCTACAGGTCTCAAAAAAGTTGGCACGGAGGCAACAAATGGCTAAAAATGCAAGAAAATGTGAAAAGATTCAGCTGGGAGAACATCTAGCAACTAAATAAGTTAATTGATAATTGATGTCTGTAACATGATTAGCTATAAAAGGGATTTCTTAGAGAGGCAGAGTCTCTCAGAAGTAAAGATGGGCAGAGCTGTGAAAGAGTGCGTAAAAAGATTGTGGAATACTTTAAAACAATGTTCCTCAACGTCAAATTGCAAAGGCTTTGCAAATCTCATCATCTACAGTGCATAACATCATCAAAAGATTCAGAGAAACTGGAGAAATCTCTGTGCGTAAGGGACAAGGCCGAAGAACTTTATTGGATGCCCGTGGTCTTCGGGCCCTCAGACGACACTGCATCACTCATCGTCATGATTGTGTCAATACATTACTAAATGGGCCCTGGAATACTTCCAGAAACTGTCGGTAAACACAATCCGCCATGCCATCTGCAGATGCCAACTTAATCTCCATCATGCAAAAAGGAAACCATATGTCAACATGGTCCAGAAGCGCCGTCGTGTCCTGTGGGCCAAGGCTTATTTAAAATGGACTGTTTCAAAGTGGAAAAGTGTTCTATGGTCAGACGAGTCCAAATTTGACATTCTTGTTGGAAATCACGGATGCCGTGTCCTCCGGGCTAAAGAGGAGGGAGACCTTCCAGCGTGTTATCAGCGTTCAGTTCAAAAGCCAGCATCTCTGATGGCATGGGGGTGCATAAGTGCATACGGTATGGGCAGCTTGCATGTTTTGGAAGGCACTATGAATGCTGAAAAGTAGATAAAGGTTTTAGAGCAACATATGCTCCTCTCCAGACGACCTCCAGGCCTTGTGTATTTCAGCAGGACAATGCAAATCCACATACTGCAGCTATTACAACAGCAGGGCTTCGTCGTAGAAGAATCCGAGTGCTGAATTGGCCAGCCTGCAGTCCAGATCTTTCACCTATAGAGAACATTTTGCGCATCATTAAACAAAAGACGACCACAAACTCTTCAGCAGCTGGAAACCTGTATCAGACAAGAATGGGACCAAATTCCAACACCAAAACTCCAGAAACTCATAACCTGTAGCAGGCATCAAATTTTAAATGAGCTCATTTTGTGCATAAAATCAAAACATTTGTTATGTTATCTATGTTCTATTTTGAATATAATATTGGCTCATGTGATTTGAAAGTCTTTTAGTTTTCATTTTATTCAAATTTAAAAAACGTCCCAACATTTCCGGAATTTGGGTTGTAACTAACATCAGCATGATAAAAACTGCCTAAAATGACAGAAACCATCTTTGGAAAAAAATATTTTGAAGTGCAATTTGACTGTTTAATTTGTCTCACGTTCCATTATATTACATAGAGAGGGCAGGGTTTATGACCTATACCGCATCCAGCCACTTGGGCCAATCAAGATGCTTTTGCTTCACTTTTCAGGACTCATGTGGCACGCTTAAGCCAAACACACCAAATGTGGGACGAAACCGCTTGATGTTACAGAGCTCGCACAGCTCAACAGCACAGGGGAAATGTGTTTGCTAGCGCCACCCAATGGACAACGTGGCATGCAAAACGGGGTGTGGCTGCACTTGGGCGGGGCTACACATATCACTCAGCCCACAATCTGTCTCATTGGTTTGTGGCAAAGTAATGACGTCGACCTCTCAGCAAGTTTTCATTTCTGTTGTTCATCACTCCATGGTGAATAGAAGAGTAGTTTTTAGAGTAATTTGTTTAATTACAAAATTTAAAGGATTAGTCCACTTTTGAATAAACTTTTCCTGATAATTTACTAACCCCCATTTACTCACGCCTTTCCTATTCTATTTATGGAACGAACGCGGCGCAAGTTTAGTTTTTTTCCGTAAGTAGAATAGGGAAGGCGTAGGACATACAGCGTAGGCGTTTTGAAGAATGTGGAAAACGGAAGTACATTCAAGGCGATATTTTGTGTTTGTAAAGCATAAACAGTTGTATTTTTTTCCGAAAATGACAGATCGTTTCGCTAGACAAGACCCTTATTCCTCGTCTGGTATCGTTTAAAGCCCTTTGAAGCTGCACTGAAACTGTAATTTTGACCTTTAACCGTCTGGAGGCCATTGAAGTCCACTATAAGGAGAATAATCCTGGAATGTTTTAATCTTTTTGACAGATGAAAGAAAGACATGTACATCTTGGATGACATGGGGGTGAGTAGATTATCAGGAAAAGTTAATTTAAAAGTGGACTAATCCTTTAATTACAATATTATGTTCATTATGTTTTACCGAGGCATCAACATCATTGCTTTTCCGGCTCTGCACTTACCAATGAGATGAGTTATGGGCAGAGCAACGTGTAACGCAGCCACACTCATTTTGTAATCTGTCCGAGCAGCACTGATCGTTAGGTGTGGTCGAACTCTGTAACACCGCATGCTTTCGTCCCAATTTTGGTGTTTTTGGCTTCCCATAGGAACACCCCCTATATAATGCAGTGCTGAACAGCATTTCCTCAGAATCTTTCTCCTTCATTGCTAATGCTCAAGCCTTTGCTGTTGACTCATTGCCAAAAGGAGATTACAGAATATGCTTCGCTGATCCCATTGTGCATTCCGATGGAGAATAAACCGAAAAAAACTGTCTTCTCACCTACTAAACTGCTGTTTTCAGTAATGGAGTGTAGAGCTTTCTAACCATGGTAAACTCCAGCGCTCTCACCAGGGCCGCTGCTGGCCAAATGGGTGCCTTAAGCAGAATTATACTGTTGTAGACCTAAGTGATCAATAGAATTAAAATGACTTAAAATACATAACAATGAGACAATAATAAGTGTTTCAAAGAAAGTATCAAAAGCAAATAATTTTATGGTTTTATTGAACAACACTCTTAAAGTACATAATGTAATATACATAAAATACTGTAAACAATCAACTTATGTAAGTTACTTATTATAACAAATGCCTTCAGAGGGCGCCAATAACCTTGTGATTGTTGTTATACTTTACAGCATGATCAAATCCTTGTTTAATATTGGCCAAACAACATTTAATTTGAAGGTCCACTTAATATTTGGCATCAAAACATGCAAACTCACCCTAGTGAAAAATAAATATACCAAAACGTATTTGAAATGCAATTATTTTATGCTAAGTATACTACAAATAAATTTACATATTTATATCCTTAATATAAATACCCTGCAATTGTACTTTTGGTATACTAAATTTATATACTTAAAGTTTGAATTGGAACAACTAATTTTGTACTAGTTATCCGGAAGTAGTGCTGAGGTCCAACTAAAGATAAACTGAAATATTTTTGACTGTGCTAAAATGGAACTATTGCAAGTATACTTTAGGTACACTTTATATATATTGCATTTAAAGACTGATATCATACAGTGATCATGCTATCCTTAGTAATAGTGATATTAAAACACATTTTAGGCCTAATATTACGAAATGTGCATTGTGCAATAAAGAAGTACTCCAAATAAAGTTTACTTATATTTATATCAAGCAATATGTCAGTAAATAATGGATTTGTGGTATACTTAGTATGAAATAAATGTATTTTAAATACATTTTGGTATAGGTTTTTTCTCTTCTTCACTAGGGCAGGGCAGAGTTTAAACTTTTATTTTGAAATTGAGATGAACAACAATTTGCATATTCAGAAACATACGAATTTATCGAGCACTCGAATTTAATTGAGGAATCGTGACAGCCCTACAAGTCTTTACCAAGGTTCAAAATGCAATGCATAGCGCATTAAAACAATTTAAGTTATATTACAAAAATTGCATTAGTATAAAATCAGATGCGTTGCTATAAAATTATAAATGGTGTTAAACACGTTTAATTAGATCTCACCCATTAACTTCAATAGCCCAAAATATACGTTTCACATGTTTGTCAACATACCTGAAAGTGATGCACGGAATTCATCTTGGACTTTTTTTTCTTTTTCGTTTCGGTTGTTGTCTTTTCCCACGCACAGTTGTCCATCAATTATGATAATTTGCAGAGAGACAAGGATAGCTAAGCCCATTACTCCAATCTGCAGATACCCACACTTGCAAAAACAGCTGGGGGCAGGGCAGATGTGTTGCTTACACTGACCACTATATGCCAGCGCTGCCACCATTTGTTGCCTTTCTATGATAAGCACCGGCTGTGCCGCTGTTTTTCAAAGGTGTTTTGTTTTGCTTACAGTAACCGCTATAAATGCCGGCGTTGCATTTCTATGATAAACACAGGCTGTTTTTTCTTATAGATGTGTGGTGTTGATTAGAAAAAAAACATTGAAATCGTGCTTAAACGATTTGGCTTAGTGCGATAATAAAAATCACAAAGCTGCGATTTTTTTTTTTTTATGCATGGCTTGTCAATGAACTATGGCTCCAAATGCTAATCCATCTGAAAGCACTGTGAGCTTCAGTACCAGGTCAGTACTGAAATGTTAAAAATGTGATGCTTTGAGCGCTGTTGAGCAGATTCATAAACACCTCTGATTGGCTATTGTGTTCACGCACTCATTGGATATATGTCTGTGATTGGCTTCAATGATCAACGCTTCAAAAACGTCATCAAATATTCATCAATGACGCTCTTTACCGAGCACTTACACAGATACACAAGGGAGCGTTTGAAAGCAGGCGTTCCTCCTGCTTTCGAAATGCTTTCAAACGCTCCAGTGCATTGATCATTGTAGCCAATCACAGACATATCCGATGAGAGCATGAAAACAATGGCCAATCAGAGGGGTTTACGAATACGCTCAACAACGCTCAAAGCGTCACATTTTAAAAATTTCAGTACCAACTTGGTACCGAAGTCGGTACTTTTCACAACTCTACCTACTTCTATATTCAGATAACCCTCATCACCAGTGTTTCTGAGGATGAACTCACACAGTTGCCTTGTACCGTGCCCTGGTGTGTACTGTCCAAGTAGTAATAGAACAAGTTTGCTATGACAATGATCATAACAATGATCAACAATGATGCACACACAAAAGTAGTAGCGGCTCCGGCGCAGTTAGCGCTCACACTATATGCGTACCGTGCCCGAGCCCAACTGAACCGTGCTCGGGCCCATCTCTGGCCGATCACGCAAGTCAAGCGAACCAGACTTTGGGGGTCAAATGTGCTTGGGCAAGGTTCAGATCGCCTAGTGTGAGTGCACCCTGAGATTGCTTCATGGGCACAGCGTACCGCTTTGCATTCCCTACTATAAGTGTGTACATTCTTGGAGTGTGCGAACATGGCTCTTTCCCCTCTAAAATGAGTGGAGTTTGCGAGCTGAATGATCTGGATGATTGGCTGATCATGGTTCATTCAGAGAGTGTGTTGAACTATCACAGGCTTCTGCCACTCAACCACCCATCATACCCCCTTCTTAGAGAGTGGAACCTTTCACAGGGGTTCTCCCGATCTATAATTACTTCTGGCATGACTGCCGCCTTATCGGTATTTGGGCATTATATTCCATACCATTCCATAAGTCCTGTGATGGATAAAGCACCAATAGTGCCTCTAATTTCCTGTCGTTCAGGCATGGCGTTCAACTAAGTCCAGTAACTCAGCATTACTGTGATACAGGCAATAGTGCAGGCACAACCGCCACTTTGCTCTCATCCACTCATGATGGCGACAGCAACAATCTGCATGTCTGGCTGCTGGCATCAGTTACACTGCCCAACGCATTAAAGACGAGTACTGCAGCAAGTGCACAAAAGCTTGTGCAGCTCAAGTAACGAGGACTCTGTGAATTGTCAGATTCCAGTTCAGGCATTCTTGCAGGAGCGTGTAGATGAAGGCCGTGCACCTTCTACGCTCAAATTTTACATTTCCGCTATGTCAGCTTTTCATAGCAGAACTGATGATCGGCCAGTTAGCAGGAATGACCTAGTGGTCAAACCTTTACATGGCGCAAGATGGCTAAACCCTCCTCGCCCGTCTACAATCCCCACTTGGGATTTGGCTTTAGTTTTGAAAGCCCTGACGTGTTCGCCATTCAAGCCAGTCCAGTCAGCTTCGCTAAAAGTACCCACTTTCAAGATGGCGCTTTTACCCACACTTGTATCAGTTAAACAAGTCAGCGATATACATGCTCTTCTAGTCATCGAGTCATGCATGGATTTTGGTCCTGATGACTGTAGAGTTGTCCTTAAACCAAGAGAAGTTGTGTTACTAAAATGCTCTCAACTTCGTTCAGAGCCCAGGGTTATAACCCTGTCAGCCTTTGCTCTGAGTGAACCATCTACAAATTATTTATATACTGTGATGCATAAGAAGAATTAATATATTATCACTTACAAAGAATGAAAGTGAAAAAAGAAATGAGTGCAATGTTTGTACTACAATATAATATTTGTAATTATAACTTTTCCAAAACAGTTATGTAGCACATCAGTTTCAACATAAAGGACATTTATTTAAATATTCAAAGTGCTGTATGACATTTGCTTAAAGGAAAACAAGCAGTTTGGTATCATCTTAAAACAGAGATTATTCAAGTGTTAAATGACCACTAGGGAACATTTAACAGACCCTCTTCTTGGCAATCTGCAGGGTTAGCAGTCCTGACCCTCATTGACGGGGTTACAAAAGAAGGAAATCATGTATTCACAACAGAACAGAAACCCCTGACTGCGTGTAAACAAATATGAACAGACTGTAACAACTGACCATCAAGAACACACGGAGAGAGTGAAAGCACTCTCTGATATCAGGTTGTGCCTGATTAACACCTCTTAACTTACTGTAAACCCTTGGAATAAAACATATGCTTGTTGTTCATGTGCTATTTCAAGATTGGGTAGGTTGGCTGATACTATCATAAGTGATAAAAAATATCTAGGAGGAGTTTGTATTTACTAGGGTTACAAGAAAATCTTTAGCTGTCAATGGAAAGTGAATTATTTAACAGAATATGGACACATGATTAGTTTTGCATCATCACCACCAGACGGCACCGTTTCTCAACAATAGCAGTGCAGATGGGTGAATGCCATGAAGAAATGTCCCGCTCATATTTCACTCCAAATGTAAAAAATGAAAATTATATATATATATATATATATATATATATATATATATAT
>RJVU01001449.1:485282-501827 GCA_003731715.1 Anabarilius grahami | reverse complement strand
GTAATGAGAGTTGGGGGAAAATGCATTTTAAATATCATCTTTTCTTTATGCAAAATATAATTGATTATTTTTGCCTTTTGATTTTGGGGTGAAGTATGTTTGGACATTTTCTTGACAGTTTTTTTTTGTTTGTTTTTTGTGAGATTCACTCATGTTAGTGCTTGTAAAAATATGACTGGACAAAAGCACAGACATTGACCTTTCGGACATTGACCTATTCAAAATAACACTGTTACAGAGAAATAGTGCAAACATATCAAAAGTAACATTACTGTCAGTAAAAAAAATAACATAAATGACATTAGTTGGATCGGTAAATGAAATTGGTGCCAAAGTCACTTGATACTAAATTTAAAAATAACGCTATACTTCACTTATATGACATATTACAGTGTAAAATTACTTCTAATGCCAGAAAAAAAAATTAAATCATGATATCCTATGACAGCTTTATCTTTGAAACTCCGCAGGAGGTTCGGCTGTTGGCCTGCTTTATAAAGGCCATCATGACAGCAAGAGATGGATTTGGTAACCTTGACCCAAAACAATAATTCAGTAACAGAAAAGCAACTCTTTCTCCATCAATTAGCTCCTACATGAGATGGTTCTTCCCTTTTGCTTATGCATAGATGAATCCCTTGCTCGTAAAGCACCTCAGATGTGTTTGTTTGTTTAGCTATTTCATTACAATCTTTTTAAACTCATCTCATCCCTTTGAATCCAGAGACACTAGTCTTGAATTCCTCCGCTTATGTAGGGCTTCAAATGGGAATGCAATTTAAAGGCACTGGGACCCAGAAGAAAACCAGTGCAGTGGCTTTCCACTTCTTAACGCTCAAACTACAGGAATTTGGCGCAACTCTCTCTTCAGATCTGAGGCATATGAGTTAACATGCCTGGATGTAGCAGAGCCTGAGCAGAATACCTGCCTAGACTCCATCTCTCAGTCAGTTTTTGAAGGCCCCGTAGCGGCTGGCTTTGCTGATAAAGTTCTTCAGCAGATCGTGGTCCATATCGGCGAAGGCCTGCGTCTGAGTCACGGCCGTCAGGTGGTTAACGCAAAACTTGAAACAGAACTCTTCCAGATCCTGCACATGAAGAGTGGATGGACTGATTCAATGAGAAAGAGAACCACCACCAAAGACCTACAGAATAATATATGAAACCGCAAATATATGTACATGTTTAGGGCTCTGTTCCAAAACCTAGTGAGCTGTCTACCTAGACAGCATTTTTAGACATCATATGTGTGCTGCTATCTTTAGTTATAGTTATTAGGGAAATTGATAGAGCTTAGTGTCGTGATATTTTGCATGGGAATATTGTACTGAACTTTTCAGGGCCTGAATTTCGGCTCGGGATTGCTAGTATTGTGCATAACTTTACTGAAGGCTCTGCACTTATAATGTGGGAAATAATCATTTGAAATCTTGCTTTCAGATTGTAATTTCATAAACAGTGTGAGTAAACCAGTGCAACTGCATCTCTCTCTTGCGGACACGCGCAGTGGTCTGTGTATAAAGGAAGTGAGTTCTCGGTGAAGGCTAAATAAACCTGTTTATTTTTTATGTGCAAATGCCGTCACACTGCATCTGCACTGCAAGCCAGCTGCATGCTGCGATGCTACAAAACATTTGCTCACAATTAGAATCAAAGAAGCCCATTTATAATACAACATGCTCATTTATGCAGATAAATCTTGAAAATTGGTTGTTTAAAAGGGAAAAAAAAGGATTCCAAAATCAGATTAGATCACAAAATACAATCTTTGTTTTTTTTTTTGCTTTTTAGAAAGATTGTGATACCTTTGATCAAAAAAAAATCTGGATTATACTGATTCCATCAGAAGGGTCCATTTTAAAGAAAAAAAAGAAAAAGAAAAAAAAACCTTTAAAACTAGGGTCAGCAAAATAATCTTATTTCAAACCGAAGACTATTTTGCTTACCCCATTGGCAGATTATTTAGCTTGTTTTAAGAAAAAAATCACTTATTTTTGAGTTATTTTTTCTGAAAACAAGACAATTTTTATTTGTCTAGAAAATGCTTCTTGATTTAAGAATTTTTTTGATATTTAGACTGAAAACAAGACAAAAAGTCTTAAGTAAGAAAAGCATTTTTTGCCGTGAAGGGGCTATACGCTAGAATTTTCATGTATTAATTGTTTTTTTTATTGCCAATGTGTGAACAGCTTGTAATGAAACTTAAAAACGAGACATGTAGACTGATTTTTATGTGAAGGCCTCGGGACGTTTTTGCTGGGAAAATTAAAAGGATGTGACGTTTACACGCGCTCCCATGAGCTTTTTTTTCCAGTCAATGACACATGAAACGAGTGCTTATACAATGTTCAGGCAGTGCTTCCCACAGGGTTTTGTGAGACTATGGTGGGTGGACATCGGTCCCTCTAGGGGGAAAATTTTGTACATTTTAAATTTAAATGCATAAATCCGGTGCATTCTGAGAGCAACATTAAGTGACTAGATCAATGAAGAAATATGTTCTCTTGTAAACAATTTTGTGCTCTAAAAGTAATTTATTTATTGGTGATGGTAGGGCACATTAGTCACGTACACAACATATAGTAGGCTAAATGATAGTTCATAAGTGGTCAAACATGTAGAGTATACATTTAAACCATTAAAAATATGTAGCAAAAGAAGTTACCTTTGTTGAATTAATTTATTTCTAAAATATTTAGTGGGGGCCTGTATCTATACATCTGTATTTGTGGAACTAATGGTCACTCTTTGATTTGTTAAACACAATCCAGAATGCACTACACACACTACTTTATTATAGAGAAAAATAACAAATGAATAAAAATATATAATCATAAGCTGACCAAATAAATAAATAAAAACTAGGTGACTATATAATTCAGCAGCAAAAAGTATGCTAGCCTAATTCTTGAAAAAAAAAAAAAAAAAAAAACCTTTGCACAGTAATTTTATTCAATCTAAATATGTTAATAAAAGTTTAAAATTACTATTTGTATTCTTATGAAATGAAAAAACTATTTATATTAGATTAATATTTATATATAAATGTAAAGAATTATATGTATTTATAATAATCTAATATTAAAAGACGTTTATTTTAAAATGTATTGTGCGGCTTTTTAAATGGGGCAACAAGATATGATAGATACGACAGAACAAAATAGGCTATTAATAATCTTTCAGTGTGCAAAACCATGATAATATGAAACGCTTAATAACAGCAGCACAAACCACTTATGCGTATCCCGGGTGCAGAATGATGTGCTTAAAGCAATATGGAGTCACGGCGCGCAGTTGCACTGCGCATTGAAAAGTTCACGGCACAAAGACAATTCCTGTGTATATCTACATCTAACAGTTTATTGATCATATGTTTCTTCTCATTTTTAAATTCCAGTTATTGTGCGTGTGACGCCAATTCATAGTCCTTGTGTTGTGCGATCTAACAGACACCCTGTAGCCAGTATAATGACATTGTTCAGAAACAGCAATAAACTCCAGCAAGATAAAGTCATTTTATGCAAATCCACAGACCTTTATCTACATATCAAGTACTATAATGGGAATATATTATATTGAAGAGTTTTACCGTGCTGACTGTCGTTAGCGAACGCAACGCGCTGTTTGAGTGCTGAACAGAGAATGATTGACAGCTGACGAGTTTTCTTGAACTTAAATTTAACGATGTACATATTCTTCTGTCCCTCCCATGAAGCTATGGAATGTCTTCAGATGACTTTGAATATGAGACACGAAAACTTAATTGGTTCTAGTCTATTTCTTTTGCTCTATGACTCCCATTTTTGCTGTATAAAAGAGCGCAATTATCAATCGGTTATTTAAAGGGATCATAACATGAGAAATCAAATTTTCCTTGAGCTTTTGACATATAAGAGGTCATCATACTATAAGAATATCCTGTAAGTTTTAGAGCTGAAAACTTCCTTGTTAGTCCAATAAAACCTTTAATTGACACCAGACCCAGAAAACAACAGGATTTTCAAAGTGGGGATCTATGACGTCAAAGAGCAGCAAGCACCGCCTCCGCAGAAGAAGATCAACGCCTACTTCATCCCTGCCTGTTTAGCTCCGCCCACCGAATCGCGCATAAGTAACATATGTGGTGCTAAACCAGATCGAGCTACCAAGCAATAAACATGCCGTTGAGGATTACAAAATATTGTGCAGTGCCTGGACTCGAAAGTAACGCAACAACATGTAAGTAACCGTGTTAATTCTAATGCCTGATCTGATATTAATGATTCATGTACAGTCAGATGATCTTTGTCTGTGTGTCAGAAAATCAAACCAGTGACTAAACATCAACTTGCATTGTTTCTCTTAGTAGGATGAAAATAATCTGTTATTTAATGGTGATTAAATTATATAAAGAAAGCGATCAAAGAAAGCGACCTTTGCAATCGTTGGTGCAGCGCGCGCTGAAGCTGTCAATCAAACAGCGCGAGTTTATCAGTGACTGATGCGCAAAACTCCCGTTTTATTCAACGAATCTTTTAGTTACTGTTTGCACTGTTAGTGAAGATGAAAGCATTTGTTAGTGTACAGAAATAGAGTTGCAATGATGAGATCACTGCTTTTATGTGCTCAACATTGTCTGTGATTGACTACAATGTTCATCTCTGCAACCTTTCATGCCACTATCTAAATATAATGCAACACTTTTCACGATTAGTTAACCTTAGAGCTGTAATAGTAAAAACGCGCTAAAAGAGAGAGTAATACTTGGATATTTAGATATGTAAAGCTGTCAGCCAATCACAGCAGTGGGCGTTTACACTGAAGTCTCACAGCAGACACACCCTTAAAACGGAGCGTTCAAATCAGAGGCTAAAATCAGGGTAGGAAAAATGCCTTTTATACATGAATTATGACAATTTTGGATGTAAAAAGCATACTAACATTATAAGTGCACCGCAAGAAACATTATAAAACAATAAACCAACGCAGTTCATGACCCCTTTAAATATCACGACAGGCCTAATTTCTGTTTAATTTTGAGGCTGTGGCGGGACAAATTAGAATTAGTTAATGTACTGGAACACTGAAAGAGCCATTCTGTACTGTAATGTCAATGTGTCATGCAAAGAAAAGTGATTAATTCAAACTATAGTCTCACAGCCAGATCTATATAGTCTATAGTCTCAAATATACTTTGTAATCAAACTATCATAACAGTGTATTTTTAATGACCACATTTGTCGACCCGTTGCCAGGAAATTGCAGAGCTGGTGTATAAATATCCACATCACTATGATCAGGGGCCTCATGTATAAAACTTTCTGTAGATTTCATCCTAAAAATGTGCCTACACATAAAAGACAGATTTTCCGTACGCACAAAAGTTTTCAGAATTATAAAACCATGCGTACGCCAGAACCTGCACAAAATTCCCTTTATAAAACCCAGTCAGCTGAAGATTGTGCGTACATGAATCTCCACCCCATTTCCCCCCCGAAATAACCATATATGGCGCTTACAACGCCTTGTTTTATGCATTACGTCATCCGCATGTCATTTCCACGCATATTCCCCTCCACGTAACACCATGTTTAACGGTACAAGACATTAGGAAAATATGATTATAAATGCAATCACATTACATTGCTAAAAAATCATTCACTGTCCTTATCTTGTTTAAGTAAAAAATAAATCAGACTTGTATAAAGTACTGTTCAGAATATTTTCAGTGAAGAGTTATTCTCATTCTTTTCCACTGGCCAAATAGTGTTTTTAATTGTTTTAAACAAATCAAATTTATACAATTTTGCCTGTAAATATAGCCTATATTTTAAGATGTTTATATATTTTTAATTGAAACAGATATGGCGGCCTTGTTTTGCATTGTAAATTATTGTATGACCAAACATTTAAAAAATAAAATGTACATATCTTACCGTTTCCTTTAAAATCTATTCTTCAAATACAATGGCATTTTTTATAATACTAGGAAATAATACTAGCTACTCGGACGATCACCGAGCGATTCCTTCAGTGTCTGTCATTATGCCATAAGCTATCTGCTTAGAGGAAGTGCACATCATTGATCATTATTCGCACGAAAATATTTTCTCAGAACACGAGTTCTGCTATTTTGAACACAATTTAAAGTGTAATTATCATGCGCAAAGCAATCCTCGCTGTAGTTAAAACATTAAAACACAGCATGTCAAAGGAAAAGTGTTCAAAAACAGCGCATCCACTACAAATACTTCTATTTAAATGAATATAAAATATTTTAACTTCTGGATAATGATTTCATGTAATTTTGGTGCTTAACTCCATTAAGGAGAGTGACATATTTCATCTAAATGTGGAAACTGAAATGTTTAAATGGAAAACAGAGTTTTAAATCATTCTGTTTACTTCATTACTTCACGTACGCATGGTCTAGAGCTCCCAAACGGTGCACACATATTTATGCAAAATGTATTTTTTATAAATCCCGATATGTGCGTGGAAAATTGAGTACGCACATTTCAGTGCCTTTTTTGTGCGTACACAACATTTATACATCAGTCCCAAGATGCTTCTTCTTACACAGATTAAGGCAGTCGTGTGTTTAATAGTCATGTTTAATTAATCAAAGCGTTTCAATCTTCTGTTTATTCAGCTACCGCGATATGATGCATGTTATCTTCTTCTGCTGCAGGGCATATTTTGAGTTTCTGCGCAAGAGCGCCCTCTGGCTTTCAGATGGAGAAGCATTTTCTACTGATCACAGAGCCGTACAGCTCTGACAAGCCACGCATTAAATAATCGCTGACTTTGTCATATCGCGTGCGATTTTATCGCGATAAATCGTGCAGCCCTAATACGGGACACATCATTTAACCTTCAAATACGGAACAATCCCATATTTTTTTTATGGGACGGTGGCAAAGAGTATTGGTAGAGTGGTAGAGTATTGGATTGTTAGCTTAGCAATATGCTAAAATCAAAGACTGCTGAATCAACTGTGAATGTTATTTTTTGCACTTCGTATCAGCTATTTCAAACTAAATTTGTTTACATATTTATTTCTTATTAGTGTTGTAAGTCATCAGCTTACAGTATTTTAAAATCGCTAGGACACATTTCTCAATACTTGGATCACTTTTTCAAAGATCTTTAGACACTGAGCACAACATCACTCTATGTGTGCTAAACTCTATGTGGGCTATGTGTGAATCATTTATCATGGCATAAAATTCAATGACTACATCTTGCAAATTACATGAATTTTTTTCTCACTTAGACAAACACCACCAAAACTCTGTATACCTACAAAGCAATTTGAACATATTTACATACAATTTTCAAAACTGTTAAACTTAAGTTAAACAAAGCTGAAAAAGACTATATTGCTATATTTTTCAAAGTAATACCATATTGAAATATGTTCTGAATTTAACAAATGAAATGCTATCAAAGCTGAACACCAACACAGATGTTAATCATTACCAAAGCTGTCTGTTAGAGTTTTTTAGGTGGTTGTTGTTGTCGAGTGACAGTGTGTTTGTTGAGTGAAAATCTTTGCCAGAGTTATAGAAGAATAAGTTGATTATAGACATGTATGAAATGTTTTGATAGTTTTAGTGCATTTTGAATGTGAAATTAACTGCTGTGCCAAGATGAAAGTTGGTTATGAGAACTACTGTATGTAAAGAGTTTTGAAAAAGTATTGAGAAATGTGTCCTAGCGATTGTATATAAAAAAAAAGTAATATGCTAACATCAAACTGCTGAATCAATGAATGTTAGTCAAATATTTATGCTTCATGTGAGCTATTTCAACAAATATTTGTGTTCTTTCTATTTTTGTCATTAGCTTAGCAATATGTTAGTTGAGTCTACTGTGTACTTCACATGAGCTATCTGAAAATGTCTTCTTTGCTTTTTTTTTTTTGTATCGAGTTGTTAGCTTAGCATCATCCTAATGTTAATCACTGACTTTTGGAACAGGACCTATATGTAACTGGATATATATATATGGCTGAATGTGTGTCACGCTCACCCGTGCTTCATACTTGACAGCAGCTGAGAGCAGTGTTATAGCGTTCTCCTCTGTGATACCTCTCTTGATGGTCTCCTGACACAGTCTTTTCAGACGGCTCTCACGGTAGTATGTGGCCAAATCCAGCAGACCTTTACAATACACACGATCACAGGATCATACACAACAATAAATATCAATCAGACATTTCAGCATACAAGTGCTGCAGTTAACAAGTCTTTCAGTGTGACATGCTGGACTCCATCTAAAACCGTTTTAAATAGATATCTGTGTTCAATTGAATCCAGATCATGGATGTCAGAGTGCGATATGGCAGTCAGCATTAAGGGAGTGGGTTACCAATAGCGTCCTCAGGTGGGAGGTTGATGGTATCAGTATACAGGTACTCCAGGAATGCGCGATACACCAGATAAGAGAACTGATGAATCTCTATGGTCTCTTCATCAGTCTCGTTCAGCAGTGCTCGGAAATGCTCACACCTGCCAACACAACCACAAAATGGCATTTTATTTATTATTAATGCTATTTATTTTTGCTGTTTTTTTTCTTTTTCTTTTTTTTTCATTTATTCCATTTATCAGTTATTTTTAAACACCATTCAGCACAGATTAATCATTTGTTTACAAATATGAGCTGTATGTTTGCTGTTAGTAAATAAAGAAATTTATATTTTTGTTTTTGACCCATGTAAAATCCCGTTCACACCAAGGACGACAAAGATATAGTTCTATAAATCGTTCTAAAGATAAAAGAATAGCAGAGTCCACACCAGAACTATAACAATAACAGCACTAGGCATATGACGGTATCAAATTTTCATGTTGCGATTAATTGCTGAAGGTTCCTGAAATGTGTGGGGCTCAAAAATAATTGTCATAAGGAACTCATTTATAAAGATTTTTCTATTTTTTTTTAAATATTTTTTAAATGTGTTGATAATGACGACTGTAAACACTTCAGTGCCCCCCGAAGGCTTCTTGTTTATGTGTGTGTGTGTGTGTGTGTATGTATGTATATATATATGTACTTGTTTTGACTATACTTGTTTTCACTTATATTTTAAAATACTTTCACAACCCACTGCAGTAGTGAGGGCATTTGACTGGTCCTTTGAATATAGTTATAATTCTTGGTGTGAACGGGCCTTAAACTTGATTCTAAAATAAACGGTTGTTATTGCACCTAAATTTTAAGTATCATTCAAATTTGACAATTCTCAATTATAATTTTGATAGCACAGCAAAAACTAATAGCCTATTTAATATAAAGTTCAAACTTTACTTAAGACTAGTAAATAGTCAGTAAAAAAAAAAAAGAACAAAAATAATTTTCAAGCAACTGCAAAAATAAATGCAATGGAACAAAGATACAAGAGACAGCTTTAAGTTTTAAATGTATGTCGAACAGTATTCAGTTAAAAAAAAGCCTACAAAACCTCAGTTTACATTGGACAGTTCTTTATCGTATATTGTTTTATCATGTTACATGTATAAAGCTTATTTGAGGATATATAGTGACTCCTTTCCCCCTCCTATAAACGCTTTGCTTTCCTAAAACTCCAAAACATTGTCTGGTACAGCTGGAGGTCTGCTGCCTTCTAGACTTTAAACTCCCCTAGTATTGCTGACACTGTTCTGTGAACTACACTATACTACCTTAGCTTGCCCTGTATTATTATGTCTAATTTGTCCTGTATTATGTATAATTTGCACTGTATATTTTTACAACTTCCCTCTCAGTTTCCTGTCTGCACTTGCGTCTCTGACTCTCATTTTGTTCAACAATTGGAAAGAAAAACAAACATGAACTTTAACTACAGAACTGCTCTGATAAGACACAGACAATATGGTTCCACATATTAAAACAGTGACTGCAGAGACAAAGAGTAATACTTATGCAACAGTGCGTCTTAAGCAACAGTACACGGCCAGGAGTGTGTCTGTACATGTTGATGTCAACAGTTCAGCCCCAGGTGCTGAAATGAACATGTTTAATGATGGGAATGACACCAGAGGGGAAAACCTAAATCTTCTGTTGACTAATCACACTCTATTTTCAGGTGCCATTTACATACCAGAGGAAAAACGTTATTACAAAGCTTTTTCAGTTTAACAGGAAAGCTGGACTGCACTGCAAACCATTTTTACTTCATACTCCCAAATCAGGGCTAAAAAGACGAAAGGCAAAAGGCTTTAGAGATTATTTGATAGCAAGTTTCCAGTTACCTGATTTTAAGAAGGGCTTTGTGCACGTGAATACACTTGCCATCAACCAGGAACTTTAGGTCAGAGATTTCTGGGCTGTCAAACTCTCGCTTTAGGGACTGGGCAACAGTCAGGTAGTCGTCTCCATCTAATGAGCAGAAAAGAGTCAGAAAATACAACATAAAATAATACATCTCAAAGTTAAGCATCCTGTTAGGAGATGAAGGGTTGTAGTTGGGTTCCACATATATATACATAAAAAGTTGTGTTATTATCGCATTGCACCAATCAGTAACAATACAAAACTGATAATAAGAAAAAAGTGGCTATTTGGACTAAGTGTAAATAGAGATAGATGCTATTTACATTAAGTGTAAATAGTAACAAAAAGTATTTTCTTTACACTAAGTGAAAATAGCAGTATTTTATATGCACTCAATCGTTGTGAAAAATGTAAACAGTTGTTAGATGCTATTTATAGTAGCAGATATTATTTGCACCTCAGTGTATTCATTGTAGTACATTATAAAACAGTATGCAATAATAACAGCATATTCAGCGTATATGATTATATTTATTAAAATATTAAATTATGCTGATTTTTTGGGACATTACTTGTACTTGACATTAGCCCCTTTCACACATACAGTCTTCACTGGTATTGGTATGTGTGAACAGGACCTTTTCAAAAATACTGGTAAATTGGTCCTGGCAATTTTACAGTAAGGGAAGTTGCTTGCCATTGCTTGTGTGAACAGCACATGTGTGTATTTATAAGTAAAGTAATTTTACGGTAATTTACCAGTATTGCTGTGTGAAAGGGGCCATTACCTCCCCTACACTTACCCCTAACCCTACCCATTGAACACTGTCTTTACTCCCAATATTAAATGCACATTAGGCACTTTATTTCTACTTTTCTTAATTTTTATTTAAAATAAAGTCCTCTCTGAGATGAAATGCGATGGGAAAAGGTTGTTCGGAAAAAGGTGGATTCTAACTCTGGTCAGTCACGTCAAAAGTTAATGGCACTCGCCTTACTCTCCACACCACTGATCCTGTTATCAGCTGGATTTCTTTTGTAGTTTTGTCTGGCTCAGTCTCACAATGGTGCGTAGAGCTGGAGTAAATGGCATCTGCCAAGAAGATGGGCTATTGGCACTTGGTGTAATTAAACACAACGTATACATAAACAGTAAGTAGTTGATAGACCCTTTTCACTGACTGTGATGACACATTTCCACAGTTATCAACATCACAAATCTAGTAAAGTCTGTAATGTTTTCATTTTTTTTAAATGAAATACACATTTATAATACTATACTTTGTGTTATATTACCTTGGCAGTAAATGACAAAAAATTTTTAATACAATACAACGTTTCTAATACAACGGCTGAGTGAGTGATAGCAAATTCGACATTATTCTCTCTTCTGACTGCAATAATCTCTATATTTTTGTCCCTCTTTTGGAAAGTTGAGGAAAAGCTATTGCGGATACTTTCTTTTGCTTTTAGAGCAAAGGCAAACACAAAAATTATATTTGCTGTCATCTCACATTCAGCACTATAGAAGTGTACCAAACTGTGAAGACTTCCTCTTCTGAGAACCCTGGAAATGTGAAATGGGTCCATTATCACCTCATTTGAATTTTGTAGAAATATTACTTATATGGATAAAGATAATTGATATTAATTCTTAATAATATAATATAATAATAATTTAATATAATAATGAGAATTTTAGTCTACAGCCTAATTCATTGAAGTCTAGCTTTAAAGATCATGCCAATCTCCACAGTGTTGAGTTTTTGCATGCTGGTAGATGCTAACTAGGTAACGTTGGCTATAACATTAGCCAGCTTTCAACCTAACATTAACATTCACAGATGCTGACAGACACAACCAAAACTAAAATGCTGTAATACTGGCCCATCTGGTAGCACTTCATTTTACAGTACGTGTACTTTTCTGGTACATATATAGTAATTATGTTGTACATACAGGTAAAAGCATGGTACAAGATACTTCTTGAGTACTGGATGATATACTATTGCGGTTCAACTTGCCTAATCTTTACTCGAGTCAAGTCAAGTCACCTTTATTTATATAGCGCTTTTTACAATGCAGATTGTGTCAAAGCAGCTTTACATTGATAACTGGTACATAATTTTGGCTGCACAGCAGCTCTTAAAGAATAGTGTCAATGCAGGCAGATCAGAAGCACTGTTGATTAAATGTCAAGAATACTGTTGAATATCAAATGTCAAGTCAAATGTCAAGTGTCCCCAACTAAGCAAGCTAAAGGCGACAGCGGCAAGGAACCCAAACTCCATCAGGTGGCATCAGGTGGCAAATAGGTGTTAAAATGGAGAAAAAAACCTTGGGAGAAACCAGGCTTAGTCAGGGGGCCAGTTCCCCTCTGGCGAACAGTGCTTTGTTACGAATCAGGTTGCTATCATAAGTCTGATAGGATTTCAACAATTAAAGTGTTTATTTCAGTTCCATCCAGTTGAGGATCGTATTCAGTAATTATGGACAATGTTTCACTTAACTGATTGGTCCAATAGGGTTTTTTTGATTTTTTGATGACATACATACATACAGATCAGTAACACTACAACTCTGTACTTGGTATACTCAGCCTTGCTTTTGACACTTGATAAGTATTAACACTAATACTTATTCATAATAAGTATTATGAAGTGCTGTATGGTTACTGCAGTGTATCATTTTGGTAAGCACATTCGTTTCACAATAGTTACGTAAGTTATGTGTACACACTGTGAGTAAAACATAGTTACCATGTATATACCACTAGTAACTAATGTGTCTTGCTAGTTACCACACATAAGTGCCTGTTCTTACCCACACTTGTCCATAAGAACAACTGTAGCGTCTGTCCAAGAATCAGTCTTAGCCAACCAACTTTGGAATTTTCAGAATGCTTTTAGCCTGCTGAACTGTGTTTGTAAATCTCACATCGGCTCCGGCCGGTCTGAGAAAGACGAGCACTTTGGCACCTTCATGGACCCTCTGAGGTTAAACAGAGAACCCCATTACCTAGCTCTTGGGACATCAAAGGGGCCCTCATGCAGATTAAAGGCCAGACTAGCCAAATACCACACACACACGGACACACACAGACACACAAACATGCATTGAAGACTGTATGTGTAAAATATAATTATGCCTAAATGTAACCCGTTGTGTATGCCAAGTGCATGCATGTTTTCCTAGTGTTTAGACTTAGTTTAAATGACTGTAGTTGTGCTAGTTTCATTTCTAACGATTCCATTTGATTGTAAACTATAACTTCTTTTATATTTTTTTCTTACATGACAATCTTGGTCTCTATGTAAAGCTCTCTGTAAGCCTCATTCACCAATGTATGTTACATAACTGTAAAATGCATTGTTCTATTTTTAATGGTACTGTGAAGAAAGTACTATCCGATCTGATACCTCATAAATTATGCAAATCCAGCCAGGAGACAAGACAAAGAAAACTTTGCCTGCCAAACATTGCACCCTGACTATTGGTTGTTTCAAAGAAGGAGGTGTGTTAGCTTGGTTTTCCATAAAAGCAACAACACGCAACTTTTCCTTTGTCTCTCGATTGCCTCTGAACTGCCTCAGGCGACAGCGCTCCCATCACGCGTCTCAACTTCTTCCGGGACGACCATTTCCTTGGACTCTCTCTCTCTTCTCTCTCTTTTCGGTTATTTTACTCGTCAGTTAAACCTCGTTTGAAAACCCCGCCAGAGCAAACCCTCTCGGACAGGACCAATCGATCCAAGCCACGCGCAGTGAAACTCTACTGCACACTGACTTGAACCTATATGCAAGTATTAATTTCTTTGAAATTCCTTTAAACTGATTTCTGTGCTGGCTCTCAAAGGGTTAACTGTTGTAATTTGCCAATCTTTGATCACCTCTCTTTTCCTGCCTTTACTTTCGCTCTTGTATATATGTGTGTATATTTAGACTAGGGCTGCACGATTAATCGCATGCGATTGTCACGCGCATTTCGTCAGTAAAGCCGGTTCCCTGATTACCGCTAAATCGCCATCACCTGCTTTCAAATGGAGCGGCATTTAATAGACAGAACCGTAGATCACTGACAAGCTACGCAATATCGCGTTCATTATCGAAGGCGATTCATCTGCGATATGAACGCGATATTGCGTGGCTTGTCAGTGATCTACGGCTTTGTCTATTAAATGCCGCTCCATTTGAAAGCAGGTGATGGCGATTTAGCGGTAATCAGGGAACCGGCTTTACTGACGAAATGCGCGTGACAATCGCATGCGATTAATAGTGCAGCCCTAATTTAGACGTATAACCTCTGTAGTAGTAGTTTTCATATATTAAATACATTATATCCATGCTCGATTGTTCTGCTGCTCATTCAACAAAAACCAGGTCACTTTAACATTTTTTTTCAATCCAGCACCATCGCTTACGCTTTGATGCTATAATAGGAGGTTTATTCTCATGGCCAGAGAATAACATTTCCTTTTTAATAGTCTGTGGTAAAACAACAGTTTGCTGGACAAACTGGAATAGTTTCTCTAAACAACTATTAAGCTAGAACTGATCATATACGTAATTGATTATAATTCGTTGTAATTAATTCACATATATACGCATAATTCCCTCTTGGGTCGGTATATGTATTATAATTAATCATAAAGCTTTATGATTTATTATATTAATATATTACACCCATAAATTGATAAAAAAAAAACTGTACAAAATCGCTACAAACATAGTTACCATGCACATACCATTAGTAAGTACAATAATGTGTCTGTTAGTTACCATATACGGACATTATAAGTAAGTGCCTGTTATTACTCAACACTTGTCTATAGGTACAAAGAAGTTACCATGTTTGTTCCATTGGAAAGTACAGCAGTGTTTCTTATTAGTTTCCAGAGTACATACATGTCAGGTAAGTACCTTGTGTTACCACTCATTTACTTGTATGCACAACATAATTACTATATATGTACCAGGAAAGTACACGTACTGTAAAATAAAGTGCTACCGCTCATCTCAAAGCTGGTTGGTTTGGACCAAAACTGTTTAGTGAAGAATTTGTGGGCGACCACCATTGGGCACTAAACACAATTATGCTGTAAACATTAACAAGAGCTTTACCATCCAGTGAGAAAGCTAATATTGGAACAACGCTCTTACCCACAGACAGGAGATGCCAGGTGACCGCCGGTGTGGCGAAGCAGGCGAAGACATCGTCAGTGCTGGTGAAGTGTGTGAGGTGAGGGTAAGCCACGGCCTGACCTCGACACTGACCCCACATCAGCACCTGACCGCTCTGTGTTTTCGCCGCCGATGTGTGACTGGTGTGACATGCAGCAACCTCCACCATTCTGCAGGAGACAAAGCAGGTGACACAGACGCTGTTGTTATATCATTAAAAGCATGTGAAAAGTTATGTTTGATGCATAAGAAAAAAGACATTTTGACTGGGAAACGGTAAAATAATTAATGTTTTATGTTACTGATACATTATTCAAAAACTCTGATGGTCCAGAAGACAGTGGAGATGTGTGCTGTGGTCAGATGAGTCCACGTTTCAGAGTTCCCATTCTCAAAGACGAATGAGTTCTCCAGACTTTCATCAGTGACAGGTGCAAAAGCAAACATCTGTCATGGTATGGGGGTGCATCATTGCAAACGGTATAAGTCACTTGCATATGTGTGAAAGTATCATTGACGTGGAGGCGTACATTGGGTGTATATTGGGAATGTACAGAGACATAAACTGCCACACGGCTCCGGCGGGTTAAAAAAGGCCTTCTGAAGCAAAGCGTGTAAGAAAAATCCATATTTAAAGGATTAGTTCACTTTTAAATAAACTTTTTCTGATAATTTACTCACCCCCATGTCATCCAAGATGTCCATGTCTTTCTTTCTTCAGTCGAAAAGAAATTCAAGTTTTTGATGAAAACATTCCAGGATTTTTTCCATATAGTAGACTTCAATGGGCACCAAACAGTTGAAGGTCAAAATTAGTTTCACTGCAGCTTCAAATTGTTCTACATGATCCCAGATGAGAAATAAGGGTCTTATCTAGTGAAACCATTGTTCATTTTCTGAAAAAAACTGAAAATTATATAAGTTTTAACCATAAATGCTTATCTTGAACTAGCTCTCTTCTTCTTCTTTATTAGAATTCCGGCAGTGTAGACACTGCTAAGTGTATTACTGCCCTCCACAGGTAAAAGTTTTGAACTAATTTTTATATGCAATATGCTAGTATATAACAATTAGTTCAAACTTTGACCTGTGGAGGGCAGTAATA
>RJVU01001449.1:440278-485135 GCA_003731715.1 Anabarilius grahami | reverse complement strand
TTTTCATACAGATTACATAAACACAGAATGTTTGTTTTCGATTTGACTTACACGATTTAAAACCTGACATTTCAAAGTTTTTTTAGACACAAGTGTCATTTTTTTGTGATAAGAATTCACTAAGTTACAGTTCATTTTCTGAGAACTATCAGATTGGAGTTCGTTCAGAGGGAGACGAGAGATCACGCATCATGTTAGTTTTCTTTATTTGACAAAAAGCACAACATTTTGTTTTTACTCTGAGTGTATACAAATAAAAGAAGACATTCTATAGTTTCAATTGATATATTACTTATGTCTCTATGACAAAAAATGACGGAGTATTTTAAGTCTGTTTTACTGCAATGTGAAAAAAATCCTGCAAAACGCGCATGTGCGTTTTCAGACCTCAGAGTGTTAACCCCCGGAGCCATGTGGAGTACGTTTATGATGGATGGATGCACTTTTTTCGAGCTTTAAACAGGTGGTTTCCGTGCACTGCCATTATTATTAATATAACTCCAATTGTATTCGTCTGAAAGAATAAAGTCATATACACCTAGGATGGCTTGAGGGTGAGTAAATCATGGGGTAATTTTAATTTTAAAGTGAACTAATCCTTTAAACAAAGGTTCAAGAAATTAACAAATCACAGATTCTTAAATTTTATTTCATTTTACAAAATGTCCCAACTTTTCTAGAAAATGGGGTTGTATATGTTGATATATTTTCAAATGGAAGGTAGAGGAAAATGGTAGGCCATGTCTCAAGAATCAAAAAGTGCAGAAACAAACTGATCTTTAGTGTTTTAAGCTTAAGTTCAAGTTGTTAACTAAACAGACTTTTTTTTAATCCCAACTGAAGAGCTTTCTCAGTTTCCCACAATTCTTGAGTGAACGCCCACGTGTGATGACAGTTCCTGTTAATGTGCTTCCTTAAACGTTCCTAGCTTAACCACATACTTCACTCGACCTTTTCGTACTCAATTTGATTGTAAAGTGTCTTTGTTAAATGTTAAGGAAATGCATGAATACCACCATGATGAACTGTCAACCAGATGTATTCAAATGCACAGAAAACCAGGTGAAATGACAGGCAAATTATTTCCACCATATCAACTGTCTCTGCTAAATCAGTCAGGTAGGAAGCCGTGATGTGAATCTCACCTCTCCTTGTCCATGTTGATGAGGGTGGGCACAGCCTGATTGCTCTTGTTGCCTGTACCCAGCTGCCCATAGGAGTTAGCACCCCAAGAGTAAACAAATCCCTCGTCTGTAAGAGCCAACGTGTGTGCGTATCCACATGCAACCTGTGGAGAGAAAACCTTATTTGTTATTTGCTGGCGTATTAGTCATCTATGATACATTTATTGCGCAGCTGAATGTTTATAATAACATGGGGTAATTGAGATAAATCTGAGTAGTGTTTGGCTATTCATGTGGTTAAAAAAGGGCAGTCACGTGCTGTTTCAAAGCCACTGATATGACTGACTAGACTGGGTAAACCCAGCCTGATCTGCCGGCGATTTGATTTCGCCCGGCAACTCAGTCTGGAAACCCGTACATTCATTTCTACTGCTTCTGTTACACTTTTGCGGGAACCAATCACAGACTGGCTTATCCACCTTGCTCGGTATTGGCAGGTATAACACGATGACGATGTGACGGCAAGCAGCTTTTTGTTTACATTGAACATGGCGGCCACCGAAGCGCAGCAACCAGTTGATGCCGCTGTCGATGCTGTTTTAAAAGATTTCAAAGGCAAGTTTTCTTTGAAAACGGAACAGAGACTTGCCCTGGAACAATTCATAAAAAAGAAGGATGCGTTTGCCTTACTACCGGCCGACTTTGGTAAAAGCCTAATTTACCAGCTAGCCCTGCTGCAAAGCACGTCACCCGGATCGTTGATCTGATTGGTTGAAGGACTATCCAATTGCTTGAATAATGCTCGTTGATCACGCCTCTTGTGCAGTAGAAAATACATAGCAGACTCTCCAGACCAATGTTCAATTTTAAATTGAGCTTGGTCTGGTGATAGCCAGACAAATGACTGACATGACCGTATACCAAAAATAGTGCTATTTCCTTTTGTTTGTCTATGGCCTTTAAATGGCTGATCATGAATGATTTCCTGGTACTAGACTTACTTAAATAAATATGGATAACAAAATAATTGACAGAGCACCAATAAAACAGAACATTACGAAATACAAATGAATGTATAAAAAAGGTACACCTAAATTTTTTTTTATGAAAATAGGTTTGTTGCCTTGGCATCTAACTGAAATAAAATCTGTTTAAGTTGTACTTAAGTACTAAAATTAATAAAACTAAAACTGAAATAAATATAAATTAAAGCTAAATAGACGCATTTAAAATAATAATAAAAAACTGACAAAAGTACATAAAATTACAAAAAATAATAGTAAAACAACACAGCATTTCACTTTATTATTACAATTATTATTTTGAATTAATGCAAAAAATTTTATATGCATAAAATTGAGACTTTGATGTGACTTGGCTTTAATAAAATTTATGTTATTCTTAGCATAAGATAATAATAAAACAAATAATAATAGCATCATTTCCTTGTTCGTTGCCAAGTAAAAGCTGTTCCCCAAGTTTTTCTCATGAAAGCCACCTAATTTCAGAAGTCTTGCTTGTCACCTGTATGATGTTGATTCCCTGTAAGGCAGCGATCCGGCAGGGGGTTTGCTGGTTGCCATTGTTGCCCAAACCGAGCTGCCCATTGCAGTTATAACCCCAGCCATATGTCTGTCAACACAGAGCCTTGAGTTAAACCCAGTGCTGATTACAGCATGTAAAGCACAGCAACAACAAAAACAACTACAATTATCATCTTACTACGTAAACATGAAAAAGTTAAACTTTCTGAAAAGAAAAACTCTCAACATTTGGTGTGAGAAAAGTATCATTGAAAAAAAACCACACTAACAATAGTAAAGAGTTTTAAAAATTCACCACTGCCATACTACTGAAAAACTAAATGAATGTAGCAAATAAATGTAAGTGTAATGGTAAATCTAAAAAGGTCCCACCTAATCACTGTTCTCGCGGTTTCTCGTGGTGTTTGTGTTTAAGATATAATTAGGCACAAAAATTAGCCTCCTGGCTGACAGCTGAGACAGTTACAATCACCGTTTGCCACATATAAAAACTGTTTGAATAACTGAACTAAATATCATGTCCCGACAGCATGCCAACATGTCCCAACTGCATGCTCACATTACTTAGTGCAAATTAATTATTAAAAAACAACAAATCATATTTATGCCCCATGACACATGCATAAATTCCATAATAAGGATAATAATATTTTATTTGATTAATGTGGTGGCTAATCCAGCAGATAGTTTTTAATAACAAAAATGCTCTATTTATATATTTATAAATATATACATATTTATATATATATTTATAAAGTGAGTATATTTTTGTTATTTGACATTTAATTATTGCAGGATTGTGTAATATTCTGAGTTTGCATTTAACTGTTTTCATTCATTTTGAGGAATACTACAATAACCATCATGTTTACACAGCGCACACAACGCCTCTGCACTTACTCACGATTTTTCTCAACATGAGGACAGAAGAGCTGTCAGTCAATAAATGAAAAAACAAAGTAACTTGCATTATTATCTGAAAAAAGTAATCCATGTTGTTTGTTGTAAATTTGAAAGTAAAGTAATGTGTTACTTTATTAGTTACTTAAAAAAGTTATCTAATTACATAACTCGTGTCACTTATAATGCGTTACCCCCAACACTGATAAAATATCACTTGACATTTTTTCAGTCAATTGTCATCTGTAGGTTTTGATTATACTCTTGTTGTTAATTTAAACTCACCTCTCCATTGTCCAGGACGGCCATAGAGCAGAGCTGTCCACAGGCGATGTTGACCACCACCTTGTTCTGCAGGCAGCTGCTGACCCTGCGTGGGGTGGGCTGGTTGGCCGTGGATCCGGAGCCCACCTGTCCGGAGTTGTTGTAGCCCCAGGCAAACACCTGAGCACAAGAGACGACAGGAATTTTGAAAAAAGTTTTGAAAATTGTAAATAATTATTAAAGGTGCAATATGTATGAATTTTGCAGTAAAATATCCAAAAACCACTAGGCCAGTGTTATATATTTTGTTTACTTGAATACTTACAACATCCCAAATGTTAATCCCAAATGGTTGTACATCCCAAATGTACAACTATTTGTAAATCGTGAGAAAATTGCAATTTTAACCAAGGCTCCGGGACGTGTGAGGAGTCGCCTGTAAATTCATACCCACGTTACCCTCGGTTTCCGGTTTTATTTTGTAGAAACCATGGAAACACCAAAGACACTTTAATATTTACATGTTTTAATAGACAAGGGAACAACTGTTTTGATATATTTATAGGCAGAAAACTAAATATTGTTATATAGCTCAATACGTTTATTCTTGTTTAAATCTAATTTTCTTTATTTTTTTGCGAGTACCATGCTTTTACCATGCCTCAGAGAAAAACACTATTTTGTGAAGTAGCTAACATAGCATAATCAGATGCAGCTTTATTTTTACTAACAGTAATACAGCATTTTCTCCATCATACAATGTGTTTTTAAATTAATTGCATGCCATTTATCAACACAAGCCTCCAGCATTTAATATGATATTCTAAAATCGATCTAGCTTACTGCAGTGTGTAACAGTGTCTCACAGCAGCCGCCGAGCGAACGCACAGAGTAACGTTATAACATTTTCAACACTCTCAAATGTATCTAATATGATAAACATAGCTGCGTTACCTCATACTCATGACCGGAAAAGCAGAGGCTGCACCGGCGACTGTGCATAATAAAAGTTCCACTGCTCGCGGCGTGTGTTGCGCAATCGCTCCAGCGGCCTCGTTCAGCTCCCACAACACTCAGTCCTGCTGTGCTTCATACTACAGTAACGTTAACAATCGCATCCATGAACATAATTTCTGCCCGAGTCCTATCTCGATTTATTTCCACCGGCTGTGATGTGAAGACCACATGTCCCAAGATTCCGCACTCAAACTTGGAGTCACCAAGCTACGCCTTTGTTATGAATAGGTCTCTTGCGACCTCTAGCTTTTGCAGCTTTAAAGTAAATTATAGGCTATAAAAAAGAAAGAACAATAGCATGAAATAATATGAATGCAGACACCTGTAAATGTGCATATCATTGCTGTTTTCATAAATCATTACTATTGGTCACAATCTGTGGGTTTTGCAAATATTGAACCTATGAAAAGTATTAAAAAGAACTTGCGTCTAAACCTCGTAACCACTGAATCCTCAAACTTGTTGGTCAAACCTCGTAATTCCACCTCTATCATGAATGAAGTGCCATTTTGGAGCGTCTCTGCTTGTTTGCAATGCAAGAGTAAATAAAGAACTGGTTGTTTGAGTACTGCATTTTCCTTACTCAAGAAACACTATATATATTATATAATTAGTGCATTAGATATATAATCTTATTTCAAACTGAAAACAAGACTATAATTTTTACTTGTCTAGAAAATGCTTCTTGATTTAAGAATTTTTATATATTTGGACTAGAAACAAGACAAAAACTCTAAGTAAGAAAAGCATTTTTTGCAGTGCATGAATTATGGTGACAGAGGTATGGATGGCATGTTGTTTTTAAAGACTACATTCTTTTATTGTTAACTTTGTGTAAAAGGCACATTCGTGAACAGTGTATGTCATTGTTGTCTCCTGCAGTTTTATCCCATCTCTACGTTAGACAACAGCCACTCCTTCAGAAATGCCTTAAGCGGGGATGCAAGATGACGCCGTAGAGTGAACACTCGTTTTGCGAGCTGCGCGATTAGTCTCAGTTATCTATAAAAATTTCATTTTCATCTAGACAGAAGATTAGCTCAGTGACAAACTTTACCTTTATAGAATGAGTCTGAACAATTATTTTAACAAATCGCCAGGTATTTTGTTGAGGAGTGTGAAAAAAGCAGCACCGAGAAGCACCCAAAGATCGGCCGCCATGGCCACGGATAATACATCAGCTACAGACCGGTTAGTCCACGATGAAGAGGCAGAGAAACTGACTGCTGACGTCCCTACTAACAATCTTTCTACCGACCCTAACCTTATTCAAGCTATGAAGAGCATGGCGGATGACATAGTTGCAGTGATTGATGTTAAGATCTCAATGGTTCTCGAAGCGATTGATAACCAGTCGTCTAAAATTCAAAGTATTGTACAGCGAGTCCAAGAAGCAGAGGACAGAATCGAAGTGACGGAAACTACATGTACCACTAATGAAACCAAGATTTAGTATTTGGCAAAACAAATACGTGACTTGACTGAGCAAGTAGACGACTTGGAAAATTGCGGAAGGAGATGTAATGTACGCATCATTGGCTTACCGGAGGATACCGAGGGATCGAACCCGCTCAAATTCTTTGAAAAACTGATTCTGGAATACCTTTACCTGGACACGAAAGAGGGCAAATTGAAACTGGAAAGAGCTCACCGCTCCCTTGCTCAAAATCCGGTTCAGGGCCGCCGTCCTCAACCTGTCATCGTTCTGTTTCATAATTTCCAAGACAAACAAAGAGTGATGGCAGCCGCCAGTAAGCGCTTCACGCTCAACAGTAAGCAAGCATTTTCACAGGACGCAGTCACCCTGAGAATTTCTTTTTTTTAACGATTATTCAGCGGCTGTGGTGCAGAAGAGAAGAGTGTTCAACGAGGTTAAAATTCGTCTTCGTGAGCTACAGATGGACTAAGCGCTGCTTAACCCTGCCACACATAGCGTCAAAGTCGGCCATGCGCGCAAAAAGTTTGCTTCTCCAGAGGAAAAGGCTTTTCTTGATTCTCAATAAGTGCCAACGTGAATGCGGTGTAACCTTTCGGTGGTCATGGTTTGGAGTTATGTTTGTTCTGTCTTATTACTGCTTTTAGAAGAGACTGACTGCGCAGTTCTGCAGGTGACTGATTTACAGTGTGCTGACTTTCGGTGAAGATGGTGTTTTGAGAAGTTTGTATCTCTCTTCACAACAAGGTTTGGTTGGAAGCCCTTGTGAGATGGATGTAAGGGTGATTTCCCCTGCTTTCTATTTTTTGTTATTTGTTTTGGATTTGTATTATAGTTTTGATAAATGTTTCGGTTCCTGTTTAGCTCAGCATATTTCTGTTTTAGGTCACTGTATATATTACTTAAAGATGTTCAGGTACAGTTGCTTCTGGATTGAGGTTTATGATAATGGGTAACACACTACATATTTGTACTTTGAATGTTAAGGGAATTCATAATCCCATAAAGAGGAAGAAGGTCCTATCTTATATTAGAAAAGAGAGGATTGGTATAGCTTTTTTACAAGAAACACATTTAGACAAACAGGAACATCTAAAGGTAAAACAGGGGGATATAATCAAGTATATTACTCATCTTTTTCATCTAAGAGTAGAGGGGTAGCAGTGCTGATCAGAAAAGACATTCCTCTGAATGTTGTTAAATTGACAGAAGATAACAGAGGCCGTTTTGTTATTATAAATGGCACCTTATATGGCAAGTCTAATTCTTTGTTTAATATATATTATCCTCCAGGGCAAAGACTGTGCATTGTGTAGTGTTAATTTGTGAAGTTAGAGCATTAAACAGTTTTTCACCAATTTTCTGTTCAGGATTTTTTGGGCAGAACCAAAATGGGGATCCGATGACGCACTGGAGCCCCCGAGCATGGCCCCGCCCCAAACACTATATAACTGTCGATGGCGCACAGAGCGTGGCGCCGCCCCTAATGCTACAGCAGCTAACCCTTTGCACATTTAGCTAGTAATGCCTTCATCACGCAAATGCATATTACATGGTTGTTATAATATACGACATTTTTATAATGTCTGGAAGCCTTATATCAGAATAGGGATTGATGTGTCAACTATCTTGATGAAGAGTTTTCCTATTCATGTACCCCAAGTGAGTGCATGAATTTTCAAACTTTGTTTTGTACTACCACTGTGTTTTTAGAGTGGTTATCCACTTAATTTTCGAGTATCTAATTTTTCTTTTCCTTTTTAGTGACCTAGGAAAAATCAGCTTATTGTTACTTTGCCATTACCCCTTTTTGTTTTTCCTCCATCTTCTTCTTCAATGATTATGGTTTATATTCATGTGTGTTTTGTTTAAGTTGGAAAATGTTCAATAAATATACCGTTTAAAAAAGAAAAAAGAAAGAAAAAAGAAATGCCTTAAGAACTCCCAACTATGGCTTCTTGCAGGTACACTCAGTTTTGAAGTTCAGCCAACTATGAAGATGCACAGCTGCTCCGTCAGTACCATGAAAGCATCCTTACTGTCTTGTTCGAGATAGTAATTTTCAAGAACAGTGAATTCTTGGGAATTTTTCCATACCTGTATCTCCATGGGAAAATGTTTCTTTGGAAATGCACCAACACAAATTATTTTGGAATCATGATAAATAAGTGCAAACAGGTTTAATCACCCATTTTCTTTAATTTTCATATATAAATGAAGTACTCAATTTGAGAGTTGACTATTTCCAAAGTTGAATACTCAAGCAAATTATCTTTTTTATTAACTTAAATTTTTTAAATTTTGTTTTTCCATTTTTCACATTATATGAAAAAACTGAAGTAGTAAGTAAAAAAAAAATTAAAGGCCAATTCACACTGCACCGACAGACGCTGACCAACATGGACAATCACAAGATTACAGTATGTCACTTCTCAGACATTTCATGACCTGACAAGAGACGATTTAACATGTTCAAACGATGGAAACAAGCTCTGAGTCTCTGAAAGATGATCACTGATTCGAGAAATCCCAACAAAGTGTCTGACACCATCTGATGGTGCAGTGAGAATTGGCCTTAACAGAACAGCGGTTTTGCATTGTTAATGTCTGTTCACTCCAGTCCAAACAGTGAAACACCAAAGTACTGGGGGCCAGTAGAAAATTTAAGAGAAAGCCATTTTAGAAAAATCACAAAATAAGCTAATTTAATTATGTTTAGTATGTTTTATTAAGAAAATAAAGTAAATTTTTATCCAAAAATCTGACCTCCGAGTTATGGTTACTTCTATTTATAGACTCTTAAGGCCCCGATATACTTCAAACGAAATCGAAGAACGAACTGATGTGATGTCATTTCGAACAAAATCAGGCTATAACGAAGTTTGTTTTGTGTTCTTTTTGGAAGTTCGAAATGGCTTCGAAACTTTCAGGAAAAGTTTCCTTCAGGTGCAAAACACCTTCATGCCACCATTGGTCAGTGACAATAACGTAACAGGAGGTGTGCGCTGAGGCTCCGCCTTCATTCGCGTAGAAGTGTTCTCTGACTCATTTGATCTGTTGAGTTCGTTGAGGTAAGATCTCCACGGGTGAAAACATTAACACAATGGATAGCCACTTTATAGTAGAAAATGAAGTTGTGCTTCTGATGAAATGAGGCACTGACACTGTTTTTTGATACTGTAAAGCTGTTTGATTTGAAGCAATCTATTGAATAAACATCTATTCTATATGCTCTATATATAAACGACATGACTGGAGTGCTAATTTGCAGAGCTCGTGCTAACATGAGGTTGATATAAATTGCACTCGATATAAATTCTGTTTTGGTCTGACCGCTTTGATAGGATTTTGCATGGTTTATGTGAATTTCTCCCAAAAACAAGCGCAAGTTGAAAGCCATCGGTATGGAGTTAGGCTGTGCCATACGAACACCTTCTGCAGTGAAAACCCAGCGCTGGTTGCCTCACATTTACAGGGCCCTTTCTGTTTTTCATGCATCTGATGTCACTACAGGCCAGAGTCAATATACAGCTCTGCACCTCCACATGCAACACCTTGCTGCCTCATCCAAAAACACTGAAATAAGAGGAAGAGCAAAACACATCTCACAACAAATGGAAAAGTTGCCTTTTGTGGTGTTTTGTCTCTTTCTCCATGACCTGTTTGGAGAAATCTCGAAGTTGAGTCTTATGCTTCAGAAAAACTGTTATTCTTCCTCAGGCTATAGCAGCTATTGATTCCTGTGTTTGTACAATCAAGGGAATGAAGGACAAACCAGTGAGAAATGGAAAGTTGGAGGAATTTCTCAATTACACAAACTTAAATTCAGTTTCTCAGCATTAAAATGTGGTGGAGCAGGACAAAGCTCAAAGAGAAAAAGAAGGTGACAGAAGAAAGCAGCCTCATCTGACTACACAGGCATTGTGATCTACCAGGTTTCAGTCAAGAACTAAACCACCTCATTGGCGAAACTGTAGACATTACAGTTAAGGAACTTGAAAGGAGGTTTGAAATGATGAGAGACAACAAAAACAGCACAAAAACACAAAAAGGGCAGTGTTTTTACCCACTTACATCAACTCGGATGAACAGAGCTTACTCAGATTCATGTACATTGTTTTAAGGGCACGGTGAGGAATAATTCTGGAAGAATTTACCTCAGAAGAAGAGCGTGACTTTCAGTTTCATTTGGATGATCGACTTTATCAAGCCGATGATTGTGAATGGTAAGATTTTTTATATTTAAGTTCTTTATTCTAATCGCGATATAGTGTCTATGAATATTAAACTGAAAAAAAGACTTTAAATATGAATCCTGCACGTTCTGTGTGTCTCTGTGTGAATGAATGGGGCAGACGTGCGGTTTTGTTTAGGCTATAACATATTACATTAGTACACATGCCATATTGGCTTTTTTTTTTGACCTGTTTTGGACAGATTACAAAGTGTTTACTGTGAAATAGCCTAGCGCCACATCAATGTAGCTTTTGCTCACAATGAATGATGAAAATTCAGCTTTGCATCACAGAAGTAAATTATATTTTAAAGTATATTAAAATAGAAAACCAATATTTTAAATTGTAATAATATTTCACAATATTGCTGTTTTTTTCTGTATTTTTGGCCACGTACACACTGCAGCTAAATTCGGTTGTCAGTTCACCTTTTAGTGCTTAATTGCGTTCTGTACACACACAGTTCAGTAAAATACGGGAGTGACAACCGCATTCTACAACCAAATTAACTATGCAGTGTGTACGGAACCGAACTGAACATCTAGTTGTTAATGACGTTTTTTAACCTTCATCGGAGATGTGTCTCTCTTCTGTATGCGCCGTCAATCACAGGGAAAGCACGAGCCTTTTCTCATTCGAGTTGCTAGATCTTGCTAGAAAAATTAGCGAACAAGAATAAGCCCATAATAAATCTAAATAAATCCAAATGCTTTATGCTGAAAATAATACCAAAATATCGTGATTCGTGTCTGCTCACTTTAATAACTCAATAAACCCCTTCGCTTTATGAGACAAGCTTAAACAACAAGCCCAAATACACTTATAATGAGTGACCATGGCAACACACAAAGAGCGCGCTCTGTGTGAAACAGGCCGTACAAGCATAAACAAAACACGACGCCTCCGTCGACTGTGTTTAGTTAAATTGCTGGAAATAACAAGTATTTTGTCACTTTAATATTACTTTGGTCACGATAACTGATACCAAACACGAGAGACGCCAAAACGTCGCTATGGTTTCCAAGCTGTCAATCATCATATTTTCGAGAGTGAGTCGTGTTCCGTACACACATGTAACGATAATTAGGGGATTCACTCCCGCATTTAAATGCGGTTGTCACTCCTGAAACTTACAGTGTGTACATGGCCTTTGATCAAATAAATTCAAGCTTGATGAGAATGAGACTTCTTTCAAAAACATAAAAAATAGTAATGTGTCCAAAATTTCCTTCACATGATGTGCAATAATACGTGCATGCATGAGATCACAAAAATCATGTTTTCTGTTAGGAGTGGACATTATATTAAGGTTAACACAATAGTTGCTATGATTCTGTTATCAGCATGCTCACAGAGGGTTTTTTCTTTTATCTCACAGATTTGACAATCATAGTGACCAGATATTGGCCCACATTTGACATTTTGCATGAATATGATAGTGAGATCATTGACTGGAAGCAGGAAAGTTTTTTCTCCAGTGCATAGAAACACAAAACACCTTGGAAATGCCAGGTAAGTGATGTTCACTTATATCTTTGAAAATGATTTTTTTCCAGGTATAACTGTGTACTCAAAGTGTGCCTTTGACTCTTATTTATATTATTAACTACATTCTAAATAAACTACAAAATAAACTACTTTGTCCTCATGCTCTTTCTTGTAGTCCCCTCTGACATACCAGACTGAAAGGCTCATTTTGCAGCTCATTATGCGGGTCATTGTCTCCTCAGGTGTGAATCACAGCATTATTCAGGATAAATCACGCCTCCACGCATACTGTCTTGCTAAACAAAAAGTGTCTTACAAAATTTAAATCAATATATGTTTATGTGAATGAGTAGGTAGGATGATTTTCATTTTAAAGCAAACATTCTAGGCTTCAACATTCAGTACTCAGACATCTTGTGGACATAATTATTATGTGTATTGTGGGATTATTTCAGTGACTTAATTTTTTAGTTTTTTCAATAACCATGAATAAAATGTACAATAAATGTACATGTTTATCACATATTATGGTTGCCTAGTTCGTGCTGAATACAGTGTAATGACACTTTTGCCATTAATATGTTTATAAACAACTGAAAAGCACAAATGTCAGGGCATATCAAAACTTCTCCAGGGACCCAAAAACCCTCAGACCCCAGAGGGTTAAAGGACTAAAATTGTTGTATAAAGGAATATTCAGTATAATGATAATAATATACCAGTACTGTTAGAACTAATAGTAAAGCTGTTGTAATAAAAATGGCACTAGATATGCTAGGTATGATATAAATGCCTATTCAGCTTACTCCCAAACAACATATTTTGTTTGTATCTACACTTTTTATTTATTTATTTATTTTTTTACATGTTTTCTACTTGTACTTTTTTACATATCTTGTACAAACTCAAACTACTACTCTCTGCAAAAAAAAATTATATGGAAGCTTGTTTTTCGCCACGTAAAAAAAATTAGATTTTTTTTATCTCACAATTCTGACTTTATTTCTCAGAATTCCAAAATAAAAGTCTGAATTGTGAGATATAAACTCACAATTGTGAGAAAAAGATCAGAATTTTCAGCTGCATTTTTCTTAGAATTGCAAGTTTTCTTCCTCAGAATTGTGAGATAAACTCGCAATTGCAAGAAAAAAAGTCAGTTGTGAGATGAAAAAGTTGCAATTACCATTTTTATGTTTTATTCCGTGGTGGAAACAAGCTTCCATACTCTGGCGTGCATATTTACTATTGTGTAATGCACTTTGGTCAACATGTGTTTGTTTGTACAAGTCCCACTCTAATTTGTCTTAAGATCTATTTCCTCATGTTTGTTTGATAAATCATAACCAGCATGCAGCATATCTCTTTCTTACCTCTCCCTCTGTTGTGAGGGCTATGGTGTGGTGAGAGCCACAGGCCACCTCTGTCACCCTCTTGCTGATGAGGTTGGTGGAAACCAGGGCAGGAGTCAGGCCATGGTTGGTGGTGCCATTACCCAGCTGACTGTAACCATTGTGGCCCCAGGCATAAACTTCTCCATCTGCAGACACAAAGGACAAGATACACATATGAGGATGAATCACTAGCTCAAGTCCTTTACAAGGAAACAAGGAGACACTTACCAGAAAAGCAGATCTAGAATCTACTAAACAAGGCCACATAAAGGCAAATATTGGCTTTGGCGAGTAAGTACGATTGAACTTGAACAGCTGACGCACATGATTTAATTAATGACTCAGGCATAATGCTGACCATCTGAAAACATCTGTCTCAACTTTTACCTCATTGGAAATTTGATTTTGATCAGATATAAAAACATTCTGTTTTCCAAAACTCCATGTGTAGAATATTTCTCACATTAAGTCACAAACAAATACAGCATAATTAGATGGCATAAAGATTAAAGGGTTCCCCTAAACCTTCTAATTTATAGTTTTTATGGTTTCAGGGGTTAAAAGCGCTCCAAGATTTTCTGTTTGTCATAAAGTTCTTCATTCAGTCTTTTTATTTCTTCACATTTAGTTTTTGTAGACCGTCTTAGACTGTTTGACACTAGGATATTTCTGTAAAATGGTTATGATTATTTACAGTTGTGGTCAGAATTATTGGCACCCTTGATAAATATGATCAAAGATGACTGTACAAATACATCTGCATTAGGGCTGCACGATTAATCGCATGCGATTGTCACGCGCATTTCGTCAGTAAAGCCGGTTCCCTGATTACCGCTAAATCGGCATCACCTGCTTTCAGATGGAGCGGCATATAATATACAGAGCCGTAGATCACTGACAAGCCACGCAATATCGCGTTCATTATCGAAGGCGATTCATCTGCGATATGAACGCGATATTGCGTGGCTTGTCAGTGATCTACGGCTCTGTATATTATATGCCGCTCCATTTGAAAGCAGGTGATGGCAATTTAGCGGTAATCAGGGAACCGGCTTTACTGACGAAATGCGCGTGACAATCGCATGCGATATATCGTGCAGCCCTAATCTGCATTGTTTATCCTTTTGATCTTTAAAGGGATAGTTCACCCAAAAATGAAAATGAACCCATGATTTACTCACCCTCAAGAATAAAGGCCTTCTGAAGTGAAGCAATGCGTTTGTGTAAGAAAAATATCCATATTTAAAATTTTATAAACTGTAATCTCTAGCTTCCGCTGTCATATGCGCGTTCATGAGAGAGTGGCGTCCCAGCTTATGACATAGGACGCATGCGCAGTGTGTGCTCTGGTGACGAATACAGAAGCGCAAAGAAGAGAGCAAAACAAAACACCGGTCACAAATTAAAAGTACAAAACTAGGATTTTATGAGAAAAATGTCAGAGGTTTTCGATATAAGCCAAGAGAAGAGTTTGTTTTTTGCCCAGTCATATTTGTTTGAACCGGAGTATACCGACCAGGAACTCCGGGAGATGGAGGAGGCTGCAGCAGCAAAACAAACTGAAAAACTGTTGGCCGAGGCATGTTTATATTGTCAGAGTAAATGCCAATCACTAGCAAAAACCACGTTACCCAAACCCTGTAAGTCACATCACCAAAAACAGCAGGCTAAGAGGGGGACAACACACCCAGATATCGAGCAGTAAACAAACCGTGCAACTGATAGAGAGAGCGGTAACTCACCCATCAGACGAAAGTGGTGGAAGACGCAACAGGGTAGAGAGTTTGCAGCAGCCCGATGGCAAAACTTGCAGGCAGTAAAAATTGCAGTCAACAATCAAGTCTAAAGCACCAACAGTTGGAGTAATCCGAAAATCACAGTAATCCGATGGTGATATAGAAATACAAATAAAGCAGTAATCCAATCCGTGCAGCAAAACATACAAACAAACAATCCAGAAGCGGCAGCCAGTCACGCACACAGCGCTCTGCATCTCCCTTTGATGTCGGCGCACATAATCTCAAGACTTCAGCTTTGTTGAAGCAACCCGAATATTCACAAGATATCAGCATTTTAACACTAATAAAAAACGTAGAGTATAGCTCAAATAATTTGCTTCTTCACGTGGATTTCCTTTGCTGTACACAACTTGGTTCTCGCGAGACTAGCATATTCTCATCGGAGTTCAGGCTACACATGCGTCTTACGTCACAAGCTGGAACGCCACTCTCTTTACCTATAGTGCCTGATGAGTTTGGAGAACACCTGACAAGAGATCAGAGACCATTCCTTCATACAGAATCTCTCCAGATCCTTCAGATTCCCAGCTCCATGTTGGCCATGGCAGAAGCTTCATTTTGTGCTCAGTGACACATTTTTGTGTTGGTTTTGATGTTTGTTTTGGATCATTGTCCTGATGGAAGATCCAACCATGGCACATTATTGGATTTCTAGCAGGTTTTTATTTTTTATCTGTTGGCATTTGATAGGATCCATGATACCATGTATCTGAACAAGATGTCCAGGACCTCCAGCAAAACAAACAGGCCCACAGCATTAAAGATGCAGCAGTATATTTAACCCTGGGCATGGGGTACTTTTTATCCATGTGTGCACCAAACCCATCTGGTGGGTTTGCTGCCAAAAAGCTCTTTTTTTAGTTTCATCTGACCATAGAAGCTGGTCCCTTTTGAAGTTCCAGTCTTGTTTGACAACTGAATATGCTGGAGATTGTTTCTGGATAAGAGCAGAGGATTTTTCTTGAAACCCTCTTGAACAACTTGTGGGGATGTACGTGCTGTTTGATAATTCTTTTTAAGCTTTCTGAGACTCAAGACTCAACTAATCTCTGCAATTCTCCAGCTGTGATCCTTGGAGAGTCTTTGTCCACTCAAACCGCGCAATTCCTCCTCACCGCGCATTAGGACGATTTAGACACACGTTCTCTTCCAGGAAGATTTGTAACATCTTTAGTTGCCCTGATGGTGGAAATGGGGATTTTCAATGCTTTAGCTATTTTATTAAGTGATTAAGTGATTAAGTGAAGTGACATGTGGCCAAGTATGGTGACCCATACTCGGAATTTGTGCTCTGCATTTAACCCATCCAAGTGCACACACACAGCAGTGAACACACACACCGTGAACACACACCCGGAGCAGTGGGCAGCCATTGCTGCGGCGCCCGGGAAGCAGTTGGGGGTACGGTGCCTTGCTCAAGGGTCTCACCTCAGTCATGGTATTGAGGGTGGGGAGAGCGCTGGATATTCACTCCCCTCAACGACAATCCCTGCCGGACCTGAGACTCGAACCCATGACCTTTGGGTTACAAGTCCGACTCTCTATCCATTAGGCCACGACTGCCCCCTACAGTCTTTCTTACAGCCACTTTCTATGTGAAGCTCAACAATCTTTGCTGCACATCTGAACTGTATTCTTTGGTTTTACTCATTGTGATGAATGATTAAGGGAATTTAGCCTTTGTGTTTCCTCATGTTTATACTCCTGTGGAAAAGGAAGTCATGGCTGGACAACTTCATGTTCATGATCACCCTGGTGTGCTAAAAAAATGTAAATATGAATGGGAATATACTTCAGAAATATTTTACTCTTAAAATTCTAGGGGTGCCAATAACTGTGGCCAACGTGTTTTGGAGAAAAACATTTATTTCATAATGTGATGTATTTAATAATTATTAATTATTTAAGTCCTGGAAAACCCATAATATTTTTCCTTCAGAAGTCATTCTGATAGTTTATCCAACGTGTATATATTAATTTATTCATATTTATTCATTCTACCATGGTGAATAAACGACAGTAATGGCTATGTATTACCAATTTGAAAGTTCTGTACAACTGCCACTAGGGGCAGAAATGCAAGTCATATTCTAATGTTGTGTGCAGTGAAAAGGCGGCTTTTTTTTTCTTTTTCTTTTTTAAGCTACCGTGTCCTAAGGTCCTAACCAGACATGACAAAGCTACAAGATGACAAAATCAATCATAAATCACAACCAATCATAACAGCGTGTGGGCGGGCTCTGTTCGCAGCTAAACAATAAAAACAAACAAAATTAAACCATAAAACATTATTCAAAATACATACTGAGTGACTGACAATCTTTGTCATGAAATACACTTGTTTGAGCTTTGCATAATATTAAAGTGGTTTGAGCTTGAATATTATTTTGCATGACTTTAATAGCCACTATGAGACCAACAATGGATAATTNGAGTTTGAAAAATCCTTATTTGTCCGGGAGAGCAGAAGGAGTTCGTCTGTTTTGTTGGGAAGAGAACGGAGATTTGCCAGATGGATGCTGGGGAGCGCCGTTCTTAATCCGCGCTGTCTGAATTTCACGAGCGCTCCGGCTCGCTCCGGCTCGCTTCCCCCTTATTGTGCATTTATGTCCTTGTTCCCTCATTTCAAAAATAGAATCCTTTGTCGTGTCGCGGCTGGTTAGGACAGTCTTTGAAGTGGACATTTTGTAGCCAAATCTCTTGAAATTTACATTTTCCTGGCATGTTTGCCTTAGTTAACAGGTACAGGTGACTGCATTTGGCTTAAGTGATTGCCAGCTGATGAGTGGGAAGGAAATATAATGCCGCTGAAAAATAGCCTGACTAAAACAATACGCAAAATGCCTGAAACAACGCGATAAAAAAAATAAAATAAAAAAAAAACAATACAGTACAGAAAAATTACATTTCGATATATGGAAACTAAAATTTAAAGCGACAAACAAAAATCCTTGACATTCGATGACTTAGACAAAAAAAAAAAATTTAATTCCCTGACTTTCAATGTCTGGAATAGACCTTTTAAAATTCCATAGTATTCCAGACATTCCATGACCCGTGGGAATCCTGAGCGTTTAAAAAATATCATCAGAGAAATCACACTTTCAAAAGCCAAATCTGACAGAGTTAAGTCAGTCAAACTGTGTTTGATTGTTGAATACATCTCCCATGAAATGCTGTGATCTAATCTCAAGACTGAAAACCATAAACACCAGATTGAAGATTAAAGGGTTAGTTCACCCAAAAATGACATTTCTGTCATTAAGTACTCCATACCCGTAAGACTTTCGTTGTTCTTCGGAACACATAATAAGATATTTTTGATGAAATCTGTGGGTATATGATCCATGCATAGGCAGCAACGTGATTGCACCTTTTGACATCCAGAAAGGTAGTTGAAAACATGGTTAAAATAGTCAACGTGACTGCAGTGGTTCAACCTTAATGTTATGAAGCAACGAGAATACTTTTTGTGTGCAAAAACAAAAAAATAATGACTTTATTCAACAATTTGAACCGTTGTCATACATAGTGAACTCAGTGCAGGCTTCCTTGTTTACATCCGAATGCCAACTCAGTACTGGCCGAAGCTGAACACGTGAGCAGCAGGACACATGCGTGTGATGCTGACACAGGATCCGACCAATAACGAGCCAGCATTCGGACGTAAACAAGGAAGCCTGAACTGAGTTCACTACATATGACAATGGTTCAATTTTCTGAATAAAGTCATTATTTTTTTGTTTTTGCACACAAAAAGTATTCTCGTCACTTCATAACATTAAGGTTGAACCACTGCGGTCATGTTGACTATTTTAACCATGTTTTCAACTACCTTTCTGGACATCAAAAGGTGCAATCACGTTGCTGCCTATGTGTGGATCAGATACCCACGGATTTTATCAAAAATATCTTACTTTGTGTTCTGAAGATGAACGAAGGTCTTAATGGGTGTGGAACAACATGAGGGTAAGTAATTAATGACAGAAATTTAATTTTTGGGCGAACTAACCCTACAATTTCAGTTATTGAAATAAAATTTTCTGTCAACAGAAATTTGACACCACAATAAAAACTGAAATAGCATCAAACACCTTCCTTCATATTAAAAATATTGTATAAATACTAATCATTATTATTTAAAAACGAATAATGAAACTATGATGTAAGCCATTACACTTCTATACATTCCTCTTGATGCTCACCAGCTCACCATGTTTTTCCGTTTTGCTTATAATCATTTCCAAAATCAGACCCACACCCACTTTCCCAAGGTCTGTTTATATACATTTACTATCTTGACAAGCTAGTATAAATATCAAGGAGAAGACTCCAGCTTTCAACTGAAATTACAGGAAGACAGAGTGGGACATATTGAGCAGCTCCTGACCTTTTTTTAAATAGCCACTAGTTCATGAGATTATGTAACTAGCGTTACTTGTAATGCGTTACCCCAAGACTGATAATAATAATAGTAATAGTGATAAATGGCTAAATAAAACGTATAGGCCCGGTTTCACAGACAGGGCTTAGCCTAAGGCAGGATTAGGCCTTAGTTCAATTAGGGCATTTAAGTAACTTTTATAAAACAATTGCACTGACATATTTTGAGATATCTCAGAGCAAGTTTCTTTCAGTTGAAACAGTTCAAACATGCATTTTAGTCTAGGACTAGCTTAAGCCTTGTTTGTGAAACCGGAGGATAATCTTTGTTGTTTATAATGGGGACACATTTGCTTTTTCCATGCTGCTAAAAGGGAACAATTGCAATATCAAGGGAAATAATCAACAATTATTATTTTATTTTAACTGTACAGCCTGTTAAACAGTGGTCATATGTGGTCAAGTGGAGCGGCACTTAATATACAGAGCTGTAGTTCGCGGACAAGCTACGCAATATTGCGTTCATAATCGCAGATGAATCGCATGCGGTTATGAACGCGATATTGCGTAGCTTGTCCGTGAACTACGGCTCTGTATATTAAGTGCCGCTCCATTTGAAAGCAGGTGATGGACATTTACCGCTAATCACAGAACCGGCTTTTCTGATGAGACACGCATGACAATCGCATGCGATTAATCGTGCAGCCCTAGTTTTAACCATAGTACAATTTGTAATTTCGCCATCCTGCAACCAAAATTTGGTTGCAGGATGACCACTGAGCTACAGCTTTCCTGTAGCTCAGTGGTTAGAGCATGGCAATAGCAATGCCAAGGTCATGGGTTCGATCCCAGGGATTGCACATACTCCGATACAAATGCATAGTGTAATGCAATGTAAGTCGCTTTGGATAAAAGCGTCTTCCAAATGCATAAATGTAAATGTAAATGTAAAATTATTTGGTACAACAAAATACCAAATCATTGCCATTGTTCCATATTGAAAATATTTGTCCAACCTGCAGTGGCGATGACCACGTGTGGCCCTGTGCCGTAGCTTAAAGAGACAATTTTCTTCCCACACAAGATGTCGATCCGCCTGGGCTCAATGGTGCTCTGCGTGTCCCCGAGCCCCAGACAGCCACTGCAGTTTGTCCCCAGTGCAAACACCTGCGGGGAGACACACAAACACATGAGTTTAAGTATTAATGGTTCTCACATCAGTTTTATATTTAGTTTACTTATATTTCATTATGGACCATGGGCGAAGGCCAGATATACTAAACAGGGCAAATTAACATGAAACTGCAATCTCTTAAAGGGATAGTTCACCCAAAAATGAAAATTTGATGTTTATCTGCTTACCCCCAGGGCATCCAAGATGTAGGGGTAAGCAACACCCCTACACCCACCCTGGGAATTCCATCTATAAATATGTCAAAAAAATATGCACAGACAAATCCAAATTAAACCCTGCTTCTCGTGACGACACATTGATGTCCTAAGATATCCTAACGATCGGTTTGTGCGAGAAACCGAACAGTATTTATATCATTTTTTACCTCTAATACACCACTATGTCCAACTGCCTTGAGCATCCGGTTGGTGAGGTCTGAAAACGTGCTCTGATGACGGAAGTGATCTCTCGCGTGTGTATGTCAATGAGTGCGAGACATCACTTCCGGCATCAGAGTGCATTCAAACCTAACCAAACGGATGCTCAAGGTAGTTGGACATAGTGGTGTATTAGAGGTAAAAAATGATATAAATACTGTTCTGTTTTTTCGCACAAACCGATCGTTAGGATGTCTTAGGACATCAATGTGTCGTCACGAGCCGCAGGGTTTAATTTGGATTTGTCTGTGCATGTTTTTTTGACTCTTATAGATGAAATTCCCATTGACATGCATTATACGACTGACAGACCGCAACGGTTGGAGTTAAAAATCATAATTTGTGTAATGGCGGGGCCGTTGAATATTATTATAATATGCAAAACAGTTACCCAATCATAGTGGTGGGCATTTACTTCAAAGTCTTGAATGCAGCACATCTATCAAAACTGAGTGTTTCAAAAAGAGGATCAAAAAAAGGATAGAAAATAGCCTATTACTTCTAAATTAGGATGTTTTTGATGTAAAATTCTTACTAATATTAAGAGTGGACCTCAAAGAACATTATAACATTTTTTAAACATGCAGTTCATGACCTCTTTAAATACTCTACTCCTTTAAATCTTGATTCTGAAAGAAAAACTCCAAAAAAGGCAGCCACAAAAATAACCGCATCCATGCCTTTCACTTTGTCTCTTCCAGACTTTAGTTGTTTTAACACCAAAAGATAGTTTGCGCTGGTGCAAGCTGTTAGTAAATCTAGTCTTGTATGTGTATATTTACATAACAGATATGTAATGGACCTGATTGGATGATTGACAGTCAGCCTGTCAATGCTCAACCTGACTGCTCCTTCTAACATAGCTACGATCCTGTTTACACAGCATTCTTAAAAGGCACTTTGTGTTGTCACTTTAGCACTTAATCCCTGCTATTCCTGTGCACCTAACCCCCAATCACTCCCTGGGCGCCGCAGCAAAAATGGCTGCCACTGCTCCGGGTGTGTGTGTGTTCAATACTCACTGCTGGGTGCATGCACTTGAATGTGTGAAATGCAGAGCACATATTTTGAGTATGGGACACCAATATTGTGTTAAAAACACATGAGAGAAAATTTCTTAAGAGTCGCTTTGTTGACCTTTCTTTAAGTAAATGGTACCTTAAGTGCTCTCCTTTTTTTGTTTGTACTCAAATACTTATAAAAACAAAAAAAGGAAAACAGAACTAAAAAAGGAAGTCTCCAGGCTCAGGACGTGCACCAGAGCTCCTCTCAGGAAGCAAACAAGGCTTGTGTTAGTATTACAGGACTAAATATAGCCTTATTCTATCTGCTTATCACCAGCCCAAGATCACTCTGGCTTTGTCTCTGCCTCTTTCCTATCAGCATATGTGTGCAGGCCAGGGCTCAACAAAACTTTTTTGTCTGCTATAGATTAGATTTTTAGTCACTATGACACACATTCATGAGCCAACTTTTTTGTGTGTCAGAGTATTGCACCAATGCTAAAATTCTGTTGATAATTGTTTTTATGTTATAGCATAAATAATTCTATACTATACTGTCTAAAAATGTAAATAAAACACTAGGAATAAAACTAGTAAAATTCAGTGAATTTAGGCATTATAATATTATAAGAAAGATGAATAAACGTTTTTAGAACTGCTAAAGATTATATTTACAGTCCCAGCGTTTTTACAGAGATGAAAGTTGAGCGAAAGATAATATAATATTGGCTGATATATGTCCAATATGGATATATAAATATTTATACCCTAATGTTCAAAATTTTATGTTTTTGAAAGAAATCTCTTATGCTCACCATGGCTGCATATATTTGACCAAAAAGACAGTAAGAAGAGTATTATTGTGAATATTATTACAATTTAAAAGAACAGTTTTCTATTTGAATATATGTTAAAATGTTATTTATTCCTGTGATCAAAGCTGAATTTTCAGCATCATTATTCCAGTCTTCAGTGTCACATGATAATATGCTGATTTGCAGCTCAAGAAACATTTCTGATTATTATCAATGATAAAAACAGTTGTGCTGCTTCATATTTTTTGTAATACAATTTTTTTCAGGATTCTCTGATGAAGACAACTTCAAAAGAACAGCATTTATTTGAAATTATGAATTTTTTGTAACATTATAAATGTCTTTTCACTCACTTTGGATCCTTGCTAAATAAAAAGTATTAATTTCTTTTTCATTTTTTTTAACCAAACTTTTGAATGGTAGTGTAGATACCAATCAGTAAATAAAAAAAATATAAAAAAATCAGTATGCCTATATAAATCCTTAAAATGTATATTTTCATTAATATTACACTTTAAAAAAAATACAAATTCAATATAAGTTATAAATGTACTCTAATTATGTAAAACAATTCACAATACTTCTGTTTGATTTGTCATTTTGAAGCTCTTCTTACTGAAGCATCCTTATTGTTGAGTCCTGATGTGTGTGGGAGAGTGACAGAGCATGAGCTCCACCCAACCTAATGAACAGCTCATTTATGCTTAATCTGTCCATTAAAGGCTTTCAGCATTTCTGCACCTCATCATTGACGGTAACGTAGATGGCCTCATTGGCAGCGCTGCCGAACACACAGGCTTGACGGACGAGCCGCAGCTCCTCAGGAGGCAGGAGGGCGAACACCGGCCACTTTCCCACGTCCAGCATACTACTCTGTAATATAACACATACACTCATGTTAAGAAAGCATCAGATGCATCTCAAAACATAGTTAGCTGCCTAACTAGACAATATTTTTGGGAAACACTGGTTTTGAGACACAGCCTGACTCTCATGTTGGATATCTATAATACATGGAATCACTATTTTAAGCACATAGAGTCATGGTATTCTTTGGTACAGGATTTTTAAAACCAGAGGGGGGGGTCAATGGAAAACTTTAGAAAAAAGCAGTGTTAAAAAAAAAAAAGTAAAAAATAATACATAAAAATAAGATTAAACTAACAAATTAAATAAATTTGATTCAATTAAAATAAAATAAAAATGTAAATAAAATAAATAAATTGATTAAAATAACATTTTATTTAAATAGATTATAAATTAATATATTTGATTAAAATGTATTATTTATAAAAAAAATAATAAAAGAATAAAATACAACTTTCATCTAACAGTTTAGTACTACAGTGAATAAAAATTGGGTTTTGTGACCACTAAAAAGATGCTTTAAGATACAGTGGAAACTACAATGTAATTTTCATTGAAAGATAGATGTATCATCAATAAGTGTTTATGAATATGTAGAAAGGTAGTTCCATGGTGTGCTTGGAAAAAAGTAGCATGGTCCCAAAAAAACACTTTATTGTAAGGGAAATACCAGGACATATGTATATGGACTAAATCTTTCCATTTGAAATGAAATAATAAAGCAACATTGACAAATATATACACTGCAAAAAATGCTGTTCTTACTTAGAGTTTTTGTCTTGTTTCTAGTCAAAATATCTTAAAGTTCTTAAATCAAGAAGTATTTTCTTGACAAGTAAATATTATTTTCTTGTTTTCAGGAAAAATAAGTCAAAATTAAGAGAGTTTTTCCTTAAAACAAGCAAAATAATCTGCCAATGGGGTAAGCAAAATAATCTTATTTCAAACCAAAAATAAGATATATAATCTTGTTTTTAGTTTGAAATAAGATTATTTTGCTTACCCCATTGGCAGATTATTTTGCTTGTTTTAAGGAAATACTCTCTTAATTTTGATTTATTTTTCCTGAAAACAAGAAAATAATTTTTACTTGTCTAGAAAATGCTTCTTGATTTAAGAATGTTTAGATATTTGGACTGGAAACAAGACAAAAATTCTAAGTAAGAACAGCATTTTTTGCAGTGAAGTAGCTCTGAGGCAGGTTAGATTACCTGGCGTAGATTAAAAAGTGCACTGCTAAAAAAAGAATATGTATCCATACAACAACTTCTACACTCGTTGTTATCAAACATCTAGTCAGGGTTGGGATGTATAAATAAATGTTTATGTAAATAAACGCGTGTGTTGTTACTCAGCTGTTAGCTAACAAGCTAACATTTATATTCATAACTCCTCTTTTTACAAAGATGAAAACAGTTCAAAATCCAGCATAAACCTCAGGCTAAAATGATAAATTACACGGTCTGCAGCTGAATAGCAGTTGTTATAACATATCTAGAGGTGTTTGAATGGGTTAAGCTGCTAGCGGATGTTAGCCGGCTGGATAGACAGATTGGCGTCATGAAGAAGTGTCAATCCAACTCACCGCGAGGTTTTAAAATTAAAACTCTCTAAATGTTTACCTTGTGTTAATATAAACTCCAAAGTCTTCATTCCGGGTGTCAAAGGGGTACGTAGATGAGGAAAAGCGGTCAGTTTTGCATGGCTAGGAGAGATGAAAACAGAGCTGTGGATGTCTGCAGTCTTCTTCTCTGTTGGCAGTGTGTGTCATATGGGTGGATTGTAATCTGGATTCGAGCCAAATTTCCCTTACAAACAAATTACCATGGCAACTACAGTAAAATGGCATGGACAGGAGTGTAAAAAGTTATCAAAAAATTATACTTAAGTGAAAGTGTAGATAATGAGTTAAAATTTTACTAATTTAAAAGTCCAATCTAGCCAAAAACAAACAAGTGAAAGTAAAAATAATAATAATAATAATAGCCTAATAATAATAAAAAGTACAACTTTAACATTTAACACTTTTTGATGATGTTTTATGATGATGACAGAATCGAATTTCTGGGTGAACTATCCCTTTAAGTACTATTCTAAAATCCATAATAAATTTTGGTTAAATGTGAAATATTAATGATATACACAGTGTAAACTATAGACTATTAAGACTCATTGATCAAAAAAAAAAAAAAGTTTTGCAATGGTACAACCATTGTGGCATAAATGTTATAATAGCCTATATATATGATATTATATATACTTGGCCACAAAAAGGCTATAAAATGACATATTCCCATTGTGACAACTTGCACCGGCCTCAATGATCTGTGAACTGTATCTTTTCTCTGGGGAAAAATGATTTAAAGGGTCAGTTCACCTAAAAATGAAATTTCTGTCATTAAGTACTCACCCACATTCAACAATTTCTTCTCTACCCTGTCAGACTCGAACGCAGTTGACGCAGTGAACGCAGTTCAGCGATTCCGTGTTTACGTCTGAATGCCGACTCTGTACTGGCCGGCTCTGCTGAATAAAGTCGTTATTTTTGTTTTGTTTTTGCGCACAAAAATTATTTTTGTTGCTTTATAACATTAAGGTTGAACCACTGTAGTCACATGGACTAATTTAACAATGTCTTTACTACTTTTTTGAACCTTGAATGATGGTAATTATGTTGCTTTCTATGGGGGATAAAAAAACAAAAACAACTTGTATTTCATAAAAAAATTCTTAATTTTTGTTCCGAAGATGAACTAAGGTCTTAAGGGTTTGAAACGACATGAGGGTGAGTAATTAATGACAGAAAATTTATTTTTGGGTGAACTACCCCTTTATTTACTTTATTCTAACCAGGGGCCCGTTTCAGAAAGGAGGTTAAGTGAAAACTCTGAGTATGTTAACCCTGAAATGAGGGAAACTCTGGGTTTTCCGTTTCAGAATGGGAGGTATGTCAAACCCGAGAAAGCAGGGTAAGTCAAGTCCGTTTCTGAAAGAGAGGTAACTTCTACTCAGAGTCAGTTACCATGGTGAACCTAACCTGGTCGGGAGCAGGTTTTCTTTGGTAAACCCAGAGTTTCCTTTGATCTCCTCCCCCCTTTTTAAAGTGCAAGTGATGTTTAAATAGTTCATGATGAGAGTATTTTTTCATCCTATTTCAAGTACAAATATCTAAAAATTCTTAAATCAAGATGGATATTCTATATAAGAAAATTATATAAGATATTTAGTCTTGTTTCCTGGGGGATCTAAATTAAGTGCATTTTACTTAAGTAAAATTATCAATATCTGCCAGAGTGGTAATAAAAATAATCTTAATGCAAACGGAAAGTGTCGGAGTGTCTACTTAGGTGAAAAAAAAGTGCCGTAAAATACACTTTATTTTAGTACACTTATACACTTCCATAATGTACTTAAAGTGCTGTATTTCCGTGCACTTATTTTGTACTTAATATACTAAAAGCTATACTTCAGTACTTCTTAAGATAATCTTAAGAACATCTAAGTGTACTCAACTGTGCTATTTTGAGACACCATGAATTTGAACTAAAATGTGCTTTTAACATACTATCTCTGTATTAAAAAAAATGTATTTAAGTTACCACTTGTAGTACACTTGAAGTCATCTTTCATACACCTTTAGATGTACATTTGTACACATGTATAATGTATATTTTTGTGGTAGTATACTTTATTTCATTGCACTAAAAATCAATTTAAGTAGTAGTGGTATTTAGTATACTTTTCCAAGTGCAGTGAAGTACCACTGAAGTACAAATATACATTTAATTAGTGTATTTATAGTATAACTTTGACATTTTTATTTAGCACCAACATAAAGAATGTACTACAAACGTACTTGTTTGTATTTAAGTATTTTTTTTAATGCACTCAAGTATACTTTTTTTCACCTGGGTATTACTAAGTGCAAATTTACAGTAGCTCTGCCCACCAATGTCAGACCAGGATAAAATTTACACACATTCTTATGGCTGCAGTGGTGTAGGCAGTAGTGTGTTGGGTGCAGAGAAATAACTTGTGATGTGATTGACTGGGTTCGAATCCACCTATTGCCGAGCTCACTATTCTCCCTTTTCCCATCACATATCACATCAGAAAGGCATTTATTTTTAATAAAAATGACGAAAATTTTCTAAAAGTGGAAGTAAATTGCCTAACGAGTGTTTAATAACGATAAAATCATTTACACTCTTATTATTGCATCCTGCATTATTTTTTTCTTCTTCTTTTTTTGCATGTGGGATACCATGAAAATAAATATTAGATCAATAACTTACCATTCTACCAATACTTTTCACCTTTGATATTATTACAGTGATAAGAATTAAACTTGCACTGACTCAGAAGTATGCGGATGTACTTTTGTCACGTGCTGTTGCCATGGTGAATCGTAATATCGGAGCTCCATTGATGATGGCTTTTCATAGTCATAGTGCACGCGCTTAACTCCGAGTCAACCTACTCAGAGTCGATTGAACTAACTCAATTTAGCTGTTCTGAAACAGAAAACTCAGAGTTTCCCATCTCAGAGTAAGTCAACTCAGAGTTCAAGTTTTAACTCAGAGTTGGTTGAACCTCCTTATTGAAACGGGCCCCAGGACTTTAAGGTTTGTGTTGAAGGGGGTGGATTTACAATCCCTCTTCTTTTGTTATGAATTGGAAATCACAGTTTTCTTAAAACAGTGTATCTATTCTGGTATTTATGTTATAGGCAATGTCTGTATTTGGCTGAGGGTCTGTCTGACCCATGTCAGGAATGCAGTAACAGCATTTACTCATTTATCTTGGCTTCCAGAGAATAAAAATTTACTTGTTTTGTAATTAATTAATTTGCTCACACAGCCAAATTAAGCCAGAGTTATATTTTGTAAAAGGAAAAGTGTCTAATTCATTAGACACTTCTAATTCATTTTATTCTGCTGTTCTCATGAGCTGTATGAGACATGTAAAGACAACTGCTTCTAAGGTCTTGAAGGTCAATAACGCACTACACGTATATAACGCACAATAATCCAGCACATATGCATACTTAGTATGTGTAATTCTTTTTAAGATTTATATAGCATAATTTATCACTATATGTTAAACTATGACAGCAAATCATGTGCAGAGGTTTGCATCAGTGCCATGTGTGGATGTAGTTTTAATGTTCCAGTAAAGTCCTGACAGAACTCAGCCTAAAAAGGAAATATTTTATCTAATTGTGATTGCAGTGGTTGTTTATTATTATTTTTAGAGGCATGTGACCATGCCAAGGAAATAGACTCCAGGGGAATTCAACAGTGTTGAATTGTCCCAGATGAGAAGAGTCCTTCCAGAATTTACGACTCACCTGTGACCCAACGTGTGACCAAGATAATGTATATTAATGAGCTCATTTGCATAATGAATCGAATACCATGTTCAGATGGTAAAAAGCTAATTGTACTGTTAACCTCTGTACTGTTAACTCTTAAGAGGCTGGTGGTCTGAGGGCCTAGCATAAACAAATTTTGAAGGAGTGGTGCCACTTTGGAAAACAAACAAACATTTTTTGTAGATATTCAACAAATCCTGTTGAAAATGTTTTTATTTTTGGTGTTATTGATACTAAATGTGTCCCATAAATCCTCCTCAAAATTTGTTTTGTATTTTATGACTGAAGAAACTCTTAATTTTTTGAATTTATGGAATGTCATGCATCAACAACAAGGAAATTTCTAGGCTGGATCATGTGTACACACCCAAACTGAGTTTATCTTGGATCGGACAATCAAGCATACTTCTAGAGCTATGTGTTTGTAGTTTACAAGCGTAAAACATTTTCAGGTGACTAAACTTAGAAATGAAAGTTCACCTGCTGCCTTAAAAATGTGAGTTAACTCAACTAAACATAAGTTAACTCAACTTGAAGATAACCTTTGTTTCAACTAACAAACAGTAAAGACAATGCATTACTTTAAGTTTAGTTTTAAACAAAGTAATGCATTGTCTTGACTATTTTTTGAGTTGAAACAAAGGTTATCTTCAAGTTGAATTAACTCATAATTTTAAGGCAGCAGGTGAACTTTCATTTCTAAGTTTATGATTCAGTGTAACATTAGGTGTTAGTTATTATTCTATGGTACTAGAATAATTCTGTAAAAATACAGTAAAAATGTAAACATACTTACAGAACAACTTGTACGTTTTACAACTGTAATTTGCATAAATAAATAAACCAGTAAATCCAACAGTCATTTTCTGCTGAATTAGCAAGGCCACACTGCCAATCTTTTTTGTACCTTTGCCATATACTGGCAAACACCATTATAAAACAGATGGTAAGGAGAAAGCTATATGAATCAAAGCTCATAACAGGCGGCTTTTCCACGAGCTGGGTTGAATAGTAATATATGGAAGGTGCACTGTGTCATAAACACAAATACTAAACACCATCATGATAACACACGACACTAAAATAGTGCTATAAACATTAATTTAACAACTTATGATGTAACATAAAACTCTAATGTACATACACTGTAATAAAGAATAGTTGGTTTAACTTAAAAAGTAAGTTACCTGGTTGCCTCAGAAATTTGAGTTCACTGAAATAAAAAATTTTAGTTAATACAATGAAGGGGATTGGTTTAATCAACAAAAACTCAAAGTATTATGTTATTTGAACCACATTAAAGGATTAGTTCACTTTAATGCTTTACTCACCCTCAGGCCAGGTGTAGATGACTTTCTTCTTTCAGACAAACACAATCAGAGTTATATTAATAATCACACTGATGCTCCAAAGCTTTATAATGGCAGTGCACGAAACCACCTGTTTAAAGCTCGAAAAAAAGTGCATCCATCATAAATGTACTCCAAATGACTCTGGTGGTTAATAAAGGCCTTCTGAAGCGAAGCGATGTGTTTGTGTAAGAAAAATATTTAACATGTTATAAAGTATAATTATTAGCCTGACCACCTTCCGTATTCACTGACATCGCATCAGTTATGCTTGTTTCGTAAGTTGATTACAGAATGTTGTAATAAATCATGAAAATATTTTTTTACAGTGCGATACCCTAAAACTAAGAAGATTGAGGAATCTATATCTATCTATCTATCTATCTATCTATCTATCTATCTATCTATCTATCTATCTATCTGTATACTGGATATGCTTATATGCATATAACGCTTCTGATACCTCAAGCAGAAGATCAGGACTGACTGGGTGTGTCTGTAGTCTGTGAAATCGAGTCATTTCTCCGGAGCAGCAGTCGTGTAGAGTCATGCCTTTTATGGCTTCATCTCTCCAGTCTTCCTGCTGCATAGGATTTAGCTTATATTTGTGGTAATTAGAATTTTTGGATTTAATTATTTTGGCAACTTCTTTACAGGTACGTGCATTAGATGTTTCAATGGACTATTGATAGTGAAGCATATACTGTAATTTTACCATATGTATTATTATAATTTGTTATAATGATATTGCTGTTAAAAATATCTCTTTGTAGACGGTGCTAGAGAATTTATCTCTTCCCTTAGGCAGACATGGAAAACCAGATCAATTATCTAAAAATGTGTTCCTTATGGGTCTTTGCTCAATAATATACAGTATATGTTCAAATGCTGTGTTTGGTGTTTTTTAAGGTCACATTTAAGTGATCAAGACTTTGAATTAATCAGGCTTTTATCAATAACATCAACAGCTGTAACTGAAAAAAATCCTAACATTCCTCTGTTTGTATAAATTTGTCTGTACATATTTATACAGTTTGTGTCATGGTTGAGTTCTTTGGGTTCCTGCGCTGAATTATGCTATTCTTACTCAAACTCAGTGCTTTTACCTTGGGCACTAAATACATTTTACTGCAGATATCAGATGTGCATTTTTCTTATCTATTTAACCTTGGATAATACCAGATTGTGTTATAAAATGAACATTTATTCAACTAATGAATAGAGGATGGTTTTGACTGTTTAGTGTTTCAGTGATACAGAAATACAAATAAGAAAAAAATATTCCAATTATTTATTTATTTAGATATGTCCAACAGTGGACACAAATGATGATCCGCTACATTGCAAATGATGTTCTGCGTTCAGCACTAATCTGTGGTGGAAATGACTGTGCGGAAATGACAATTTTTTACATTTTGGAATAAAAAAAATGGCCAACCCCTTTGTTTTTCTTATGGTAAATCTCATAACCATCATTTTATGTATCCTAAATACACACATTTAAGCAATATTTTCATTTTTGTCATAATTTGACAAATACTTAATACATTTTACAAGAAAATACTAAAATTTCATGTTTAATTCAAAGTTTTACTTTCAGATTCTTTGTAAAAATGTACTAGCAATTTCAAGGGAAAAAGGTTTCTTCGCCATTGTAATGAAGTCACGTTCGTCAGGGAAGGAAGAGGACAAGGGTCGGCTTTGACTGCTGATTGAGTTTATTTTCACCAGAAAGAAAACCAACAAACAAAAGACAGTGCAATGCACACTCAATAATTCCACATCAAAATAGACGGGCTTCACTACAGCAGATCTGTAGATCTCGTCGGCAGGCTGTCCATGCCCCAAGTGGAAGCCCAGATACCTTACTTCCACGCGCCCAATCGCACACTTCTTCGGGTTGGCCGTGAGCCCAGCCCCTCTCAGCGACCTCAGGACAGCCCTCAAATGCTGCATATGCCGCCGCCAATCATTACTGAAAATAATAATGTCATCCAAATAGGCAGCAGCATATGCACCATGGGGCCGCAGAATTTTATCCATGAGTCGCTGAAAGGTAGCCGGTGCCCCGAACAGCCCGAACGGAAGTGTAACAAATTGGTGCAATCCGAACGGAGTCGTGAAAGCGGACTTTTCTTTGGATAATGGCGACAAGGGGATTTGCCAATACCCTTTCGTTAAGTCCAGTGTCGAATAAAACCGAGCTGTACCGAGCCGGTCAAGCAATTCGTCCACCCGCGGCATTGAATACGCGTCGAATTTTGACACTGCGTTCACCCTGCGATAATCCACACAGAACCGAACTGAGCCATCCGTTTTGGGAACCAAAACTATCGGGCTCGCCCAGTTGCTGCTGGACTCCTCTATTACCCCCATTTCAAGCATTGCATCCAATTCTGCCTGAACTACCTTTTTCTTGTGTTCAGGTAACCTATACGGCCGGCTGCGAACGACCACGCCCGGCTCTGACTCGATGTGGTGCTGAATGAGGTCTGTATGGCCCAGTAGGGGAGAGAACACGTCAGCAAACTCTGCCTGTAACTTGGACAAATCAGTGAGCTGTGAGGGCGAGAGGTGATCTCCCCCTGGAGCCAGAGCGAGGGATTGTTTTTTGACATTCGCCTCTGGCCCGAGATCATCCTCTCCGCTAATCACCGTCGCCAGCATCACTGATTCTGCCTCACTCCATTTTTTATTACCTCATAATCGAGATCACCAACTTGCCGTGTGACCTCAAACGGTCCTTGCCACTTTGCCAGTAATTTTGAGCTTGAAGTGGGGAGCAATACGAGCACTTTATCTCCCGGTGAAAATTTGCGCAGATTAGTTCCCCTATCATATAACCGGCTCTGTCTGTCCTGGGCTTGTAACAAATTCTCCATAGATAGCCGCCCCAGAATGTGGAGTTTTGTTCTCAAGTCCAGTACATACTGAATTTCGTTTTTAGATTGAGATGGTCCGTCCTCCCAAGTCTCTCTTAGGACATCCAACACCCCGCGGGGGTGGCGTCCAAAGAGGAGCTCGAAGAGGGAAAACCCCGTGGAGGCTTGCGGGACCTCTCGCACAGCGAACAACAGGGGTTCTAACCATTTATCCCAATTTTTGGCGTCTTCCTGAACGAATTTACGAATCATGGATTTAAGCGTGCGATTAAAACGTTCGACCAAGCCGTCCGTTTGTGGGTGAAAGACGCTGGTCCGAACTGATTTAATGCCAAACAATTCGTAAAGTTCGCGTAACGTGCGTGACATAAACGCCGTGCCCTGATCAGTGAGGATTTCCTTCGGAATCCCCATTCGGGAGATTAAACTGAACAGCAACACTCTTAGCGGAAATGTTGCCAGAGAGCCACTGCTTCCGGATATCGCGTTGCATAATCCACAATGACTAATGCAAAACGATGCCCTCTCGCTGATCGTTCTAATGGCCCGATGAGGTCCATGCCAATTCTTTCAAAGGGGACCTGCATTAACGGGAGAGGGCGCAATGGCGCTTTTGGAGTGGCCGGTGGATTTACCAACTGGCATTCGCGACAAGACGCGCACCACCTGCGCACGTTCTCGTGAATGCCCGGCCAAAAGAATCGGGCCATGAGGCGATTTAGTGTCGCTGTTTGTCCTTAGTGTCCAGCCATTGGATTAGAGTGAGCCGCATGAAAAAGCATTTCCCTGCGGCTCTTTGGTACTAATAACTGGGTTGTATCTTCCTTTGACTGAGTGTCTTGGGTCACTCGATACAACCTATCTTTTATAATCGCAAAATAGGGGTAAGTCAATGGTCGTCCAGGCTGGAGAGGCTGACCGTCGATCGTGCTGACCTTTTCAAACGCATTTTTCAGCGTTTCGTCGTGAGACTGCTCCAGGGGAAAGTCATCGCGGTCCGAGAGAATCAGTCTCCCGATTCCGCTCTGTTCCCCTGAGGCAGCTGCCACTGGTCCCCGGTCAGTCTCCCCTACCTGCACTCACACATCCTTACCCCGCAAACTTTTATTCCAAGAGGCACCCGAGCACAAACATCCCAGTAATTTATTAAACGTGGGCCAATTCGTTCCCAAAATTATCGGATGCCGGAGGTGCGGGTTAACTGCCACTTCCACACTATGCTTTTGTCCCCTAAATAGAATAACGACTGGCACTATAGGATATTTCACCACGTCCCCATGCACACACCGTACCCTAACCATGCGGCCTGTATCCAATGCCCCGGATGAAATCAGGCTTTGATGAACGGAGGTCTGGTTACAACCTGAGTCCACCAAAGCCTGATAGGTACCCCCCTTGATACTCACCGGTATTTGGTACTGGCCAGCTTGACCAGGGGCGGCCTGCGGGTCGTCCGGGACCCGGATCATCGTCCCCACTTCCATCACAGGACACCTGTCCACAAAATGGTCCGGGTCCCCGCAACGCCAGCAGGCCGGCCCAGACCTGCCCGCCGCTCTAGTGGCAGAGAGCGGGCCGAATGATTGGCGTGGAGAGAGGGGAGAAGCAGGCGCGGGGTCCGGCCCGGCAGTAGACAGTCCCGCCCCCCTGGGCGGGGCTCTGGGCCCGAAGAACTGTCCTGGTTCAGCTCCACCCCGCCCCCGAGGCGAAACACGACGTGGGCCGGGCGGACGGGACCTGGGAAGAGGGACAGGTTTGGAGAGAGAGAGGGGAGGAAGAGAAGGAGAGAGAGAGACAGATGGCAGGGGTTCACCGACCCCTGGGCACGCCACCATGTGATCCTCCGCCAGTTGGATGGCCGATAGCCGCCCCAGAATGTGGAGTATGGCCCAACAGCTCCGGGACTCATGCCGCAAATGGCTGTTGGCCGACGGAAGCGACGTGGAGCAAGTGATCGATCGGGTGGTGCTGGAGCAGTTCATCACTCGGCTCCCGAAGAAGACCGCCGAGTGGGTCCAGTGCCACCGGCCCACGTCGCTGGATTCGGCCATCCAGATGGCAGGGGTTCACCGACCCCTGGGCACGCCACCATGTGAACCTCCGCCAGTTGGATGGCCGAATCCAGCGATCCAAATGTCGCTTCCGTCGGCCAACAGCCATTTGCGGCATGAGTCCCGGAGCTGTTGGGCCATCACGAAGGGTCGGCCAGACTCACCCAGCTCCAGAGACCGGAAACGCTGGCGATGTTGCTCTGGGGTCCGGCCGACCCGCTGCAGGATGGCCCTCTTGAGGTCGTCGAAGACCAGGAGGTTCTGGATGGGCAGCTGCTGCGCTGCCACCTGCGACTCACCCGATAGCAGCGGAATGAGTCGCATGGGCCACTGATCCCGGGACCAACCTGACACCTCAGCTGTCTTCTCAAATAGGTCCAGGAAGGCCTCCGGGTCGTCCTGCGGGCCCATTTTATTTAGGGGCAGTTGGAACGGCGCAGCAGCCGCTCTGGTGGTCTCAACAGGAACCTCCCGGTCAATCCAGGTCCGGAACCTCTCGCGGTCCTCCTGCTGGATCTGGATGATAGTCTTGAACCGGCGCTCCTGGTCCTCCCGAAGATCCAGCAGGGCTCTGTGCTGATCTTGGTGCAGGACCGCGAGGGAGGCGATGATGTCCGCAAACGGCGTTCCAGTGGCGGGGGTTGCCTGCATGGCGGCGGCTTCCGTCTTCCTTCCCGGGTTTCGGCACCAGTGTAATGAAGTCACGTTTGTCAGGGAAGGAAGAGGACAAGGGTCGGCTTTGACTGCTGACTGAGTTTATTTTCACCAGAAAGAAAACCAACAAACAAAAGACGGTGCAACGCACACTCAATAATTCCACATCAAAATAGACGGGCTTCACTCCAGCAGATCTGTAGATCTCGTCGGCAGGCTCAGACAGCAGTCCCTCTCTCTCTCACACGCTCCTGCTTCTCCTGGCGTTTTATCCTGTCTCCACGCCAATTACTGGAACGAGAAACAGGTGTTCGTGATTTACATTCAACCCGCTCACTCACCACGCGTCTCCTGACGCTCTCTGAAGCAGCAAACTCCGCTGAACCACGCCCCCCTCGCCACAGCCATTTTATAGCTTAATTGGAAACTATGCACATTATAAAATATTAGTGACATATAAAATTATATAAAATAAAAGTGACATTTACCTTGATTTTTTATTATTTTCTTCACACATTACAACTCTTCACTGTCTTCATGATAAACAAGTACACAATCTTTGGTAAAACCTTTATTAAAAGCTAAATTGTTTGTGATGGAAATAATGTCACAACTGAGAGACAGTTTTTGAAAAATTCATCTAAATCATCTTCACATAGTAAATAATGAAATGGTGTAGGCCTATGTTTATTTCAACCGTTGTTTAGATCATCATTTAAATATGAAATTCATACTGTATCATGGATTTTCATGTCAGGTTTGGGACAAGGATAATACAATAAATTCTATACACAGAAGACATCAGAAAATAAAAACTAAAAAAAAAAAAACCCTCTGCTTTCAAAGTTACAGTTCTCATAGTTGCTTTGGCTCAACACTCTCTATCCCTATATGTCTTAAAGGGTTAGTTTAGCCAAAAATGAAAATTCATGTCGTTCCACAGCCGTAAGACTTCCGTTCATCTTCAGAACACAAATTAAGATATTTCCGCTACATTGTAAATGATGTTCTGCATTCAGCAGTAATCTGTGGTGGAAATGACTGTGACAGAAATTTTTTACATTTTAGAATAAAAAATGGCCAACCCCTTTGTTTTTCTTATGGTAAATCTCATAACCATCATTTTGTGTATCCTAAATACACACATTTAAGCAATATTTACATTTGTGTCATAATTTGACAAATACGTAATACGTTTTACAAGAAAATACTAACATTTCATGTTTAATTCAAAGTTTTACTTGCAGATTCTTTGTAAAATGTACTAGCAATTTCAATGGAAAAATGTTTCTTCACCATTTTATAGCTTCATTGGAAACTATGCACAATATAAAATATCATATATCTGTAAAATATAAGTGACATTTACCTTGATTTTTCATTATTTTCTTCACACATTACAACTTTTCACTGTCTTCATGATAAACAAGTACACAATCTTTGATAAAACCTTTATTAAGAGCTCAATTGTTTGTGATGGAAATAATGTCACAACTGAGATGAAAAATTCATCTAAATCATCTTCACATAGTAAATAATGAAATGGTGTAGGCCTATGTTTATTTTAACCGTTGTTTAGATAAAATAAAAAACCTCTCTGCTTTCAAAGTTACAGTTCTCACAGTTGCTTTGGCTCAACAATCTCTATCCCTATATGTCTTAAAGGGTTAGTTCACCCAAAAATGAAAATTCTGTCATTATTACTCATCCTCATGTCATTCCACAGCCGTAAGACTTTCGTTCTTCTTCAGAACACAAATTGAGATATTTTTCATAAAATCTGATTGCTCAGTGAGGCCTGCATTGCCTGCAAGATAATCAACACTTTCAATCACCCAGAAAGCTACTAAAGACATATTTAAAACAGGTCATGTGACTACAGTGGTTCAACCTTAATGTGACGAAAACCCTTTTTTGTGCGCCAAAAAAAAAAAAAAAAGACTTTATTCAGCAATATCTAGTGATGGGCGATTTCAAAACACTGCTTCATGAAGCTTCAGAGCTTCACAAATCTTTTATTTCGAATTAGTGGTTTGGAGCGTTACATTGGCTGAGGTTACAGTGACGGGTAGATTTAGAGATCAGTGTTTTTTGTAGGCAATCGTCGCTGTGATTAAAATGACCAGTGAAATCTTTAGAATAGGCTCCAGGGAGGGATTTCCGCTGAACTGGTTTGGGGGAAAAAATAAAGAAATAAAGAAATCACATCAAAAACTGTGCAATTTGCTGTGCTTAAAGGGGCTCTCTGTAGGAATGACACCCAGTGTTCAAAATAGGTACTGCAGTCCAAATTCAAAATATTGTTTGGCCCGCCCCCTCGTTCAAAGACGAAAGCTTTTACAGCATATGGTTGCCAGCAACAATAGGTAGTGCAATTGACAATGAAAGCTGAGGAGACTTGCACACTGTAAGCTGATGAGTTGATTTATCTGTTTTGATATGCTTTTGTCAATTCCGATTTTCTTTCTAAGAACTATAAATGACAACATATACAAACAAAATCTACTTTTCTTCAATGCAGAGTTTTATTTTCGTCAGTAATAAAATATAAACAGCTCAAATAAATGCAATAGAATAAAGAGAGCTATGAAACTAAGTTTTTTGGGTTAACTGGGTTTTTATTCAGGTAAGAAATACTACAGAAATTAAAGTAATCAAATGTAAAATAACACATTGTGTTATTTTGCATTGGTTACCTTAATTTCTGTAGTCTTTATTGCAAATAATTCTTACCATTAAAGTTATAAAACGTATTCAGTCAAGAGCAGAAAGTGATTTTCTTTGTCTTTTGTTCTTTGATTAACATGACAGACAGCAGCAGGAATATTGGACTGCTGTCCCTTTAAGAGTTTATGAACGGTGTTCAACGACCCAATACTGTTACACACGACATGGGTTCACATTCTTAGCTATTTAACGATTCAAAACTGACTGTGTTTATCTGAATACTCGCCAAGATTGCCTGTGCCGCTGGTTTTGACATACTTTTGTATGTATTTGACAGTTTAAGCGCAGGAAGGCGCTTATTTTGGTACTTGTGACTCTGTTTGAGACTGAGCGTGGCTTGTTCGCTCCACTAATATAGATCAGTAGTGCGCGCGCTTTCGGTGTGAGCGCGAGACCTGCAGGAATGACTAATATTTATGCGCAATACAAGCACTACTTAACCGGAGCGAATGAGACAAGAGAGAGAGAGAGAGAGAGAGAGAGAGGGGGGAGGCGCTCGCGCGGGTGTGTGTCACTTCACCGTGACAGAGAAGAGAGCGGGAACGCGCAGCTTACGTTATTGCCTGATTCTCTGACCCAGTTTGTTTGCTGGTTTCCATGGCTGCAATACGCGCTGTTTTCCGCCAACTGGCAACCTGTGATGTCGAAATACTATTGGATAAACTGACAGCACATGTTTCACACAGACCAAAACAAAAACAGACATTCCGACACGGAACGCATATTTTCAAAGTAGAATATCTGGCTGTAGCATTGTTTTTGTGAGAAACAAGTAGGTGAACTTAGCATGTTTCCTAAATATCTGCAAACATATTAGGGTATTAGGTAAAAATCTTACATAGAGCCCCTTTAAACAATTAAGAAATTCAAATCTGGTGTAAACACGAAACTAAGGGACAGTATTATCTCAACAGGGCAAATTAGCGTGTGACCACAAACCCATTAAAGTGTTGATGGGAAATGACAAAAAGTTCTGTGGGTGATTTACTGACAATGTGCAAACTAAAGTGGTGTAACGTGTAGGCAAGTATGGTGTCCCATACTCGGAATTTGTGCTCTGTATTTCACCCATCCAAGTGCACACACACAGCAGTGAGAACTGAACACACACACCCAAAGCAGTGGAAAGCTATTTTTGCTACTGCACCCGGGGAGCGATTGAGGGTTTGGTGCCTTGCTCCAGGGCACCTCAGGTGTGGGTAATGAGAGTGGAAGAGAGTGTTGTTCATTTACTCCCACCACCTACATTTCCTGCCGGAGTCTCGAACATGCGACCTTCGAGTTACAAGTCCGACTCCAAGGACCAAGGACCATTAGGCCACAAGTGCCTGAAAAAATTTAATTAATGAGAATGAAATTAAAGAACACAGACACAGATGTCACCTGCACTTCAGAATTACAATTTCCTGATAATTTACTCACCCCCATGTCATTCAAGATGTTTATGTCTTTCTTTCTTCAGTCAAAAAGAAATTATTGTTTTTGAGGAAAACATTCCAGGATTTTTCTCCATATAGTGGACTTTAACGGCGTACAACGGGCTCTACGTGATCCCAGACAAGGAATAAGGGTCTTATCTAGGAAAACAATCGGTCATTTTCTCAAAAAAAAAAAAAAAGCATATACTTTTTAACCACAAATGCTCATCTTGCACTACGTCATGAGTGACCTTTCTAACATGATTATGTAATGCGTGGCGCATCACAGAGCTAGAGCAAGACGAGCACTTGTGGTTAAAATGTATATCTTTTTTTTTTAGAAAATGACCGATCGTTTTGCTAGATAAGACCCTTATTCCTCATCTGGGATCGTGTAGAGACCGTTGAAGCTGCACTGAAACTGCAATTTTGACCTTCAACCCATTGGTAGCCATTGAAGTCCGCTATATGGAGAAAAATCCTGGAATGTTTTCCTCAAAAACCTTAATTTATTTTCGACTGAACAAAGAAAGACATGAACATCTTAGATGACATTGGGGTGAGTAAATTATCAGGAAATTTTCATTCTGAAGTGAACTAATCCTTTAATTAAAATGACAATTAAATTAAAGAACACAGATGTCAAGTGCTTAAGACAAGCTTTTTTGGGTGTATAAACCCCCTGAAGTGAAAATAAAGTTTTTAATGTTGTTTATATGTCTGTCGTTTATTTAAGAATAAACTGTCCTTCTGCTCCGGACAGTGATGCGATTAGGACATCCGCGACATGCACACCTACGCACAGGGCCGGCTCTAGCCCTTTGGTTGCCCTAGGCGAGATTGAGTTTTGCGCCCCCCCACCCCCATTCTCCCATCATCTCTTTTTGGAAATGTAAAGTCTGGACTGGTCTGGTACGGTCCTCTGCTAACTAACTCTGTCCTTACCGCATCACAGAGGGCTGGCCAGTCAGCAGGATCTATAGGTGCTCCCTGGATATCAGGAATTGCAGAGGGTGAGGTGTCTGCAGGCGGCAGTGTAGTAGCAGAGCATGTTGTGTTTGTTGTTCCTTCACCTAAAGGCAAATGCATACATGCAAAATTGATGTTAATGCTTTAATAGGGGTACACAATGTCAAGCAAAAATGCAATAACAAATTAGTACTCTTCATTTTATCCATATCCATCAAATGTTCTTATTTTGTTTGTGCTGTTTTCTGAGATTCGTCAATGGTCTTATAAGTTATAATACAACAGATGGTAAATATATAAAAAATATACATAATTACTATGCTGTGCTTAAGCTATACATTACTATAATATAGAACAGCATATAGAGTATAATAGACCAGTAGTGTTTGAGATTAATTAATGAGGAATGTCAATGTTTACTTGGAAACATATCACTGAAGTTTTAAATTGTGGTAATAAACGGTATTCAAGGGTCTTACTTGAGTATCCCTGGTCTCAGTGGTCTGTGTCTCACTGGGGCCTGGAATGCTAGATGTGGCCCCTTCACCTGCAACAGCCAGATCAGTGGTGTTAAATTAAATTAGTGAAAATTACTAAAACTAAAACTGTGGTTGAAATTAGATTCATAGGGATGGGATGTTATTGTGATTTCCATGTCTTTTCATTATCTTCTACCACTACTCCTGCAGCTGTATGTATTTAAACACAGAGTTAATCCATGCTGTTCGTTACACAATTGCATTTGGTAATTTCTATCATCCTACCACATAGTTGCATTGTACAAATACATTTTATCTCTGACCATGTAACTTGTAGTAGATAAATTACAATTACTACCACTACTGCTATTATTACTAATCTATTAGGCTGCTACAAGGCTAAATAATACTACTGATTACAATTAGTAGTATGAATGTGATGTGATGTTATTATAAAAGTAATAATTGCTAATAATAATAACAATAACAATAACAGCAACAATAGTACTAGTTGTACTTACAAAGTTCAGAGAGAGGAGAACATGAAGGATCAGGTGTCCTTTCTCCAGCAGGTGCCGGCCTCTGCAAATATTGCCTGAGTGCATCTGGCCATGGCCAATTAAAAAAAAAAAACATATTTTAGTATATTCCTAGAGGGGAACTGTACAGAAGGGTGAACACCACTATCAGCATAATGGTTACTGTGTGTGTATGAGCCTGCTAGTTATAATGAATGTAGAGTAGAGAGCAACTGTACTTTTCATAACTAGCATGCATACGTTATCCGAAGAAATACTGGTCTTTTGACATTTATATCCATGTAGGTTATCAGTGAAATTACGTTTGCTAGTAATACGTAGCAAACTAGCAAAGTAACTAGCTAGCTAGTGATAGCTTAGTGACAGCAATGAAACGTTCAAGGTGATGATGCACAATACTAAGCAAATTTATTTCATTTAACACCTTAATGGCTGATATGAGAAGATTTACCTCTATACTGGGTTTTCCTCTTATCTTCTTCCTTTCTCCGTTTTCGTCCCTGTGCACCGGAGGGTTTATTAGCCCGCTTCATTTTCTTCGTCATCAACTGGGCATTTGCCTAACGTAACGTAACGTAACGTCGACCTTAGAGGGCGCCCGCACCCCCAACATATTTGTCGCCCTAGGCAACCGCCTAGTTCGCCTATAGCAATCGCCGGCCCTGCCTACGCACCATTTAAAAAAATATAGTAATACCAAAATACAAACAATGTAGAATAGCTTGAATACAGCGTGCGTCTCCCTCAGACTGTAAACGAAGCTCGGGCGCACTACATAACACGTCATCAGAGTCACTGTCCGGAGCAGAAGGGGGCGGTAATGCACCAACAAGCTGGATGCCAGCCGCCGTAGAAGAAGAAGCAGCGTCACTGTGGATATACACAGACCCGGAAGAGAAGACAATGCTGAATAAAGTCGTAGTTTTTCTTATTTTTGGACCAAAATGTATTTTAGATGCTTCAAAAACTTCTAACTAACCCACTGATGTCACATGGACTACTTTGATGATGTTTTTATTACCTTTCTGGACATGGACAGTGCACCGTACATACATCTTCAATGGAGGGACAGAAAGCTCTCGGACTAAATCTAAAATATCTTAAACTGTGTTCTGAAGATCAACGGAGGTCTTACGGGTGTGGAATGACATGAGGGTGAGTCATTAATTACATAATTTTCATTTTTGGGTGAACTAACCCTTTAATAATCAATACCACAATAAACCTTGGATAGCTCTAGAACAGAATCAATGCCAAAACACACCTATAGCCGATCTCGCCTTTTTACCTCAAACAATCAAAAAACAAAACTACTTCCATTATCATCTCCACAACTCTGACAGCCTGGTGGAAAACTATGAAAGTCGACAACTCCTTACCATCACAATGTAAACAAACTCCCATTTGGCACAATCCCGACTTTCAAATGCACAACTCCCCCATTTATTTTCCCAGTTGGCATCAAAAATGGAATTTCTCATTTACATCATCTTTTTGAAAATAACTCACTCATTTCATTCAACACACTGATCCAGAGGTACGGGGTTGGGAGAGAAGAATTCCTCCATTATCAACAAATTAAACATTTAATAAAGGCTAAGACAGTTCTAACTGCAAATACATTAACCTCCCCTTTACTGATAGACAATATTCTAAAAATCACGAGCACAAAGAAATTGACATCCAAACTCTACAAATTAATAATAACTTCGAAACAACATATCACACTACCATCTGTCAGATGGGAAAGGGATTTGGGTATCTCTCCCAACCCCGACTTCTGGATAAGTATATGTCAAAGTACATTTTCTATGACCCTCAACACTAACCTACAACTATAAAACGCTTCATAGAACGCACATAACACAAAACTGATTACATAAAATGAAACTTTCAGAAACTGATATCTGTTCACAATGCACTTTAGGTTGCACAGACAGTTACTTGCACGCCACGTGGGATTGCACACCGGTCCACTCCTTTTGGTCTTCAGTAACTGACAAACTCTCCACTATCTTTGGCTGCAGAATCCCATTAAACCCATCACTGTGTCTTCTAGGGGATACTTCAGAAATCAAGCTCCCCCTCAAATACCATAACACACTCGGGATTTCCTTAACCGTTGCAAAGAAAATAATCTTCCAAAACTGGAAAAGCAAAAACAACTGTAATATTACTCACTGGACCAATGCACTGACAGATCATATTACAGGAGAACAACAGGCTGCCCAAAAACAAAAGCATATATCAATCTTCAAATAAACCTGGACACATTACTTGGATTTTCTACAATTATAACAATTTAAAATATCATAGGAAAAATACATTTAAAAGCCACTTGTACAATTCTCAAACAATACACGTTTTATCTTTTTCTCAATTACACACAACTGCTTACAGCATATCTTCTACAGTCACTCATATATAAATGTAATATATATATATATATATATATATTTTTTTTTTTTTCTCTCTCTCTTCTAGTGCTCCTTCTCCCTCTCTCTCTCCCACTTTTACCACTATCGTGATTAGTATTAT